>VXBI01012199.1:750505-821754 GCA_013397375.1 Toxostoma redivivum | reverse complement strand
TGGGGGTGCTGTTTCGCATGGCAAGAGCAGGAGGGGGCTGCTGGTTTGGGGGTGCTGGTTTGGGGGTGCTGCTCCGCATGGCGGCTCTGCCCCATCCCGGCACAAGCTGCCAGCAGAGCGATGGCAGCAGCGTTCTGCCCCGGCGCCGGGGCCAGCAGNAAGAGGGAAAAAAACCCCAACAAACCAGCAAGTGAGCAGGGATGGAGGAGTTCACCTGTTTGTGTCAGTCCTTGGGGGTTGGGGGGTAAAATTGGGGTGCTACAGCCCCTGCAGAATGCTCTGCTGGCTGGTAAAGCAGTCTCTCTAAGCCACTGCACTTTGAAAACAAAGTCCATCCCTACACACCCCTCCTGGGTCAGGCACTGACCCCATTTTACCGGGGAAATATCTATTTTTTGCTGTTATTTGGTGTGAGGGCAGCCCGGGAGAGTGGCGGTGTACAAAGAGATGGTCAGCTGGCAAAATAGAAATGCTCAGCAATACAGAACAATGTCTGCAGCCCGGTTCATTTCTCTGCTGAGCTCTCTCCAGCCCTCCAGGCCCATCTCCTCATCCCAGCAGCAGGATGCTGCTCCTGGCAGGATGGGAGCCCTACCCACGGGTTCATCTCCCAGGCTCAGCTGCTCTGAAGTGATCCCACTCCCTGGGAAGGGGCTGCTCGATCCAGCTATCTGGGAGGCCAAACAAGGAAAGTCTTTCTTGGCAAGGGAGAAGGACCCGGGAGGCCCCCTCGGCTCAGGTGACCCACCTGACCCCCATCGCAAACAGCTATAAATCCTCCCACTTCCCCAATGCAGCATTCCCGGGCACTCCCCCTCTCACTGGAGCTGGGCCTGGCTCTGCAAAGCATGTCAGTGCTGGCCAGCTTGGAAGGTAAATACACAGCTGGCTGACTTACTACTTATCAGAGGGTTTTTCTGGCTGAGAATGGAGCTGGCTTTAACCAGTGCATAGCAGAGCTGGGCACAAGCTGTCAGGTGGGCTTTGCCAGGCTCCTTGCAAGACCAGTTCTCCCAGATCCCTTTATCCAGCTTCATCAAAGGCTCAGTGTGAGAGACCCGGGGCTGTGAGGGTGGCACAGGGCACCCTCAGCCCCCAGCCCGGACTCAGTCAGGCTCTGCACGTGCTGTGTTAGTGTTGAGCAGTGCATTTCCATGGGCACAGGAGGATAAGGATCAGGACTGGCACTTGTATCCCCCATGGATGGACTGCCTGCTCAGCAAATCTTTAAAGAATGGTTAATTTGATGGAGATTAGCTCAATCTTCCTATCTCCCCTCAGAGCCTCTCCCACTTCTGTTCATTTGCAACAGAAAGCTGAAAACAATCTGCCTCATCGCCCTTCCTCCACTGGTTTTCTCCCAGCTCCATCCCATCATTCCAGCAAGGCTGCTCTGAGTCCCCACATTCCAGTGTCACCTTCTCACCCCACACCTCCACCAGCCTCTCCTCCCCAGCCAAGCCTCCAAGCACTTCCCCCTCTCCAAACCAGCCCTCCCTTCCAGGATCACCCCGCTCTACCTCCTCCCCACCCCATCCTCTTTCTTGCTGGCTTTTTCTCCCTCCACATGAGCCTGCCGGGGACGTTTGGGTATCTGCTCCCCATGTGGGGAAAGCCCTCTGACAGGACTGTTGCCTTGGCTCCCTGCCACGCAGCATCACAATTTTGGCTAGCTTAGGGCGGGGGGAGCCCATGGTGCCCCTGCCAAAGACCAGAAAGGCCCAGAAGCTTCCCAAACCCTCTACCCACGATTTAACATAATTCACAGGTGCTCAGTACCCTGGAAACACGGTTTATATAAGCGATTGCTAATCGCCACCACGGGGCTTACCCATGGTAATGGCACATGAATCACACCGGGTGCAGGTTTCAGCTCCTCCTCTAGCACACACAGAAGTGAAGTGCACAGCTAAGATCACCCAGATAAGGGTGACACAAACGTGTCCTGTTGCCAAGTGCCATGGCTCGTGCAGGAGGGGAGTGCTGCTTTGGGGGTGCTGCTCTGGACCGCAAGAGCAGGAGGGGATGCTGGTTTGGGGGTGCTGCTCCGCATGGCAAGAGCAGGAGGGNGGCAGGGTGCGGTGACAGGCGGGGCAGTGCCGGCACAGCCCGAGCACTCTCCAGGCAGGAGGGCTGCGACCCGCAGCGAGGTGGGGCGGAGCGCCGGGCAGGTGGGATGGATCACGCTTTCCTCCCAGTTTCTCCCCATCGATTATGGAAGGAGCCGAGATGGCTGCTACAGATACCGGGCTGTGTGTCCTGTCCCCCTGTCCCTCGGCTGCACAGAGACCCAGGCCACCGAGGATTTGTAGCCCCTGACACAGAGACCCAGGATTTCTAAGATTTTTCTGGTACTTTAGTTAAGCAACGTCACTGCCTGCTCAGCATAGTTTGCAATGCAAACACCACAGAGGGTCCGCTTCCTCTGGAGCTGCTCTGGGGAGCTAGGACCTGATAAAACTCACCATCACTTTTGTTTTTTTCCCCAGCTCAAGTCCTGTAGGTTTGGCCGCCCATGCCTGTCTGATTCCCACCTGGCTTTCTGAGATTGAACAATATTATCCCTGGGAGTTTTAAACTCAAATACATGAAAGAGACACATGCAGTTAACCTAAATAACAAGGCTAGGGTTTCCAAGAGACAGTCTTTCACCAGCCCAGCCCGGTTACCCAAGGTGTGTGTGCCTCTGAGTGATCACACCGGGTAGCATCTGGATATTTGCCATCACCGCCAAACCTTTCTATTGAACCATTTTCTGGAGCTGCAGTGGTTCAACCTGGCCCCTTATTTTAAATGGATGGAAAGAGTCATGGCTCCTGTACAGGGGAATATTCCAGCCAGGAATCCTTCACCTCTTCACTCTTGTGCAGTGCCTGCCTTGGAGCTGGAGCATGCCTGTGTTCAGATATCCTCCCTCTCTGATTTTTTTCCTGCTTCAAAAAACATAAGTTTCCAGTGACAGAATATCCCCCTGATTTTAGGCAAGACCTATGCTGAGAGTTATTGCTTAAAGGGTGCCAGCTCCCCACTTCAGTCAGGAATGTTTTCCTTTCTTTCCTTTCTTTCCTTTCTTTCCTTTCTTTCCTTTCTTTCCTTTCTTTCCTTTCTTTCCTTTCTTTCCTTTCTTTCTTTCCTATTTTTTCTCTTTTTCAGGAATATTGTAAGTAAATTCACAGCTGAACAACAGTGGGAATGGAAGCCCTCAGAGCTGAGGGCTGCCTACGTTACAGGTACGGTAATTCCAAACTGATCCTCCTTTGTGCTGATAACAGGGCTGGCTATTGTTTTCCTGAAGTCCACATGTCTGAAAACACCGCAGGCGTAGATAATTGCAGTGAGCATGTGCTTTTGAATCCGTTTCTAAAACACGCCTGGGATTTAAGCTTTTTAAAAATCATGACCCTGATTCTGCTTTTTTCAAACTCAAAAGCAAAAATTCCCTTGGCTCGAAATGAAGAAGGGTCTAGCTCTTAAATACAACTTACTAAAGGGAAAACGTGCCCCTCTCTTCTTTTTTTCTGTTTTGTGATGAAAGAACAAAGTCTGAAAGCTTTCAGCACTTCCCCAGCTTCTTTCTCGCTCCCCCCCCCCTTTAATTTTACTTCCATTTTTAGATGTAGAAAGCCAGATCTTATCTGAAGTGACAGGACAATTTGAAACTCTCCTGCTTTCATATTTTTCTCTGTTGATGATGCTCATTAGGTTAAGCTTTGTCTTTGGCTATAACTGGTTTCTTTCAGCTTCTGGTTGGGCACTTGACTCCCAAGGGCCACCATTTCACCCTTTCATATTGTGCCACTGGACAACTGAGACTGGAAACCTCATACAGCTAAAGAAAGAAAACAAGTTAGGAATAACTGAATGAGCAGGATGTTCCCATAGGCTATTTTCTGGTGATAGCCAAGGTACCTTTCAGCTTCTTTATTATCTAACAGGGTAGTAGAAGTTTGGAGACCATTTGCTTGGGCTCTGCACTTTCATTTTACTGTTGTTGGCTGTTGCTCTGCAGTTCCTCCATCATCGACACACCAGCAAAACACACAACAGAAAACAGGGGGAAATCCTGAATAAACTGTTCTTCAGTTAAACATTTCTAGGGTAGGACACAGGAAAGGAAAAAAGAAAATTTGACCTATGTACCTGTGTGCCTCTTCCCTATCTCTTCTTACACCCCAAAAAATTTTGGCCTGGCCAAGGTATTAGGTGCTCAGAGTTACATCGTCCTGGGGCTGGCTCAGCCAGGACGAATGAGAAGCTGTAAACAAGTTGTTCCTCAGGCTGGTTCCCCCTGGTGCAGCAGGGCTGCATGGCTCATGTTTGTGTCGTGGGTCCTTCGGCTCCTCCTACTGTCCCAGCTCAGAGGGATTGTAATTACATCTCACCTTACCGATCTTTTTGGCTTGCCTGAATTGCTTCCACAGACCTGCTCGACTTGTTTGGCTGCTGCTTATTATTCAGTACAAGCCCCCACCCACTGGCCTTTCATGTACATTCATGTTTGTGTCTAAAAGCCACAGAGGGACATATTTTGAGGGGGAAGGTGATGAGTGTTTGCTGCTACCTGGCCCCCAACTCCCCAGAATTCTGGGGCCAGTTGTGGGGCAAGGATGGGTCCAGTGCTTGTCTCAGTGGACAGCAAGGACAAAACAGCAGCTGGTTTGGTGAGAGTGAGTCACACCATTTCAAAATATGGAAAATTTAATGAGATGCTTCCTGAAACCTGAGTTTTGCTCCCACAAGGCACAGGAGAAAATGCAAACCAGGATACAGCAAGAAGCTAAGGTGAGGGTGTAGATACAGACTCGATTAGGGGCAGAGTGGGTCCCTTCCTGCTCCCCCACTTACAACTTCAGAGTGGGTATCACACAGGCAGATGAAGGCAGTGCTGATGGAAACAGTCTCTCCAGGTGAAACTGCTCTCTCCAATGATTCCAGCTCCCAACTTCACACTGGCCCTTTGAGCAACATGGCTTGGACACCACCAGTGAGAATCCCTCACTGAACACAGGGCTCCTTTTTCACTCTAGGCCTGATCCTACCTGTTGCAATTATGTATAGAAGAACCTGATAAGGGTTAAATGTGACACAGGAGATTTCAGACTGCTCTGATTCTGCATGAAGAAGTGGCTGCACAGCTCCATGAGCAGCTATGAAATGGAGAGGGGTTCTTGCAGCAGGCATCTCACTGACATTGCATTTTGATGTTGCCCTTTAGACAATGACCTCAGCCTATGGCCACAGTTAAGCCTGCACTCAAATCCATAAATCCTAGAGTGACTCTTGATCAAGTGTCTGATTCACCTGACTCTGAAGTCACACCATGATTTAGAAGCTGCTCCTCAGTGAGGTCAAATGGGAGAGCTGGGCTGAGTCAGCCACCAAGATTGCTGATCCACTGGTCTCAGCTGGTGGGAATGGGACAGGCTCCTAGCTTATACTTGCTCACTCAAGAGTGTCCGTGTACTCATCAGAATCCCAAGCTTGCACCAAGGTGTCCAAGAGCTGAGTTCCTTAAGTAGAGCAGTTCAGGCTGGACTCCCTGAAGAGCTGGTGCACATTTCACCATCTTCTGCCCTAGGTATGCTCAAAGCCAAAAACAGAGCCACCTTGAGCAAAGGCAGCCTCTGCTGGTGCTGACCTTTGGGATAGCCATGTGAAAGAGGGAAGATTTAATTCATGTTCCTGCTCTGGTCAGTTTGGAGTCTGCAAATGTCTTCCCAAGGCAGTGCCCTAACCTTGAGCTGGCAGCTTCTATGGTTGGCTTCCCATCCTCCACTCCAGCTGAGGTGTGTCTGGGTCACACATCTGGAGTCATCAGGGACTCAGAACAAGCCTGACATGCTCCTGGTGAGTCACCCACCACTCTGGACATATGAGTGACTCTATCTGTACCCAAAGGCTGAGCTCCAGCAGGTGCCATCCCTCCATTCCTGCTCCTCATGCACTGCAGTAGAACCAACACTGTTCCAGGAAATGGCTCCTGGCTGGACACACACATACAGGGGGAGAAGGGATCATTCAGGTTTCATCAGACTCCTGAGACACTGCTGGCATTGGAGCAAGCCTGAGCATGACTCGGGTGAGGCAGTTGGGACAGCAAATTCCAGGGGAGGAGAAACTGCCACAGAACAAAGGAAGTTTGTTTGGGGACAGAAACATAAAGAAAAGTCCTCATTGTTGCAGCTCTAAGAGAGAGATTAAACTGTTTCTAAAGTTAGATGACTGCTCCCTGCCTCTAAGCCATTCCTCATTTGTCACCCAAATTATGTTTAGACCTGGGGCAGCACCTACCTGTATTAAACTGAATTATTTGCATCCAAAAAGAGTTGTTAAAAAAGAAGGTTCAGGCAATGCAACTTGTCTTGCTTATCTGACCACTGACATTACGGTCCAAGGTGTTGTATTTGTGGCAGAGGCAGATGCAGAAAATCTTCCTCTACCTGGATGCTGCTGCTGGTGCTGCCAGCTCAGCCTGGAGCTATGATCAGGCACCTGCTCCCTGCTAAAGCTGCTGCTGACCTCAATGGAAAAGGGGAGAGCCTTTTTTGGTGACTCACAGCATTGAAGATCATGTTGTGAAAAGAGCAGTTGAGATCAGTAAATTAGCTTGCTTTCATTTACAAGAGTGAGTGTTCTGTTGGATGGGGAACAGGGAGGCAAAGGGTGGTTTGTTTATCCTAAATGAGAAAGGACTTAGTTTAAGTTTCAGTGGCTGCTGGAAGTCCAGAGTCAATAGTTGAGGATTGCCTCAGGGCACTTCCAGGTCGGAAAATCTGATGGCATTTTCAAGTAGTACCAGTCTGCAGAGATTGTGATCAATTCTGGATTAGAACTGATGTGAGCACCTAACTGAAGAAGGAGTTCACCACTGCTTTTCTCAGAAGCTTGCCAACCACATTTAGGACATTTTATTGTAACTCAAGGGCTTCCTATTTGATCAGCTGCAGTCACAAGCTTCTGTGACCAGAACCAAAGGAGGCCCTTTCCTGGTGGGGTCCAATCCACCCCTTCCTGCTCTAGCAAAAGGAAAGGTGAACATGTTACATCTTCGATGTGCTGCCTGCTTAATTCAATCTAGATAAAAGCTGGCAGCTGGCTGTAGCTCGTTACTGTTTACTGAATGGTAGCTATGGACAAGCTCTTTTGGTTTGAATATGGACCTCAACTAGATGAGAAAAGGGATATGATGCCAAAGGTAGCTGTTCTAGCAGGATAAAAGGAAAACCTCTTCCCTTCCTGTGTTGTTACAACAAACAAATGGACTTAACCTTTTTCCCAGTGGGATCCTCACACAAAAATAACAGAAATTGTCCCACAAATGGCAGCAGTTCCAAGCTTTCATTACTCTTATCATTCCACTAGAAGTCTTTTTCAAGCAGATGCTGGAATCCCCTCTAATGTTCTGGCACTGGCCTTTGCAAACAGTCCGGTGTATGTGTGTGCCACCTACAGACATGCATGCTTATATAGAAACACTTTTTCTCCTGTTGTCCTAGTCAGAACAGATCCCCATTCTCTACTCTACTGAGCAGTTAAACTTCACCCTGCTGGAAGGTTCCCTGTGCTGGGCTAGGTTATGTCACACTGACACACACACATAACACTTCCAAAAGACAGAATTACCCTGAGAGCCTAACTTCACCAGTCAGTTTAAAATTTGACTGCTCATCTGTAACAGAATCTCACTAGCTGGTTTTCACTAACGAGCAAGAGCAGCTACTGCTGCTTTTTTTAATTGCTTCCATCAAGCTAATGGGATGTTGGAGCTGAATGAGTGTAAATACACAGAGGCAGCTGTGGGAATGTGTCCCAGGTTGCACCCACCACATTCTTCTGGTCTTCTCTGCAAGAAGATATCATCACTAACAATCCTGAGCCATCCCACAGGTTTTGGGACGGACGGAGCCTGCATCCTCCCTTCCCCACCTGCCCTAGTCAACCAGAGATAAGTTGTGGGAAGCTGACTCTGCGCCCAGCCCGTTCCTCTGATCTGTGCATGCAGCTGCCTCCACAAACAGAATTAAAGCCACATGAGAAACATTCAGCCGGAAAAAATAAATCTCTGACATGGAAGAGATTTCACTGCCAACAGGAGCCCCAAGGATCATAGGGATGAAGAGCTGCTGGTGTTAGGAGCAGACCCATGCTTGTGGGGAGGGACACCTCCCATCCCAAGCTGGGTGTTATGGCACATCCAGCAGCAAGTGCACTGGTGGTCTCCACAAATATGTGCAGACTCCTATCCTGAGAAGAAAAACACTGCTCCTGGCACTGGGCAGAAACAGGCTTTCATAGAAATCGCCTCAATTGCTCTTGAGAGGAAAAGCTATGACTCTGAGAGCAAACTTTCCATTTTTTATTAGCTACATTGTAAGTTGTTTTGCAGTTGAATTCCATGAAAGAAGGAAGAGTGTGTATTTAGGTTTTATTAGCATTTTTTTTCTGAACTTCGTTTTGCAAGAAGATAAAAACTCTACTCTGGGATGTCATGGACGTTGTAATTACTGCTTTTAACTCTCATTTGTCCAAGAGATGTGAATCAAAATCACTCATGTCACAGGGGAGTCCCAAACATGCCCTTATCTAAATCTCATCATGGAAGAGATTAGCAGATCCACTGCTTTACTTGCACATCTCTGCTCTAGCAGGAAGGGAGCAGAGCTTGCCCTGCACTTAATGAGCCATCTGCAGCTGTTCTGTATGAAATACTTAAATTAACTAAACAGGGACAAGTCTACAGTCAGTTCTGGGACCATCTGTGCTGCATTTGTCCTATCATTTCCATAGGTATGCCTTCTTTAAAATTAGTAGGAACAGCCAAGTTATGCCCCAAAAGGGAGTTCAGGTACTGCAGGCTCAGGGACTCTGAGTTCAACACTGGCTGCTTCACTGGAGCTGTTACTGCACTCCAATCATGCATGAACAAGTTGATTTAAGTGTATATATTCGGTTCTGTCCCACCCTTAATATATTATGTATTTTTCCAAGCTCTGAGCTGTTTGTACAGCACCTGGCACAGCTTAGCTGGAGCCACTGCTCATAGGGGCTGAGGGCTGACACCATTTTTATAACCCTGAAATAATTTGGGTAGAAGTGCACCAAGGGAAATCTCTGCAAGTTTGTGTGCACTGTGTGTCACTGCCCGTTTCGCACAGCACAGACTTCATTATCCAGGTGAATAATAGGAGGAAAGGGAGGGCTAAGTTCTGAACACCAGGACATAGATAAGCAAGTTTGCCATATTAGAAGGGGGTAAGCTGGCTTAGAGTAGGTACTTTACAAAACAGTTTGAATCCCCTCCAAAGCCCTTGTGTTTTTGGGTCCAAGCAGACAAAGCAATGCAATTCTTCAAGTGTTCTTGGTGTTGACACACACTGCTGAGCTCTGTGTATGCCAAGATAAAGAGGCAGCCTCCAGTAGTCCATTATTCAGTGCTAGACAACTTGATTATGATGGAAACAAACCACTCTTTTGCAATATTGACATTGTGATCTATGGCAACAAGCTCTAAAAGGCCTGTCACATTCTGAACTACTACTACAGCTGTAATTAATGTTTTTAACTTTTTCAAAACACCTGATATGTGTTCTTTGGAAAAAGGTTCATGCCAAGTGCAATTCTATAAAAGCAGTTTTTCTCTGCTCCTAACTTTGGTCTTGATGTCATCATCTTTCAAAGCTGGCCTAAGCCTGACTCTGGGAGCAAATTGTAAGGAAATTCCTATTAAAACATTATCTTGCAGTGATTAGAGCTGCCCTGCATCAGGACTAACTCTTGCCTTCAGTAGAATTAGGTATGTGCAAGGAAAATTTCATCATTTCTCTGAAACGTACAACTCCAGGCAGACTCTTAGTTAATGTTTCAGTTTCTGAGGAATTCTGTGGAAAGCCTGGGAACTTTGCTGACCTGCCTTGCCCAAGCAGTCATTGGTGCCAGAAGTGTGGTCCTACCCCACCACTGTGCTTTTCTCCCTTGCCCCTGAGCTGCAGGGTCTCAGCCCAGCTCCCTGCCTTCTGCTGGCCTGACCACCCACTGGCAAACCCAGCACAGAACTCTTCACTCAGCTCAGTGTGTTCCAGAGGTGGCAAAAAGAAGGACTCAAGCACATATGGCTGGCAAGGATGGGGCAAGAGAGACTTCTCCCTTTCCAGGGCAGCTTGAGGACTGAGTGGTCCATCTGTATCCTGTGCCTGCAGACATAGTCACTCCTCATGGCTGGGTACCCCCACACCAACACAAACAGAGCTCCCTGAGTGTCTAGTGCATTTGTGGAGGAGTAGAAGCACCAGCACAGATGACAGAAGACCCAAGTCCAAAGCCTCCTGGATCTGTAGGCACTTCACTTGGTTTAAGGCACTTAAGGTTTGGAGCTATAGTTTGCCTGCTGCCCATCTGCAAGCAGAGTGAACACAGTGTCCTAGCTCACTTGACTGCTCCAAGGATGATGAAGAATTTAGGTGTAAAGAGCCATACAAGTCTTGTGGAGAAAAATACTTGCTCTGGAGCTTGCATTTTAAACAAGTATTTTCTGTATCTGCAGGGCTTAGTGCTGCAGTCTTACCCTGAAAGAGGCAGCCTGGAGCAGTGCCACAAGCTCAAGCACTTCTCAGGTATAAGCTATTACTAATAACAAATCTACCAGGCACACAGAGAGGTGTTTGAGCCAGGACAGTGCTGTATCCCAAAGCAGGACCTGATCACAGAGCAGCAATTATTTGCTGTCTGTCTGTCTAGTATCACCCTGGCACCCCAGTCTATGTCTTGAGATCATCTGTGGAATTTCTGCTATCACTGTTGGTACTGACAATAATATTCCCACCTTCATTGCCTGGACTCAAAATAGCACCAGCTAGAGGAAAAGTCATAGATGGGAGGATGGAGCTATGTTTTCTGACACTGCAATCAGTGATTTGGGGCCAGTTCAAAAGCATTAGGGAAATCCTGCTTGGTCCTGTGCTGACACTTGAAGTCTAATTAACCTTGGCAGTAATTCTTAATGAAGAGTGTCACTGTAGCTGTCACTGCAGTAGGTGCTGGGCTGTCACATCCTGCCTGGGTCTAGAAGGTTCAGGGGGCTGCTCCCACCCACAAAAGCCCAACAGCTCAGCCCCAGCTGAGCTACTCCCCGTTATTTTCATGAGGATGGCCCAGCCCCAGCCCTGTGTGGCATTGTTTTCCATGTGGATGGAACACACCACAGCTCCAATGTGAGTGAACATGTTAACATCAACACAGCCTTCTCCCCAAGCTAAACATATTACGGCATCAGCAAATTACAGGGCACTGTAAATTAGACTCCCTCTTGTGCAGACTCTGCTTGCTGGGCCAAGGCCACATCCCTCCCTGAAGGAAGGGGCCGAGGTTTCATTACTCCTCATCTCCCCTGCTCTGTGCACAGGGCTGCTTGGGCAGGGGCACATTTCTGCTCATGCTCCTAGAGCATCCATCCCACGCATGCTTCCCAAAGGATGCTTTTGTCATGTTGCAATATGACAGTGAACAGTAAAATCTCAACAAGTCTGGGTCAGTTCTGAAGTGTTTTTACTAATTGGGAGGGGGGAAAAACACATAGGAAGGAACAGGCTTCCCCTTTCTGTCCCCAGTTTCTAAGGACTTGAAATCAGGAAAGGATCAGAGAAGACCTCAGAGCACCTATATTGAAATCCTGGGATCAGGTAAACAAGCAGACCTGGCTCTCTGACAGATATGTTCTGGCCAATATGTTTTTACCAGACCTTTTCTAGAGAATGCAGTGTGGAGAAATATTATTGCAGGCCTGGGAAAACAATAATTAAAAGGAACCGTTGATCTCTTTTCCCTGGAAAAAACAACAAACGCAGCGCACAGTGTCCATCCCCCTTAGCGCGACCGGCAGCCTTGCCCGCGGGCGGAGCGCGGGGCTCCCAGCTCTGCGGGCACACCGCTCTGCCGGCCCGGGGCTGCGGCTCCGGCAGCAGCTGCAGCTAACAGGAAAGGCAGCAAAGAGGAGCAGGCGCAGGTAAATGATTATTTACAGCTGCTGCGGGGAGTGTTGCACAAGGGTAGGGTGGAGCGCGTTCCGCCGCCCCGCCACGGCTCGTGGGCAGAAAAGCCGATCGCCGCCGCCGCCGTGGTTCTACTCCCCCAGTACCGAGTTAATGCTGTTTACCTTGTCATAAGAATGCTATTTCTTGTTTTTTTCCCCTTGGCTGAGCTTGTTTTCAATCTCCCCGGCTGCTGTCCTGCTGGGGCAGCTGGCTCCGACGGCAGCCAGGAGTGCTGGGCTGGGAACTGCAGCATCCCATGCCTCCCACCTGCTGAACCTTGCTGTGTGGTTTCCAGACCAAAAGTCAAAGCCCTTGGGCTTTCACCAGTGGGAGGTGAATCCGTGGTAGGGGGAACATTGGTACTAGCACTGAGCAGCTTTTATATACCTGGGACTTTTCTAGGAGCTTGGGAAGTAAGAAAACTTGGCACTAGCTAGTTCATGTTGTTCTTCCCTCACTTTTTTTTTTTTTCCCGTTAAAACCCATCTGCAAGCTATAGGACATTGGTAAAAGCTGTCTTTGTACCTCATGGGGATCCTCTGCCCTGATGTGAAAATGCAGTTTATTATGTCAATCACATCCTTCACCTGGACAAGAGGCAGTGATGCAGCTTTTGCAGGTATGGAATTCTATGATGTGGTAGGTGAAGTACAAAAACACCATGGTAAGAATGTGGGATTATGCAATTTCCCAGAATGTGCCACCCAGCCTGGCTGTACCAGCCAGCAACAGCCTGGTATGATCAGATGGACCTGCCTGGTGATGAAAACACTCTTCCAAGTAGTCCTTCTAGCAGGAGGGAGGACCTGTACAACTATAGTGAATCAGGACACAATGGAAGCAGAGCTATTCTAGAGCAAGGCAAAAATATGGGAAACTTAACATAAAAATTCATGTTTCTGACATGAAACCTGTTCCTGGGCCAGGCTGATGAACCAGATAGGAGTGGAGGGTGACTTCTGTGCTTCAAGGCAAACACAGCAGATGGGTTATCCAGATGAGTTGCCCAGGGCTTGGTCCCCCAGCCCAGGCACGACCCAGCTGAAGGCTCCTTGTGGCCTCTGTGGCAGCAAAGCAGGAGCACCCACAGGCTCCATAGCTCCCGGGGCTCCTGGTGTCCACAGCAGGTCCCTGTAGGAAATGTAGGCCGTAGGAACATCAAGTCCCTGATGCAGTATGCTAGGAATCCAGGCAGGGCTTTTCTGGAAAAGCTGTAGGAGTTGGGATGCTTTCCAATCAAGCATATGAGGCTCAACAAAGGAGTGTTTTTCCCTTTCTGCTCAGTGATGCAGATGCCCAAGCACAGGACTTCAGGAGCTGCAGAAAGGGTCAAAAGCAATAAGCTATAGAAGAACAAGCTCCTTGTCACAGGCTGGACTTCTAGAAGCAGGGAAACAGCAACAAGGCAAACTGAAGAACCAGTGGGAGGGGAGGAATGAAGAATCTAATGAAGGGGGACGGGAAGGACACCCTTGAAATACTGTTTGTGTTGCAATCCAAAGGCTAGTTTGGAAAGCTCAGATCAGTTGGATGCAAAGCCCCAGCAGAAACACGTGGTTGTCCTGAGCCTGTGGCTCCTCTGCTTGGTGTGACACCAGCCATCTCCTCTGCCAGCTGGTAGGTGCCAAGGTGGTGGGCAAACAATATTGTGGGAGAGCAATCCTGATGGAATACACACAGCTGCCAGGGCTTTGGCCACTTGTGAGGTCTGACATTGCAAGATTTACTGAAGATGTCCCCACCCACTGCAGGGGCATGGACGAGGTGACGTTTAAGGGTCCCTTCCAATCCAGGCTGTTCTGTGATTTGACTGCAGCACTGACACTATGCAAAGAGCTCACCACAGAATAACTTTTCAGGTAGACTGGAAGATGCTGCTACCGTTGGCAGCTTTTAGCTGTCCTTTGTAAAAACACCAAGACAATTTTACATCACTGTCATTTCAATGGCTGCCCCAAAGTTAGTCCAAACTTCTCCATGCTCAGTACAAAGGCTCGAGTTCTTTCAGTCTGGTTACTCATCTAGATTTGTAAATCTGCTGCTTTTGAGCAATTTCAGGTTACTGACATTTCTGGGGTTTACCCTTAAGAAGTCCTTCATTAACTTCTTTCCCTCAGTAATGCCGTTATTTCTGCTTCTGCCTTATATTAAAAAGATTCTGAGCTTGTATAAGTGTTTCACAAACAGCTGCCACTAGGTCTCTTAGCTATTTCTGTGATCTTAATTGTCAGTTTTCAGTGCTCTAATACTCCTTAGCTATGTGTTCAGAGCAATACAGAAAACAAAGCCAAACTTATTACAAGAAGCTCATGTGCAAATCAGAAACTAAATCTGAAAAAGGCATTGGGCATGAATGATTTCTTAAAATTATTGAGTTGAAGAAGCCAAGAAATCCCAGAGGCTGATGCTATTCCAAAAACATCTTGAGGTCTCTTACTCCTTTGAAATATCTAAGCAATATAAATGACCATGTAATTCCCACTGACAGTGAAGTTCCCTGCATAGTATACAAAACTTTGGCACTATGTGAATAATAAATATGATATGGAAGAAGATGCCAAGTAGCAGTCAAAGTTCCCATTGTCTGCAGAGACAAATGCCATCATTTCATTGCAAGATGGCTTTAGCGGCAGGAATGTCAGTCACATGCAAAGACTGAAATCCAGTGAGTAACTCCCCCAACTTTCAACCCATGCAACTCCTTTTCTACGCTTTTCTATGCAACCTACAGCAGAAATGGCCCAAGGGTTTTAGAAAATGTTGCTAAG
The DNA here is from genome assembly GCA_013397375.1 of Toxostoma redivivum. NCBI lineage: Eukaryota > Metazoa > Chordata > Aves > Passeriformes > Mimidae > Toxostoma > Toxostoma redivivum. Next base: position 806,960 of record VXBI01012199.1, on the reverse strand, counting down.
TAGAATTGCATGATCATGACAGAAAGGGAGACGAAATTAAAGTTTGGCTTGGAATTTTGTTCAGTTAAATGCATGCAAACAAACAAACAGGGTAACCTCTGGCTCCTGCCTCTGTGCCAGTCTCACAGATTCACTGCACCTCCTGGTCTATTTTTGTCAGATGCTGAGAAGTCTTACTGACCATTTTATAGGTGGGATTGTTTTCCTCTTCTGCCCAGGAAACTTCAGAGTAAAATTTGCAAGAGTCCTTGGAGAAGGAGAGAGCATGAAAACATGGGAAAAAATTAATCTCAATGGAAATCCTTGACTAATTGACAGGTTGGAATAAGATTGACCATAGACCCCAAAACTATGCCAGGCAACCAGCCTGCTCCAGGCACTGCCAGCTCACTCAGCCAGCCACATGCCTGGCTGTTTTGCTCTGCCAGCTTTTCAAGGCCTAATTAGCTTTGTTCCTATTGTTTGTAATTACAAAAGCAAACAGCCCTTGGAGAGTGAGGGACTAGAGGAGGCAGCTCCTTGACTGAACTTAAGAAAATGTTTTAAATACAGTTTACCTCTCATCACAAGTGCTTAAAAATGTGAACGGGATGAACTCAAAACCCCAATAAACAGAAAATGGTTTCCAGGGCAGGTAGAAGCAGGGGTATAAGAACCTTGCTATCCTGGGAAGATATCAGTGCAGGTTAGAAGACCCCATGCCCAACAGGAATCATTCTCCCCCTGGCCTGCACAAAAAGGTCATGCTGTCACAATAAAAGCACAGTACACTCCCTAAAGGGCTAAAGAGTCACATATGGATCAGCAGCACTCTCACTGCTCTGAAGGCAGAGCTCCTCTCCTGGGAGCACCTTGGCTCCACACCCCATCCCTTCCCCATTCCTGCAGCTCCCACTCCCCTGCCAGGGAGCTGTCTGCCTTCCCCCTGCCCCTTCCTGCTCCACCCAGGGTGCAGCCTGCCTTGCCGAGGAGCAGAGCAGACCTTCTGGTTCCTGGGCTGCAATCGGAACAGATTACTGGGTGAGTTTCTGCCAGAGGCCACAACTGCCTGACTCACTGCAGAAGATCTGTCCCCACCTATGTCTGCTGTAGATACACACAGCTAAACAAGCTCCATCCTGGCAGGCAGGCTCCCAAAAGCCCAAGTCCCACTCTTCACTTTCATGTGCACTGTTCCAAGTTCTGCTCAACAACAAGAAATGAAGTAATAGTCTGATTTTCCTTAAAAAAAGTCCATTTATTGAAATTGTTTAAACACTTTGTACAAGTTCCCAATACAAGCATCTGCTCCCTGGCTCAGGGTTAATGCAAATACAAAAGCACAGACTTCAGCAGCTCTTTAATGTGACCTGAGCTGCCACCTCCCAAGACAAGAGGTCTCCTGAGGCAGCTGCTGTGCACAGGCAATTCCCCATGGAGAAGGGAAAGCCATATGGCCCAGTTATAAGTACAGGCCAACATCAACTCGAGCCTGAAGCAAATGCTCTGGTTGGTTTCTTTTAGTAACTTTATGCTGTAGGAGTCAGGTAAAACAGAGGTACAAGGCTTATACAGACCACCAACGTGGTACAGAGGCTCTCCCTGACTACAGAAGGAAATCAAGAGATCTGATGCCTCTGAATATACACACAATTATAAAGTCTGGTCAGAAGCACCAGTTTCCTTCTATACAACAAGGTTCAGCTTTGGAGAAGTGGCACCATCCCTCTAGGAATCACTTAACTCCCAGTGTCAGCCAACACCAAGTGACGGACTGGGGTTTCAGGGGAAGGGTTAGGAACCTTTGATGAACAGCATTATATTTTTTCAGATATGACTCAATATGCAAGGATGGCTATATCTTTAAAATATTTGTTTCTTCCTCTTTGGTGAGCTTGGATTACATGCAAATGCCATAACCTTTGGGTCAGTTTTCTTGGAATTTGCCTTCATATCATCACTGAAAGTGTTTACAAGAAACAGACAGGATGGAATGGCAGCGTGTGAGGTATCCTTGGGGAAACATCAGGGAGTGGCAGTGCATTCAGTTTGGTTTAACACAGCTAGCTGCATCAGGCAAACAGAGATTGGGAAACTAAGCCCAAATGAGAAAGCCTCGAGGAAAGAGGAGAGTGTTAAAAGGTGACCTGCAACCCACACAGGGGGATAAAGCCTCAAGCTCAGCTGCCGGGGTTGAACATGGAGAAACAATCACTGGCAGCGCTCGGTGTCTAAGGAACAGCCACAGCCTCACCAGAGACACACAGTGAAAACAGAAGGCAATCCTTCCCTTGAGCTCTTCCCTGGCACCAGGGAAACTTGCAGATGCTTTGGGAGTCTGGTAACTTCTGTGGTCTCTACCTTACACTGCATCTTCCATTAGCCAACAGCATGTGCACAGACAATGTGGATTTCTACTTAAGTCACAGCAATTTGTTTCTGACCCTTTGTCTGCATGGAGAGGAGAGTGCTGAAGATGATGCCAATAAGACAGTACAAGAGTTTTTAACATCTCTTCAAACATTCCTACGTGTAAAGGCTTTTCCCCAAAATTATGTTTCCCCTTAAGCTATTGGTTTCATCATTTTGTATATAATATTTGTTCCTTTAATTTCTACACACACCACACTGGGCTCTAACTTAATGGGATATGGGACTGAATTGTTACCATCTATTAAAAAAAAATAAAAACAACCAACTAAAAAAAGCACCAACATCCATCTATAAAAAACAGTATCATTTTCCCTTTTACTCCCAAATACTAAATTTAACCCAAACTTGGAGGTTTCATCTTTCCAGTGGCAATACCTATGAATCTAGGCTAGCCTTCCTCCATGGGCTGGGAGAGAAAGGAGAAGTTATGTCCAGTAGCAAAGAGGATTACAAAAATATACACATTTTTGGGAGAAGAGGAAGGCAGAACCTAGAACCTGGACTCTGCTCAGGACAGTGGCATTGTAGTGTCCTCTCCAAAATGCTTTCACTACCAGTGCTGGTGGCTCCTCTTCTTTGTTTCATTATACATAATCCTTCCCTGTGGATGAGGCATTTTTTGGGTAGCCTCGGGTGGGTGGATATGAAGTTTCTCTCCGTGGACAGGAGCAGCAGAGGAAGGATCCCCCCAGTATGGCCAGAGATGAAGCTGCCCAGCCAATGAAGAGAGCGGACCCAAACTCAAATCTGGAGAACAAAGAAGGGAGAAAGTGAGAATCACTGTAATCCAGAGGTATTACTTATAGTAATACATTCACACAAAACAGAAGGAAACAGAAACTGGGATGGATGTGGCTTCCTACAAGGCAGCAGCTTGGAACAGTCAGGCTTTGTTGACCCTCAAAGCTCAGAGCTAGGTTTCTCCAGTATTTTGGGTCATCTCCCAACAGCTGCAGGCCAAGCTCCATGCAAACAGGCCTTTAGCATGTAGTGGGGTAAAAATCAAAGAAGTCCCACCAGTGAGGTCTCTGGCAGTGATGTAACCTTAAAACCAAAACTAAAGGGCCACATGGATAATGAGATCTGATCCCAACTCCTTATGCACAGCCTGAAGCCAACCCAGCTAGTTCAGAAAATTTCTTTGTTTTGAGTGACTGCTACTGAAAACTAAGCCCTGTGAGTATTGGTCATGCTAAACCATAGTGTGTTATGACAAATGGATCAGTACCTGGTGTTGACAGGGGTGAAAGGGTCATAAAAGGCCCGAGCCACTCTGTTGCCATACCACGATGTGGCCACCAGTGCTGCCAGACCTGCACATAAAGAGAACATAATGTCAAGGCTTAAGAAAAAACAATCAGCAAAATCACTGCAAAAATAAGGACACAGCAGAATTAGCATCTAGAGTAAAGCTGAACTGCTGCTACCCTGGAAGTTCTGAGCTCTTCTATTTAGTGCTGGTTGGGAGAGAAGTTAAGAACAGATTTGAGGTTTCCCACAGTTACACTGCAGCAAAAGCAGAACTGCTCTGCTGACAGCCTTTTTTCACTGAAGCAGGGTCAAACTCAGCTCTGCCAACAGTGTGGAAACCACGAAGCCATATAGACATTGTAATGTCAGTGCCTCTGGTAGCCTGAACCAAAGCCCTCTAAGGAGTTCACACACCAAAATGCTCTTGGAGCAGCACATCAAGCCCGCCCACATCCCACACAGGATATATGTCACCTAGGAAACAGCACAATTAGCATTTAACACAACTGTATGTTACCAACCTGAAATGATGAAGATCACCCCACCGAAGACAGCCATCCTCATCTTCTTCACCTGGTCATCTTCCATGCACTTCATGCATTTCATGCCTGTCACAGCAACAAACACTCCAACGAGCCCCAGGAGTATTGAAGCCACCATCAAAGCCCTTGTGGCCTGCAGACTGCCTGCAAGACAATAGGATTTGAGTTACCCACAAAGTAAACTCGAGATACAAATCAAAATTCAAATTACTGGGCTCAGCAATCTTGTATCTAAATATTCCTGCTCCCTGATGCTTGGATGTATCTTGTGTAAGACATTCCTTCACAGCTTTAGTCTCAAGACTGTCATGCATCAGGATCAGAGGACTCGCAGCCTCTTCTAAAATGCAGGGCAAACAAGGGCAGGCAGCAGCCTTTTGCAGGAAATGACCTGGGAATTGCCCTCAGACATCTTTTGTTCCTTGATCATTTGAATCCCAATTGGAAGTACGTATCTGTTTATCAAAAGAAGTATTCAGATTTAGGATCTACTTTGACAAAGTACTTAAGCACACGTTTTAATATGAATAGTGACATACATATGAATAGTGCCACAGCAGACAGCAAAGCCCATTTACTGCTCAACACTTCAGAAACCTCTTTTATACAAATAACTCAGTGCTGATTTTTTTTTTTTGTTCTACATTCTCAGTTTGAGTCCCAGAGAGTAATAAAATACAATTTAAAAAAATAGGACTTTCCTGGGCAATTAAAAAATACCTTGTTTTCTACTTAAAATATTTAGCTTAATTGACTCAAATATACTCAAAGGTTTTAAGAGCCTCTTGTGCTTTTGAAGAGTTGGAGCATGGGGTGATGCCTCCCATAGGCAAGCTATGAATTTGGCTGAATTCTCAGCAGACAGATTTGATGTACTTGGGATTTGGTTTTTATATGGATGGACTCATCTGACGACAAGAAGACACACTAACCCTCATGAATGTGAGCTACTGAACTTCGATCCTCCTGGTACCATAGAAAAGTAGTAATGTAAATTAAGTCATTACTAAAAAAATCCTCAGGTGGCAAAACACCTGACTAGCAGTGAAATAAGAGCCTAAGCTTTATTGTCTGGCAAATCAGGTCTGTTTGGACAGAATGAATTTTCATATACAGCCCTGCAAAGCCCTGAGAACAAAGAGGGCTGGTTAATAAAGTGAATAAGCTCCAAGGAGCATGCTGTAACCAAGGCACAAGCGTCCCCTGACACAAAATCTCGGGTCTGGAGTTCACCCCTCAGAACACCCTGACTGCATCCTGGTAGAGCTCTGCAAAACATTTCAGGCTTGAACTGCAAGATTTGAACCTGTAACAGACCACCTGCAGTCAGTCAGGGCTGGCATGGTGAACCCATCTGAGTCCCTACCACAGTGGGCTCTGTGGCCCAATCTGAAACTCAGAGCTCAGACCTGGCACTGGCCAGAAGCAGAGCACAGCCACACAGCCATTCTCTGCAGCTTCTTTACTACACTTTGTCTCACAGAACTGCTTGTGCAGGAAAACTCCTGTGACCCATACCAACACCAGCCTCTAATTCTGCTCTAAAACAGATCTGGATCTGCCCCTTCACACACAACCTTATTGTTCAGTAAATAGATTATGAAACCAGTTACAAACAACACAATAATAAGACAATAATCAGAGCAACAGGAAGGAACACACTTTGATAAGATGAGTGTTGGCTTTCTTGGGAAAAATTCCTCAATCAGCTTGGCTAATATCTCTCACTTCCTGCAGAGGGAAAGGTGACACACCTCCACACCACCCGTGTGTTAATCAAAACCCATCTGCTACAGAAACCCATTAACAAAGACATTTGTCACTTTAGCATAAATCACCACTGCAGTATCCAAACTCGTTTTTAATTGATTTATCTCCAATGTCAGAGATTACACTCCAAAAGTAATTTCTACCTTACAAAAGCAATACCAATGTTCAATAAGACTTCAGCCGACAGGTTGCCACCCAGGCAACCAATTCAGCTGCCATACATTTAAGGCTAAATTGTGCCCTACTGCAGAAGCTCTGGACAGGCCTATGGCTGAATACCAGTTTGTCCTAGGCATGGGAAACCATATTGTCTGCAGAGGTACCAAACCTGTTTTATCAAGACTATAGTAAGTTTGGCTCAGTCTTGCTGCAGAAGAAATTACTTTATAGGAGAGGATTTTGAAAGAGTTATTTAATGAAGCTCAAAATAGGCAATGCTATCTATCTCTAAAAACTAGAAAAACATTTATAAGGGTGGGAAGAAACATTTCACCTTCATGCACAGTGCCAAGGGACAAACACAGGAGAATGCTGGAAAAAGTTTCTATGACCTCTAAAAACTCAGCTTTGAAACAAATCAAAATCTCAAGATATATAAGTATTAACTGGATGCATGCCATGACAGCTTTGCAGAAGCAGCTGAACAAAATGCAGCATTGTGAACATTCCCCAGGGCTGCCCACTCTCAGTTAGAGGCTGGTGGGACAATTCCTGGTAGCCTCACCCCCTCCTCATGCATGGCTCCATGGCATAAGGGGACAGAAACATGTAGGAAACTTTCAGTGGGACAGCAGAACAGGTTGCAGAACATTCTGTTCCTTTGTCCCAAGAATCTGTAATGTGACATGACTGTGCTAGCCAACCATCCTCCACCCGCCTTGTGCTCCCAGGACAGCCTGGGAGGCAGCGCTTTCGTCCTCCTACTACTTTTGCAATGTGTGCAGTGCTCTGGCCACAGTTAATCATCATACAAGCTACCAGTTATTAACTACACATTAACAGACGCACTGTCAATGGAAGCTGCACATCCAGGGGCTGGGAAAGCTACTTTAATAATAGTTCTGTTGTTCACACGAGCCTTTCCAGATGCTTTAAAAATCCAAAATTATACAAGTACAATATTGTCTCAACCTGCTAAACAGGACGGGCTGCCGACAGCAAGTAGAAGTAATCCACAGCAATTCAACTTTACAACTTCTACCATATTAGAGGGAAAACAGGATTTCCACCACACTCCTTCCTGCTGCAACTGTATCGCCAACAGGAACAGAAAAGCCCAGGCAGTCTTGGGAGCCCCTGGGGAGAAAACAGTCCTACACAAGAGACAAACTGGTCTGGCACTAAACAGCTGTCAGATGGCAACAGTATTTTGTCAATACAAACCAATATTGACTCTGAAGCCGGGCATTTTGATTGCTGGTTAGCAATGAGACACGGCCTGAAAACCCTATAGCAACAAAGCAGCAAGAACTGAAGAACAGAGGCTTAAAACTCCTGATGAAAATTAATAACAAATGTGCATTCTGCAAGGCATAAAATACCACCAAAGTCCACAAACATGCATCTATAACAGCTCACACCTGTTTCACAGAATAAACCCCACAGGTTTGAAAAAAATTCTAAGAAAACCATTCAGAATTATTGTTAGTCATTTTGGACACAAACAACCTTATTCAGTTTATCAGAAGCCTAAGTAATATGTTTTACTTCCCACAACTATCATTAACTGAGGCAGAAGTAATTGCTGGTAACTGCTTAGTTATATAAAAAAATACTTCAGTACTTCACCCTCAGATGTTTGAGAGTTTTCTCTATCATCCCATTTCCTTATTCAATCTGTTTATGTCATTTATATTACAGAAAAGCTGTTGGGAAAGTGCAGTGGGATTTTTGTAATGCCTGCTTGTAAGGCAAAATTGCTGTAATGGCTCTGTATGCAGATTATTCTCTGATAGGGATGCTCATCAACTGCCTTAATTTAAAATAAGGACTTTTCCTTCCCTTCCCATGGGCCTTCATCCAACTAACTGATGACAGAATACAGGTGAAACAGATGCTGAGCAATTCCCTCTAATCCTCATGAGGGAAGTTCCCCAGGAGTTACAAGCACCCCTGCAGTATAGGAAGCATGTTCCACTGTCCACCTCTGAGAGAAGTCAGCAGCCTTCAAAACCTTCCCACCAGGGTTTCATGAGAGCTGGATTCCCTGGAAGGAGCAAGACCTGAGATCCTGCTGGTCTGGCCTGCCAGCATGTGAAAGTTACTTCCATGCAGCAGACAGGGGACTGAAGATCTGAGCAAGCAGTAACAACTTCAGGAGTGGCCAGCAAACACCTCTCACACTTTGTTCACTGCATCCAAAAGCTACTAATGGCTTGGAGGCTTTCAACCCCCTTACCAGACCCTGCAGAGGCCCACCTTGCATACCCATCAGCATCAGATTCCAGTCTGGAAACTTTCAAAGCATCTCTCCACAAGTCTAGAAGACTCTACCGAGGTATTGAGACAGGACAGGGACTCTGGGTCCTTTTTTCTTACAAAATGGGAAGGTTGGGAACTCCCTACTGCATGTGCAGTGTGAAAGAGGCAAGTTCAGTAGGTAACAGTGGCATTGTACTCTGCATATCTGAAAGCAAGTAAGGTTCAAAGCCCTCCTACCCCCACTGACAAATAAAGATTGGTAATAAGACAAGCTTGATACCACCATTTCCAGATTCCTGGTCAGAGGAGACCTTGGCAGCTTGTTTTCCCACAAAGCCTGGAAATTCCCTTACCAAGAGATTTAGTAACACATAGTAACACCAGCTACTAAAAGCTGCTTAGAAGCTGCTGGTAGAGCAATAAAGCCAGTGTATTGCAACAGACTCCCATCCCCTCTTGCAGACACACCAGAGCACTGCACAGGAACAGCCTCGGTGGCATTCCAAGTAACCCTCTACCTTCTCAAAGCCAGCACTAGTGAGACTGTTTTATCACTCAATCATGATTTTTCATCAGGAAGGAACAGGGATTGAGAAACATGGTAGCAAATTAACCCTTAACCCACATGAAAGCACAGATACCAGCAGGTTCTACCTGCTTAATCAAGACCTAAAGGTGGAGAGTTGGACACATGCCCCTCATGCTTTGTCCCTCCCTGGGCCACTGTCCCAACTCCCCTACCACCAGAACTGAGCAGCAGTAACCTGAGCATGAACTGTTCCTTCCCACCACCCATTCTCTTCCCCAGCTCCTGGAACAGGCTCAGCCAGGCTGGTAAAGGTGTAGGAGGGAAGATTTCACATTTCAGCCATGTTGCTTGACCCAGAGGGCATTCAAAACCTTGTTTATTTTCCGGGCTAGGGCACAAAGGCTCATTGTGGATGTAGGTTTGGTGATGAAGTGATAGATGAGTCTCAGCTTGCCTCACGCACAGAACCTCTCCCAGCAAAACCAAACTGGTCGATGAGTATCTTCAGCTAAAACAGCCTAGACAGGATCCAGAACAACATCTGCTCTTAACAGGAGAATGTAGTTAGGTGGGGCTGGAAGAGACAGGTACCAGGAGCCCTACTGCCTCCTGTCCAAGACCATCCCCTGAGACCCCGAGGAGCACAAAGCTGAGCTAAGCTCCATGGACCATGCTGGAGGGCCACAAGAACAATGCTGAGGCTGTGCAACAAAGCCTTGTTGCAAGGGTGGCATTTGTTGCCTCTATGTCTGCGTGTGGCCACGCACTGCTTTTCACGTAAGCCAGCAAAACGCAGCCTTTCTGTTGCCTGAATAGGAGCAGTGACATAAGCCCTCAGCTGAACACAGCTGCGGGAGAAGTGCCAGCATGGGTGCACTCCAGCACTGTGCCCACACGGGAAGCTGGAGAGCCCTCGGTTGGCTAATGGTGCTCATCAGCTTGTGCCAACCCCATCTCTGCCTTCCAGCCAAGCACTGACACATCCAGAGGAATGGCAACAGCTACCAGATATTCCAAAACTTGGTGGCAAAGCCTTCCAGCATTCCCACAAACACGAGTTACTGCAGGTGCAAGAAGGTTCAGTCCTTTCCACAGGGACAAAGTAATTACAGATCTGAGCCTCTCCCATCAGTGCATGAGGCTCTGACATGTGGCTCAGAGCACCTGGGGCATATGAAGCCCTGGCAGGAAAATGTGGCCAGGCAGAGGTTCTGCCCACACAGCTGTGAGCTGTGCCACCTTCACCAGGACACAGATGAATGCAGTAAGGGAGCTCTGCACTGCACCTGTCCCGGCATGTGGCTGCTGAATTGGGTATAAACAGTTTGAGGATTTTGTTTTGTTTGGACTTTTTTTTGCACCTCCACCCAAACCAGCACTGCTGGTCCCTGCCCAGGCTTATGTGGCTGCAAGACCTTGAAGGGACACAAGGAGGGAAAGCGACAGATAAGGTGTATGACCCCAGGCATGATCTGCTTAAAAGCGGGAAAGGCACAGCCTAAGCAAGCTGAGGCACGGCAAGAACGAGGAGCCCTTTTGCCACCCCTCACTTATTTTCCCCGTGAAGATAACATACCCTGTGATCTCCCTGTTATTTAAGAATTCTCAGGCATACTGTCCTGCACAGCTCGGCGAGAGAAGGCCCCCACAAGTCTCGGTCCCTGTCACCTCCCTCCCCGTAGCCCTGGAAAAGAAGAGTCCGTATTGTTCACGGGACAAAGGTGAGGGGAGCAGCTGGTTTCGGTGTTCAGCCATGAATGCGCCAGGTCTGGAGGGCCTGGGCAGGTTTTGAGGAGCGTGTTCAAGGCGGGCTCCGAAGGCAGGTCTCATTTACAGCACAATGGACTGCACACAGCCCCCGAGGCAAGGTTACCTTTCGCAAGCCATCCAGGGGGTGGATGGAGATTCCTCAGCCACTGCTGGCATCTTCGCCCCCCACCCCCAGTGAGAGATAAGAGGCTTGAAGCTGAGCTGACCCATAATTACCACTCCAAGCACTCCGGGCAGTGCGCTCAGCCTTGCCCCATCAGCACAGCCCCGCACTCTGCGAGTGCCAAATGGGTGCGCAGCGCTCCCGATGGGCACAACCCGCACCTCCGCCAGCTGCGGGGCACACGGGGCTTTGGGGACAGGGAACAGGAGCGACAGATGTGGGCTGGACGCCAAGGAGGGTCCGGCTTCACCGCGTGACACACAGGAAGGGCTGGTGGCAATCGGGCTTGAGGACACTCCCCGCGGACCTGGGTTTACGTGAAACAGCCTGCTCATTCCTTTGGGAACGAGAAGGTGACCAAGGTGGCGATTATTATTTTATTAATTAGGGAGGGATGAGGGTGTTCCAGGACTCGAGATGAGATAAGTGGTATTGAAAAAGTAGTACATCTTTTTTAACCCCTTTGGGTGTCAGCATAAGTTACCTGCCCCAGCGCTCTAGAAACAGCCCTCTCTGAGGCTCCAGCTGGGTTTGAGCACCCGAATCACACCCAGCCAGCCAGCCTGATACCCCAGTGACACCCCAGCCAACCCACCCCAGGCTGCAGTTCCTACCTGCATGACATGGCTTCGCCGTCCCAGGACAAGATAAGAGACCCAAAGATTATCTTAGCTTACTGGTCTGCCTAAAAACTCCAGGTAGTGCTGCCTGGGCAGGAGGCCAGCTCACCTGCCAGCCCTCATCTCAGCCCTCATCTCCCACGGGAGCAGCAGCGACTTTCCCAGAGAACAAAAGACCAAAACAGTCAAAGGCAAACAGGACCCGCGCTCCAAAAGCCCACTCCAGCCATGCTGCTGAACTCTGCTCTCGCTTAGTCGTGCCCAGCGAGAGCAGCCCAATCCCTGGCCGGACCTCCTCAGCCAAAATCTCTTGTTCGAAAACACGGCGCTTTCCGTAACGCATGTAGAGAACCTGACCCTTCCTCCCCCCGGGACATTTTGGGGGAGACAGGCAGCGGGCAGAGGGATGCGGGCAGCTCCGGCTCCTGCCTGTGCACTGCTCCTGGAGCGCCCCTGCTCCCCTCCCGGGGAGGCGGCACTGCCGAGGGTGCCCCGAAGGACAGTCACCGGGAAGTGACCCTCAGCTCCGGCGGGGAGAGCCAGCGGGGACCCCAAGAAACACGCGTCCGACCCCCGACAGCATGAGGAGGCATTAAAGAGATGGGGGACCTAGAGTCCTACACTTTCAGCCCTGAAGGGACAGACTAAGTAAATCCAACGGGACAGAGACCGTGAGACCCGGCGGCAGCGGGGCACTCCCAACGCGAGCGGGACGAGGGATGTGGGGACAACATGGACAACGACAACGGAGATAGGACATTGGACGTGCAATAGGACCGGCAAACCCAGTCCAAATAGTTCAGCCTGGACTCCGACACCGATTATCCACAGGGTAATGACCCTAGGGGACTGGTACCCTCCGCCCCGACGGGACGGACACCCCAACATCCTCACCACATCCCAGTCCCAACTTACTCTCCAGCTTGAGCAGCGAGTCGTACACCTTGCACTGGATCTGCCCCGTGCTCTGCATGGCGCACGACATCCACAGCCCCTCGTAGAGCGCCTGGGCCGTGACGATGTTGTCCCCCGCGTAGGATGCCATCTTCCACTGGGGCATGGCGGTGCTGATGATGATGCCGATCCAGCCGAGGAAGGCCATGACGAAGCCCAGGAGCTGCAGCCCTCCGCTGGCCATGACTGCGGGCCGGGGTCGGGGAGCGCGCTGCTCTCGCTCCGCTCCGCGCTGCCCCGCTCTGCCGCCGCGCGCCGCCCCGCGCGCCTCTTCAACCCGCGCCCTAGAGGAATGGTCCCTTCTGTCCCCCACACCGTGGCTGCGCTGGCGCCCCAAACCCCGATGTTTTGGCACCTCGAAAGAGTGCCCTTGTTGCGCTCGTGGGTCTGTCCCCTCCTGGAGCTGGGGGTGCTGAGAGCGTGAACCCCCACTCGCGTCCTTTGGGCCTGGCAGCTCGCTGCTGTCCCTCACCTGCTGGAGCTGCACACCTGGCTCTCCGGCCCTCCCTCCCGGAGCCAGCACAGCGGGCAGGGCGGTGGGGACGGGGCTGCCTGTCCCCAGCGCACCTCAGTGCCGCCAGGCAAGGCAGGGGGGCATTTCCCCCTGGCAGACTCGCTGCCTGGCTCCTGGACATGCAGCATACGTGGGATAACCAGCTACAGAGCAGGCAGTAGAGCAGTCATGGGAATTATGAGTACTCTGATTCTGAAGGGCTTTCAGAGAGGCAGCTGTGCAAACACTCATCATCCACGTACAAATCCAAACTTTTGAATCTACTCTTTTAATAAGGACAGTGTTCTGCACGCCTCTGCATTACTGGGAGAAATTTCACTTCAGTGATTTGCTAAGGTTTATTGAAGGAGGGGATTACAGACCGGGAAGGAGTGTCCTCTCTCTTGGGAGTATGTTTGTCCAGTTACTGTCATTTCCCTTTCTCCTGCACGAATATTTGAATACTGACACATCGGACTCAGAACAGGCAAAGTGAGGAAATACTGTCTCCTTCAGAGGGCACGGCATGGGCTGGGTGGTGCTGCCTGCCCTCACCACAGGCTGGATGGAGGGGTCCTTCAGCCTGGACCTGCTGTAATCCCAAAGTATGAGATAAATAGGTGATAATTCCTGATAAAGGTCCTGCTGGAGATAGGGATGGGGTTGCATTGTTTTGACACCGTGTTTTGCTGCATTCTGATGACTTAGGAGATTTTGCTGGAGCTGCTTCCTGAGATTTGCAAACAGACAAACAGGCTCGTGATTACCTGACCGTTCCCATGCAATGCCAAGGGGGTCAAAGGGGAGAAAAGCCACTGCAATCTTGCTCCACTGACCAGAGACAAAGCAAGGATGGTTTGCTCTGAAAACACTTGTGGCTGCAGATCTCCAGTGTCCAGGCAGCAGTGCTGGTGTGATGAAATTCACCCTAACTACCTGGTAGCAAACTTCTCCACTTTTTTTTCACTTTTGAAGGATTAGGGAGCTGTGATTCTGCATGTATGTTTTCCTATGTCTCTGTGGACCACACTTTTATACTTATGGGAGTGAAGAAAAAGAAATCAGCAAAGTTGTCTTTGGCAACACAGAAATAACAAAGTAGATGCATTTATCTGTGTATTCATGAAGAACTCTGGTACAGGGAGCAGGGAAACCAGCATGATGCTAGCTGTTGGAGCTGGCTCCTGTGAGGAACAATTCCTTGCCTAGTAAAGAGGCAAGGGCAGGGCAGAAACTCATGTTAACCTGAGGAGCTAGGAGCATCTGGATTTGATCATTGACATCTGCATAGACATTTCAGTCCAGCAGTGTCCATCTACAAAGGAATGTGCAAAGGTGCTTCAGAGCACTGACTGACCCTCCTGCCAGCCCCCACCCCAACAGTCTGGGTGGCTCCTCACTGACTCCTGCAGTGCAAGGACAGGGTTAAAAGTTACCAAGACACTTTAGCAGGCTTAGATCCTTTGTCTACAGGCAGCCAGGAGGAGGAACAGAACCATTCGCATGGGAAGGTCTTGGACTTCATACTGAACCTTCTAGGAAAGTACAGGGAGGAGTCCTGGGTACCAATGATCCGATTGCACCGGTACTGGGAGGGACATCAGGTATGATCTTGGGGAAATGCATGTGATGCATGTTGTAGCACCCTGACCATGCTGCTAGCTCTTGGATGGACTGAAATTCATGGCCACTCTGTCCTTGGGAAAATTTGGCTTAGGATTTATCTTAGAATTTATCCTGGTGACACTTTGGAGACAGTTTGTGCCAAAACTGACTGTAGTGTGAGTCTGATTGCTTGCTCATACAGTAGGACAGCATTTGTGTTCAGTTTCTTCCCTTTCCAGGAGGATACAGGACTTAGACTGGAGACAGCAATATTCTGTGAGGATTACTGTGAGACTGCAGCCTTCAGCTGCCTGGAGATGGATGCTGTGCTCCTGGGGCACTGTACAGCCATCCCATTGCTCCTCTGTCCCTGTTGGTGCTGCACTGGGCAGTGCTACTGGGTGACAGAGTGCCCTTGGGTCAAACAAAGCCAATTAAAGGCAATAAGGACACACGTCCATGTGCTCTCAGACCTCCTGCAGTCCTCATAGGCTGCAGCATAAGTTGCAAGTGTCCGTTTGACCACTGACCATCCCTGACAATCTGTACACAGAGTCTACACAGTCCCCTCATGCACAGTGCCAGCCTCATGAACACCCAATTTGTATTTTGTTTTCTAGGGACAATTTGAGGTTGATAGTTTTTATTCAAATTTCATGAAATATTTCAGAACCCAGAAACTATTTCTGTGGAATCATCACAAGGAATTTACATAGCAAGATAAACACTGAAACTCCACTTTTCCCCTTCATCACTCATCAATGTTCTCAGTGCTCTGGAATTTGCAGTGGATTTTACAGTATCCCTAAGAGCACCCAGTCTCCTCTTCTGAACTTCCTACTTTCTCTGAGACATGAAATATCTTATTTCTTTTCTTGGATGATTTTCTGCTCTGTTTCAATGGGCAAAATAAAACCTTTTTACTCCATAATCACTGTCTTTCTTCCTCTGCCCGAGGTTCTTTTGTTTTTTTTTTTCCATTGGAAGTCCCAAAGTGTTTTTCACTCTATTTTCACCTAGTTTTTATACCTGACTTTTGGGAAATACCATTCCTTGAGATCATTAATCTCAGCTGAAAGACGTGGGTTTATCCAAGATGTTGCAATCTCCTCTGTATTCTTGAGGCTAAAGGTATTCCCGTAGTGACAGTCCTTAGTGATTGGCCTGCTCTTTAGTGAACATGCGAGTTGAATTTTTTGTCCTTTACAATAGCATGACCAAGTGAGAAGAGGTGTGTGTACAGACAGACCCTGAAATCAAACTGGGCTGTTTCTCTCTGCAGGTAGAGACTCCTCTAATTGTTCAGAGAGATTGCCCTCGTGTGCCACAGCCCTGGCTGCACCGGCCAAATGCTCAACACCTTGGTCACGTCACTCCCTTGGGGGATATGAGTCAGAGAGCAGCCTCAGCGCTGTACTCAGCAGACATCTCAGCTCTGTGGGTAGTAAACGATACCTGTTTCCTTTTCTGGCAAAAACAAGCTTTAACACTTGCCAAGACTTGCAGGTGAGCATCCTTGTTTCCTTTTCTCAGACATTTCTTTGGAAGGTCTACTGTGCATGCCTGTGTTTGGGAAGCATGGGTTCACATGTGGTTCTCTGTCCTTGTGTACACTAAAGCTTGCCCCCAGACTCCCCTAAATTCATTCTTGAGCTAAAACTCGTGTATAAGGGTAAACATCTGATTATAAGTTACTGTAAGTATGGGCAGGTGCACAGAACAGCAGGTGTGCAGAGCAGGCTCGGCTGCATTATTCTGTTTCAGAGTGAAGGCACAAACTTCACAACTGGATCAGAAAGTGGGAATGGCCAGATAGCAGCACTCCAGCCCATGTTTCTGGTGGCAGCTGGTTGTAGAGCCAGGAAATAATGCAAGAACCTTGACCCTCCCCCAAAATGTGTTACAGCCCACCCTGATCCATGTCTGAACATATCTTGAGACGGTGCCAGTACCTTTGATTTTGTTCACTTGATTTTCCCTCCATAAATTCAGCTGTTTGGTTTTTTTAACTTCTGGCACTTGCAGTATTCTGCAGGGAAGAGTTTTGCAGATTTACTCTGTGCTTCACAGGAAAGTGCAACACCTTGTTTCTTTTGAGCTCCGTGACTTGCTGTTTCATTTGAGGTCCCCAGGGTTCTGGAGGAAAAGGGCAGACTGGTAGGATCACATGTGTTTAGCTCAGGTTTACATTGTCTAGAAAAACCTTTAAAAGACTTTGTTGTTTATCTGCAGGCTGCTTTTTCTTCTCTCTCTCCCACTTACTCCTCCATCCGTCCAGGAGAAACACCCTTGCTGAACCTCAGCTCCAAGCACTGTTTTGCAGGCAGCGCCCAGATGTCTTTGCCCAGATGTCAGGAGGATCTAAGACCTCTGCAAATCTTCCCTGGGATTAGTCAGGGTGGTGTCCAGCCTGGTCTGCAGTGAGGGGAGACTGTGTTTGACCATGGTAGCAGCTGAAGCAGCCAAAGATCACAGCTTGCAGGGCTGGAGAGGGCAGCAACACAAAGAAAGCTTAACCCTTCATCTGCCGCTCACTCCTGCAGGGCTGCCGTTCAGTACTAAATTTTACAAAAAAGTTGTTGGACAAGACTTCCTTCAAATTACTCCCGTTGCCCATAAACCACAGGGCAGTGAGCAGCACCAAAACCAGAGCTTTTGCCTACACAGATGAATTGAAATTTGTTGAAATTTGTGGTTGATGAAGGCAGCATCTGTTGGAGGGACTGATGGGATTTATTTGATACTGAATGCACACAGGGAATATATTCTGAAAATATGATTTAAAATCAGCTGTAGTAATTATTCATTCTCAAATATTGGGGACAGAAACAGCATAAAGCTATCTATGTTTGGTCAGCAGACATGACCTGGAATTCCTAATCAGCTGGAGATAAACCAAGCTAATAATCAACCCTCTTCTTGCAGTCATTCAAACATACATATTTTCCCACCGGTTGTAATAAGGTTACAGTTTTGGGAGTAGTTTAGTTCCACTCTTCACATGATGGATTTCATCTGGCTGTAGCTAAAATGTTTTTAAATGTAACACACTGAAGTTGCGTGAGGCTGGCTGAACTCCTGACTTCTCCAAACCTCTCTCTAGTGAGGGCTCTGAAAGGAATTGTGTCTCCTCCCCAGCTTCTCAGTTTTCACCTGTTACCTTTGTTTTTTCTTCTCTTCTGAATCAGCAACCAACAAATGACCCGAGACTGTGCCTCAGAATGTCCCAAAAACACTGGAATCTTTCTCGTCTGTAAGTAAGTGGTTTTGGCATGTGTAAAGCTGTACTTTGTGTGTCATTACCCACAGCTCTAAGATCTTAGGGCTTGCCCGTGCAAGGCAATGAGCTGCTGAGGAATAAAGGTGGTCCTGCACTTGGCTGCTTGTGTGTTGTTTCTCAAAGCAATACTGGAAGCTCTGATAGAGATTCTATGGCACGAAACCCAACCCTTGGAGGTCAAGAGATTTGACCTGTATGGTAGGATTTAGTTTGTTTTCAATTTTTCTATTTTAGTATTGTTCTTTCACTGGACATTCTGTACCAGAAGCCAAGTAGAAAACAAAAGTCAGACATAATCAAATTCCTGGAAACAGTGAGTTTCATAATACTAGAGAGGTAATGGTGGGAAAAGCAGGGAGTTAAATGTTGTAGATAGAGGGTAGCTTTACATTGTATCAACAACAAATGTAATTTTCAAAAAGTATTAAACAAATCATGGTGTCATGATGGGACAGGTGTGGTGATACATCTGGGGAAGAGGCTCAGCAGTGACGTGGCAGATGGAAAGTGTGCCTTGTCAGAAGGGTCAACTACAAAGTGTGGCCACTTTCCCCACCATGTGCTGTGAGGAACATGTGGAGCACAGCAGCTCCTGGTGTCACAGTCCCAGGACAGGAGAGGGGAAGGAAGGAGGATGAGTGAGACCCAGATTGGACTGAGAGACAGGCAGATCCATGTGTGTGTCTGTGTGTGTGTGTGTGTGTGTGTGTGTGTGATGCTCAGTGCATGAGCTATGGGAGATGTGCACCAAGATAGACAAGATAGAAATCATCCCTGGTACCATCCATGGGAAGAGTTTTTTAATTGCATTTCCAGGAGATGGACTCTGTAAAGACCTAGACCTTGCCATCTACCCATCCTGTTTGCTCTCATCATGTTCCTGATGCCTCCAAAATCTTGGTCAAGACCACTTATAGCAAGAACCACTTTTCTACACAAATGTCACCAAGTGTCCACCAGGAACTCAATGATGGATGGTGCCCATGCTCATTTATGAACTTGAAGCCCTAGTTATGAAATTAACTTCTTGAGACTGGCAAGAATCTGATCACCTTCAGAATCACCACTGAAAAATTTTCTTCTTTGCAATAACCTCAGGTTGTTCTTCCTGAAATCAGATGAAGGGAGGAAGGGGCATTGGAATGATATTACAAAGAGATAGGGAGGAGAGAAGATGCCTAATGACTACATCTGAGATCCTCTGCAGGAGCTGCTGTTGAGACAGTCCTGAACACAGAGTTACCACTGTGAAGTCAGAGTTAGCACCATTTACATTGCTCAACCACTGACCAAGTGAGCCATCAAATCAAGTACCTGTGAGTCTGGTTTTGGGGGCAACCTTCACTACAAGGAAAAGCCCAAGCTGTACTTAGCACTTTAGAAATTACTCAGAGTTTCTCATCTCAGGGTATGGCTATGTCTCACCTTTTTGTGCCTGGACCACAACCTCTGCCCTTTTCCTAAGCCCTTATGACATGTCAGATAATTAGTGCTGGGAAGATAAAGTGATCCAGTGTTCTTCCTAGAAAGGCTCTGCCATAAATTCTTGCCAGATTTCTAGATCAGACTGTTAGGGGCGATGCAAAGATTAGGAGATGAAGTTACATATCTTTTTCAGGCTGTTGAGCTTAGTCCCTTTCATATGTTGCTAGGAATTCCTCTGGGGATGAATGAGACCAGACCTATTTGTTCTGTCCTTGGACACTGAAAAAATTGAAGATAAACAGATTACTGTGCTGTAGGGAATCTCATGACATGCCAGAAACAGTTAACAACTGCTCAGCATCCTCAGAAGTATGCTGGCTCTGTACAAACATCTTCCAACAAGCAGTTTTCTCTGGAAACTGAGAAGAGCAGAAGAATGGGATCTTGTAAGTATTGACATTCAGTGTGGTCAGTCCTCTTTAAGACAGTCAAATTAGAGCCAGTATTTCTGAAGCACTCAGAAGCCCCTGCCATGACACACATGGCTGGATTTTTCAGTGGGGAGCAAGGTTAAACACTTACAGAGTATTTGAATGTGGCAAGTTATTCTAATGCCTGCAAGGAAATGAAACTCTTGAAAAGCCTTGGCTAAGTGCAAGACCCATCGCACTGAAAGCAAAGCTGTG
Source organism: Toxostoma redivivum (assembly GCA_013397375.1). Classification (NCBI taxonomy): domain Eukaryota; kingdom Metazoa; phylum Chordata; class Aves; order Passeriformes; family Mimidae; genus Toxostoma; species Toxostoma redivivum. The sequence continues at coordinate 787,039 of VXBI01012199.1, read as the reverse complement.
TGTTGGCAGAGGAGGAGGGAAGGAGTTTTTTCCCTGGACTTTCCAACACACCCTTTATCGCTAGGACTGGGAGAGCACATTGGAAACCCAAGGTCATATTTCAATGCCTGGAGGGAGTTTAAAACCCCAGTTATCAGGCTGGAGGTCAGAGGCAGGGGGTGTTTCTCTCACAGCTGTGTCTCTGCTGGTGAAACTCTCCCTTAAGCCCGACGTACACAGAGCCTTTGCCGACGGGTGTTTCGGGAGCCTCCGTGAGCCCACGCCCTGTGCTGTTGACAAAGAAGGTGCAAATGAAGCTTTAAGCCTGAAAAGGGGGGAGGCATGATCTCCTTTGGGAGAGCGTGGGTGAGGAATTACACATCTTTCTAAAGAACAGAAACTGGGCCCTACATGAACCAGGACCAGGGCAGAATAAGGGCAGGGTAAAAAAAAAACGGACAAGGACATGCTGTGCTTTCTTTTCTGAGTGCACGGAGAGACTCCGATGTGGACGAGAGGACGGGACAGTGACTGTGTCAGTAGGGACAGATGCCAGGCAAGTGGGCAGACACTGATTTCAAGAGAGTCACAGTCCCAGAGCTCTGCAGGGAAACTCCTTGCAGATCCTGTACCCAAACCTGGCCCCCACTCATCTAACCAGATCTCGAAACTCTCTTGTGTTGATGATCTGTGAATCACAGCAGCAACTGTTCTCTCCGAGCCTCAGCTCTTGTCCTCCTGGGCTTTTTATAGCAGACCAAACATCCTGTTACCAAACTGTGCATTTCTATAACCCCGCAGTGACTTTCATCTCTTTCTCGATGAGCCTCCTAGAGGGTCTTTCGTCAGGCTGATAAGCAGGTTGGTGAGTATGAGCGAGAGGCACAGAGGTCGGAAGCGGATGTTTCTTGTGCAGTGAGTCACGGGGGGCTGGGTTCCAGCCAGCAGAGCCTCGCATACTTGCAGCCCCCGCACACCTGCAGCCCCCGAACTGCGCTGAGGTGTCCCTGAGGAGCGGACACCCGAGCACGGACACAAAAGGCACAAACCTTCCACCTTTTCTCCTGTGCTCTTCTCCAATACTCCGGAGAGTGCTAAATGCTCACGCCACCCCCCCTTCCCTTCCCTTCCCGCACCATTGCTAGCAGTGGCACAGAACTTGTGCTTCCCTTGCATTTAATCACCCTGGTATCAGCGCACGGGAAAGTTCAGGCTCTTGCTGGAAAAGGCACACTTGGATGAGGATGACGCCGCAGGGACGTGGCAGGGCATCCGCGGGGTGCCCAGGGACGAGGGCTGTGGGCTGGAACCGGTGACATGCCGAGAAAAGGTGTGTCTGATCCACTACCCGGCTCCTCTGCCAGCACAGCCCTGCGTGGAGCTGGAATGCAGCGACGAGCACCGCGCATTCTCTTTCGGGAAAGCCGAGTGATCACACGCGTTTTCACCGATAAAAATCTTACACGCCCAGGCAGAGAGTCCTGCCCCGGCGCTAAAGAGGAGCGGGACTCCTCGCTCTCCATCTAAAGGCACTTAGTCAGGGCCTCGTTTTCCCCTCGTTTTCTAAAATGGGGTTAGTAATACATTGAGATTATGTGTTTCTCAGGTGTGGGATTTCATAGGCAGCCATAAAACTAAATTTATTTAACTGAGGAGAGCATGGTACTTTAAGAGCCTGAAAAGACTGTAATGAAATGCTTGTTTTAGCATTTATTGCTTTGGAGTGACTAAAAAAAACTGTTTTAAAGGAGTGTGTGCAAGCATCGTACCTGTATGTATAATACACACAGACACATACAAACACATTTATAAACACAGTTTTACTTACCAATCCTTCAAGCTCTCATCTACTAGAACACACCTTTGTTTTCCTATTTTCCTTTAATCTTATGTATTGTCTGCTTGGAAAATCATAGGCTGCTCAGAAGTCTTACTATTTTCCTTGGGGTTACTGAGCTAAAGCCCAGCTAAATCCCAAGGTTTTGTGACTGTATGAGCATAGCTGAAGGGGTACATTACACACTGCTCTGTAATTTATTTGTATACACATTTCACATCTAAGGAGCACTACTCTGGAGGTGAACACACTTAGGGGTCACACAGATGGCGGTGTGTGAAAGAAAATGGAGGGGGTACAACCAGGATGAAGGAGTGGGAAGAGTTGAGCAGACAAGGCCATGGAGCAGAAGAGCTCTTAGGGAAACCCCTTCCAAAGCTCTCCATCACCTCTGACTCCTGAGCCCTTCCTGCCTACAAGCCCCTGGCCCTGAATACGAGTCACCTCATGGGCTGCTTGCCTGTTTGCAGAGAGATCTGTATTCCATGCATGAATGCACAGCATCGCCACTTCCTTCTTCCTCCAGGCCCTCTGCTACACTATATATTAGACACTGAGGAAGTAAAGGCAGAACACCACCCTTCTATGCTCATAGGACTGCAGCCTCAGTGGGGTGTTGCTGCAAAAATGGTTTTGTCAGTAGGCTGGTGACAACCACCTCCCAAGCCTGGCAGTAGTTTCTCTCTCTCTAACATAAACAGAGAGAGCTTTAACAGAGAGCACAGACCACCTTGTGTTAATGAGTAATAAAAGCAATCGACCCACGGTGCATTTGTCCCTGAGCTGGGACTGAGTGTAGTCAAGGTGATAAAACACTTACATTAGCAAAGTTTTGCTGCATCAATACCACACAGAGTAAGAGCTCGACAAGGCCAAGCTCTGACAAACAAATATTAGGATACCCCAATGCTTTTGTTCATTTCAAAGCAGTTAGCATATGTAGCACAGCCTACAAATTCATGGGAAATCTACTCTGAGTCATGTCAGCCAGGTTTTGAGCTATACAAAGACATCTTGGGAGGTTATTTTGGGAGACCTGTTTTCTGAAGCTGAGGGGACATCTGTCATGCAAGTTATGAAAGCAGACCATGATGAAAACCTGCTACAGACTTTGCTTCAAGAAGATTCTGACTTATTTTAAATAAAGAGTATTAAACATGTATCTTGCCATTTTCTACTAAATAAAGAATATTGTTTTCTTTCTAGTAACTCCAGCAGATTCTATGGGATTGTTTGGAGACACAGACCTAAAGAAGGACCAGATATTGGATTGGTCTCTCCACCAGGTGGAAAGCCACAAACCATTGTGTTGCACACTCTAGAGCAGCCTTACACCAGGGGAAACTGGAGGATCCTGATGTACTCTGTTGTCCAGGCCAGGATACTCCAGAGCCCCAAGCTAGATGCAAATGACTGGAGCCACTTCCTGTCCCCAGTGACTCACGGCCAGGGAAGCACTGGCATCCTGCTCTAGGAAGGGTCACTCCCCTGCCCTGCCCTGCAGGGAAGGTGAGCACAGGGGGGTGGAAAGAGCTGGGACAGCAACACATTGCTGGGCATGTGGAAAATAAACATGTTATTGTAGGACTACAATAACAGCTGTGAAGAGATGGAGTGAAGCACAGGCAGCACTGGTGCCTCACATGCTGCCTCCACCCCTTAGTGGAGTTTGTCTTTTGGTCTGACATCCATGGACATTTGGTGGGCTGGGCTAGAAAAACAGAGTATGATGTGCCCAGCACAAAAGCTTAGAAACACCTCTCTGGCTATCACCATGGGAGATTTTCACTTTCCACCTCTGTCATGCTTGTATTGAGACACTTTTACCATGCACCAAATAAGAGAAAATGTCCCCTTTCCTCTGTGCTTATCCTCTCTGAAAGAGGCTTGCATTTGGGTACAGGACAGAAGGAGTAGGCGAGGACATTCATATGGCTATAATACATTTCCCAGTTAATCCAGGCTCTGTTGCTGTTAAACTCTGGTCGTGACACTGCTAAGGACTTAATGCTTATTGTGGGAAGGCTGTGTCAGATTTTTCAGGCCTTTTCTAGCTCACCACACCACTTCTTCTGAGTTGCCACTAATAACAACTGACTAGGATGCTTTTATAAAATGAGTGCAGACAGAGGTTAATGAACACAGTACAAGACAGGTATAAAAGATGATGTGTATTTTCAGTACCTGTCTCACACAAATGCAATCTGTATACATATATACATGCTAATGAAAGTCATTATCCGTTATGGGACCTGTGTGGCCACTGCCATGTCCCCATGGGTCAGAACTGTTGAAAACACAAAGCTACCCTTGTCACAGAAAGCCATGAAGTGAAAATCATGAAGGTTTCTTTGACTTATCCAGACATTTGGATACCAGAAAACTCAGCAGAAAGCATCATATCCACGTATCCACCTCAAGACCTGCATCTGGGACAGATGGAAGAAGAGAAGTTCCTCACTTGTCAGCTTCTACAAATGGAATTAGGAAATAGAAAGCAGAAAGCTGAAGCAGCAGAGCCTCCTGGCTTTATGAGCTGGAATTTCTGTTCTCCACTTAAGCTTCTCAAAGCATGTGCTGAGGACCTGTTCCACAGAGTGACCTCTGAGAGCCTGGTATCGAGGGTAAAAATTGTGATCTCTGTCAGCAAAACCGCCTCATGAGGTTATGGGTGGAATTATATGGGCTATCTATGGTAAGAATAAACTTCTCACTGCTGTGGTATTTGCAGGGGAATCCCGGAGAAGCGGAACTTCGAGCAGCTCTGTAAAGGCACCGCTTGGCTCCATCTGGAGGCGGCAGCTGAGATGGCAAACACAGCGAGCGGCTGGGAGCCAAGCTGAACGCAGAGCAGGAGCCTGCTCCTCTGCCCTGTGATAGAGTATCTGCCCGTTCAGAGCAGGTCTTCACCCTTTACTGCTTCTTTTTGCATTCAAAAATAATGATCATTGAGGATGCGGGGTTTCTGTGCATTCGTACCTTTGGGGTGGGAGGAATTTCCAAACCCACTCCCCTTTGGTTTTCCTAAGAGGTGCTCTGGAGCCCTGATGGCTTTCCCAGCACTGCACAAGAGGAGACATTGAGAAGCCTCTTACAGAGGCCCCAGCCTGCTACCCCTGGCAGGCTGTGTGAGCCCTGCTCACCTGCAGGAAAACAGGAAGTTTGCAATCAGGGTAAGCAAGCAGGGAAATTCCAACAAACTGAAATCCTCCAGAGAATGGCACTGCTTTGAAAACTTCAAGATTTCCACATAGGAGCTGTATTCGTGCCATGAACAAATTGAGGCCCAGGGCACGAGAGGTATTGAGGTTTGATTTAAATTCAGAATATAGAGTTCCATATCTGGAATGGGTGTGGATCGTGCCTCTGAAGGCCCATGGGTGCTACCTTTTCCTTTGCCTCCCTAGTGACATTCCTGCATTGAGCTAGATCATCACTGCACCACAGACCAACAGGGCAACAACCAAGGGGCCTGGGATCTACACCAAGACACTTTGTAATGGCCCCCTGCTATGGCATAAAGCATTGAACAGGAATAAATGTGTGTGTGCACATTAGAGCTCCTCTCTGTGTCCCTCAGCAGCGCTCAAAACTTCTGCCCTGGAGAACGAGTTTTGACTCTTTTTTCTAATCCCTATTTTGACAAAACCTGCCATGATACCCGCCTCCCCTGCCTCCCCTGCTCCAGTTACTGCATGTCACCTGTGCACAGCCCCATTTCTCTTCAGCCAGGCATGACACAAGCTGTGGCGGTGCAGGGCGGATTGGCTGCAGCAGCTCCCGTGGGCGCTCCCACCCTCCTCCTGACCCCTGGCAGGTGAGCACTGCTCCTGCAGCCATCACTGCCACATGGCATCTGCACAAGCCAGGAGGTCCTGCTCTTCGTGGTCACTGCCAGAGGGTGCTGCTCATCCGGGGCACTGAGAGCCTGTCTCTACCCCAGCTTTAGGAACAAGGCTGGGCACTGCTGTTCGCACTCCCCTGGATGTGCTGAGCACCTGCTGGCATGAAGTTTCTCCTCCAATATGTGGGCTGTTTTTGTGCTTTTTTCTCTGCTGGGTTTTTGATAATATCTACCTGGACAGATTGCTGGATGGTGAATGCTGATGACTCCCTGGAGGTAAGACTGGGGTGAGGAGAGCCTCATCACCAAAACCAATGTGTCCTAGAGAGAGTTTGTTCCTGGTACCATTGCTCCACTCCACTCTCATGTTCTTTCTCCCTGTTGTGTTGGATGGAAGTGGATGAGGATGAAAATAATTACTGTGGCAAGAGCAGGAGAAACGTAGTATTTTGTGTCATTATTTTTGCTGGACTTTTTTATCCAGACTTGGCTCTTACTTAGTAAGTTCAGGAAAGATGTACAGGCTCTAGTTTTAAATGTGCATGAATGTGAGAGGAGTTATCCTGTGCCTACAGCCTGTATGAATATTTTGGATACATTTCTAGTTTTGTAGTTCAGACTTCTTGGTGGAGGCATATCCAGCATGTACAGCTGTGCTCTTCAGGTCTTTTCCTGAACAGCTGCTGAGCTACAGGGCTACCAGAATTTTAAGGGGAGCATGGAGACTCAGTGTCTCCTGGAATTCATGTGGACAGTAGCACTCACTAGAGAAAGGTATTGGCAAAAGTTAATTGCAAACAAGTGAGAAGATTACTGCTTATAGGCAAGGTGCACCCCAAAGACTCCAGGCCCAAATCATCACTGTTTCTTCAGTATACTCAGTACTGCAAATTTGTAATTTTCTTCTCAGCACAGCCATTCATTTCTGTACATTTAAGCTGCAGGTCCACAGTGTAGGAATCTGCTCCCTGAAAAATTGGATCGTTTAGGCAGTGAAGGTGAAACACCTTCCAGGACAGAAAGTTTGGCTGAGGAGGAGACTTTCTGTCTGCTGTCCAGCATATGAAACCCCAAGCTCCTCTGCACTCAGTGATTGCAATGCAGCGCTTAGCTGCAACACATGAAGGGGCGAATTATCCAAGGAAAGAAGGATAAAACTAATTACAAGAAAAACTTTTTTTTTTTTCCTCTATGCCACAAGAAATCCTGATAGTCTGTCAGAAACCCTGAAACGTGTATGTAAGTGCTGAGGTGATGATCCAATGCAGTGCAGCTCCTGGTGGTCAGTGTGTCTGCTCAGTGAGCCTCTTTACAGGGCAAATGGAGTGCACTCAGTGATGCTGGATGGGATATGACTCTTCATTCGGGAGATATTTCAGATTCCTTTCAGGAAGTACTCACATGAAGGTATCAGTACACTCAGAAGAGCCAAGGGAATCCAGTTGTGGAGAAAACCAGATAAGAGAAACCCAACTCCTGAGCAAAGTGAGTCCAGTAAAGGCCGGGTCCATTACCCTGAGTCTGTGTAACCTTGTCTTCCTGGCGCAAAGGCACCTGCGATGGGCTGTCCCAAGTGCTCCATTAACACCCAGTTTGGTTATTAGCAACCACTATTCTCACATTCCGGCTCTGAGTGTGAATACTAAATAATGAGTAAAACGCCCCCAGCCTTAATACCTGACCAGTGATCTCCTTAATGACCCTAATGACTCACTGCCTCTCTAAACAGGGGAATGTCCACGGCCGGAAAGGCGTGGAGTCCGCAGTGACTCCTATTTTCAGCTAGAAAAAGGGTAAGTTAGGCAACTTAGACTCCAGGAGAAGGGAACTCCATCCTTCAGCAGCTGCTGGCTCTTGGCTGGTTGCTTGGCTTTGACCCTGGCCCCCAGTAGCTGGGGAGGATGAAGCCCTCATTGTGGTCCCAGTGGAGAGGAGCATCCCAGCAAGAAGAGGTCAGGGAGTGCCAGGAGCAGCCACCTTCAGGAAGACTGCAGGGGCCCCGACTCAGCTTTCACAGACCCTCACCTCCCTTCAGAAACAACAGGTTGCAACGATACAGAAAGTTGCTTAAAGTTGGTGACTCCATGTGAAGCATCAAAACAAGGCTGGGTCAATTTTTGCAGTAGTTTGTAGTGGAAAAAGCTCATAATCTGATTCTCAACGAGTGCTGTATTGTGCAGACAGTCCCTCCCTGTTGCAGGTGGATTATAAATACCACCACTACTGTTAAACGCTGCCTGTTTTACTCTCAGGCTGGGCTTGTAGTCATTGTCTGCTGGCACCTTCTCAGAGCACGGTAAAACACTGTGACTAACATCGCTTACGTGTTTGTCTTCTCCGCTTTCCCCAGAAGGAGAAGTGTGTGCTTGTTCTGTCATTTTCTTTTCTTTCTGTATGAGAATTACTTTAATATTAATTATACATTATGAATAGGATATAATTATATGTATTACAGTCATTATGCAGTTCGTGTTTTACATGCACACTTGTGTTAGGGAAAGCAGGTCCTGGCAACGAGTTTCGTAATCCGAGTGGGGGATGAGGAGCATAGCTGTGATGTTTTGCTATAGGGGGAGAGAGGTGATGGGGACTTAGTGCTACCAGCATGGTGCAGCCATGGGATGGGGAAATCCATGTCCCCACATGATGCCCCATGCCCTGACTCTGTCCCCTTTACAGCAGTGGGTTCCCATGTGCCTGAAGGTCTGTGCTGTCAGCAGAAGGAAAGATGCCCAAGGGTGGCTTGGGAGCAGATTAACAACCAGAAGGATCAACGGTGCACAAAGCAGAGGGGAGCAAGTGTTGGCCCTTGGCAGCAGAAACCAGAATAGCTCGGCAGTGGCTCAGGACAGCCGCAGCTCCCCACAGTGACACCTGCTCCCATCCCTCCTGCACCAGGCAATAGGACATTTATCCCTGGCTGCACACAGGCTGTGTGGAGATGAGCTGGCTCCTGCTTTGCCAGTGCTGGCTCTAGCAGGAGTAGTGACAACTGAAACATCACAAAAAAAGAAAAACATTAGTCAAGTTTTTGTTAGTCTGGGAAGGGGGTTATTTCACAAGCTAGACTGTAACTGTTGTGCTTAAGACCTCTGTTTTGCTTGGAGAGTGACAAAACCTGGAATCCCGTTAGTCTCTTTATAAATAATTTAGATGTAAATGCTGCTTGTAAGATTAAAAAAACAGTAATAATATCAGCAAGTGAGGAAGTAAGTGACATTATTAGCTGAATGCAGAGTAGTATAAATAAGCCTATGGCGGTTTAGGAGGAAAAAGAAATTATATAAATACAAGTGGAACAAAATGTAATTTAATAAAAATATGCTAATTTCAAGCACAGTCTGAACAGTGGTGAGTTAAGACAGAAGAGGACCTGCAACTGCATTAAGAAGCCCATGGTAAAAATACATTGAATGTAAACATGGCAAATTGTTTCACAATACTCTCTTCTCTTGAAAAGCACAGAATCAATGAAATTAGTTTTTTTCCATTACTGCTTCTCGTTTTTCATCCTATCTTTCATTAAATATGTCCTGAAATTCTCAGATATGCTAAGCACTTTTCATCTCCATGAAACAAAAGATGTAGATTATTTTTGTTCAAATATAAATAGTATCTCTTCTGCCAGTCTGAAGTAGTGAGTCATTTTTCCTCACCTTTGATCCAGAGAGCAGTATCACAGAGGAGGTGCACAGTTTGGCTCAGACATTGTGTTGTGGAGAAAATATTAGGCTTGGCTATAGACTTCAATGCATCCTGAATAAGACTTTATTACGTGTCTGAGATATGTTATTATCTGCCTTGTGATTTACACAGTGGAAGAAAAATGAATTTATTGCATCATCCAAGCAAGCCTGGTCCCCTTCCCCTGTGTGAAACTCATTTGCTGGAAGAGTTTCTCTATCCATTAACTGCAGCGGGTGTCGCTGGCAGCAGTGGGCGGGCTGGAGTCCAAAGCCGCACTGACATTAACTCTGCTCCTTGTATGAGCCATTCCAGGAATATTTTAGAGGTGCTTGTTGCCATATTTGCATTGGTAATGAAAACACCTCCCATAGTAAAGTGATTTACGGGAGGCTGGGCTGGGAATGGTATCTACAGCTTGAGGACAGCACAGACGATTACCATGATGCTACTGCATCGTCTGCCCCAGTCTGGATGTCTCAGTGATGACTGTAGCTTGGGCACGCGTGGTCCCACGGCTGGCAGCACCTGGGAGCCCTAGGGCCAGGATCAGCACCGCCTGCCTCTCATTTTCCAGCCAGTGTTTACGTCTGAGTCATCTGGGGACAGCCCTCCCCAGTGTCTGCAGAGAGGTTCACATATCACATCCAGACTCCTGTGCACTCCTCTCCCACCCTCTGAGCTGCTCCTCCTCCATCAGGAGGATGGTGTAAGGAAGGGGAGCACAGGCAGCAAAGTCTCAGGTTGTCTGGTCCATGGCCGTGCCCAGCTCAGCCTAGACAAGTGTTTGGCAATGAGTGAACAAACCTGCTCTTAGATATTTCTGGTCAGCCACCCCCCCAGCTCCTCCCAGAAATTTCCTTCAAAATTTTTATCCTTACCAGTAGGCAAGGTTTTTTTCCTAATGTCTAGTCTGAATGTTTTTATTAATGTAAAAACATTAGTAGGAACACAGAAAACATTGTCCTTTTCCTCCATCCTTCTGCTTTTTCTCTTAAAGCTAAACACTCTGGTTTACCATAATTGTAACTGGACCAGGATTTCTGTTGAAGGGCTGAGATGACCACCTGCTGTGTTGGTGGATTTTAACCTATGGTCTTTTTTGTCTTCTCAATCCACAGGTGAGTACAAAATGCCGTGGCCTGTGGTGGGAATGTGTCACAAACGTTTTTGATGGGATCCAAACTTGTGATGAATATGACTCCATCTACGCTGAGCATTCTGGTATGTAAGAGTCAGAGATGTTTCTACAAGTGGTGGGGTCTACACTTGAGTGTAGACTAGGAGTATCTGTTCTACTCAGTGACAGATAATTAGAGGCATGTTTTTTTTCTCAGTCGGGTATTACTGCCAGGGGAAGCTGAAAAAAGCTGAACACCAGAAAAAAAATGTTCCTATGGGATATGACCCCATAACCTGCCCACATTTCTATTCCTTGTGCATGAGAATGATCTGCTTTTGTCCTACAGTGAAGCTGGTGCTGACACGAGCCATGATGATAACAGCAGACATCCTGTCAGGACTTGGATTTCTCTTCCTGGTCCTGGGACTGGACTGTGTGAAGTTCCTTCCTGATGAGCCGCTCATCAAGCTGCGCATCTGCCTGGTGTCTGGGGTTTTGTTGCTCCTTGCAGGTATTTCCCCACTGTGTCCCCATTCTGCAGGACGCCCTTTAGCAAAGTGAGGAAGCATTAAAAGCCTTCTTTTATTTTGGTAGGTGATTTTCTGTAGGAGGAATGATCTTTATTTGATTTATTTGTGTAATGCAGTTTCTTCTGCTCACCACCTGCCTCAAACAGCTCATAGTTGAGTTTATCTGCTTTCAGTTCATGTTTTGACCAGGTGACTTGGCTTTGAGTTGACTGACATCCATTTATTGCTGTTTCACTGTGGAGCAGTCAAGGCTGTTGATATGGCAAAGAAACCTTACTGTAGGTCTCTAGACCAACTGCTGAAGGACTAGAAAGTCCTGGCATCTTGGTTTGGTTCCTGGCTCTGCCACAGATTGTGTGACCTTGGGCAAGTCACTTAGCCCAAAATCTCTGCAGCTGATCTCTAATAAAAGGATAATAAAGTCTGTCCCTCCTAGGCGATAAATACCCAACTAGCTGAGGTGCCTTGCTGTTACAGCCAGTGGGAGAATTTTAAATACAAAAATAAATAGCCAACTAAGTACCAAGTAATATCATTTGACTTTATGCCAATATCAAGCAGCTATGTCTTCTTCAGTCTAAACAGATTTAATAAGTCACCCCAGCCACTGGGAGCACATGTAAAACACATCGAGAAGCTCTTTTAAACATTTTCCTTTCACTTCTCAAAGTTTGTCTGAAAAGCATCATCAAAGTTCTGTAAATCAAAACAGATCAGAAAATTAAATTCTGGATACAACTTTATAAGCAAAAGAGGGGGGGAGCTTTCTGCCTTTTGCTGCAGAAACCTGAGTGCTGCCAGTGTGCTGGAGGTGTGTGAGTGCCAAGCCATGAGGTGCAGCCCCTGCCTGGCAGCACTGCACAACAGCAGGAGCCAGGGTGAGCCCACCAAAGGCTGAGCATGGACAGGGGCCGAAACCTGTCATCCCAGGAAGGTCTTCCCACCCTGAAGTGTGACCCAGCAGACAGCAGCTATAGCTTTAGATTTGATGCCTCATGGTTCTGTGTGTGGCACCTCTCTCCCTGTGCAGGTCTCCCTGGCATCACGGGCTCTGTGTGGTACGCTGTGGATGTCTATGTGGAGCGCTCCTCTCTGCTCTTCCACAACGTGTTCCTGGGCATCCAGTACAAGTTTGGGTGGTCCTGCTGGCTGGGCATGGCGGGGTCACTTGGCTGCTTCTTGTCTGGGTCCCTGCTCACCTGCTGCATGTATCTCTTCAGAGGTGAGGAAGCAGGGCTGAAGCACAGCTCAGGGATAGGGCCAGTGCTCAGGGTGTGCTACAGGGGCACAGGGTGGGGAAAGTCCTTTGGCATGGCCACTCATCTCCAGTGGTGATATTTTCAGCTGTAAAATGGGAATAATCTTAGGCAGCTCTGGAAAGCACATCAAGGTCTTCATGTGGGAGCTGAGGGGTAAGGATGACATAAAATGTGTTGTTATTATGTCACGTCTTGGAGTGCTGCTTTCCCTGGATAATGAAACTTTGCAGCTGAAAGTCACCAAGCACTCATTAGCAGTTCCTATTTCTCTCCCTGTGCCTCACAGAGACCAGTTCTGGAAGATTCCATCCTGCCTACTCCTTGAGGAAAGGCTATTCCTCAGCTGTGACTGTCGTAACAAACGCGCATTTGCCATCCTCACAAACAGCCACCTCCAAAATGTATGCAGTGGACACAAGGGTGTGAGGAGGAGGTAAGTGCTCCAGAAAGAGCTCTGCTTTTATTTCTAGTGGATTGCAAAGAGACTCAAGCTCTTGTGGTTGTGATACAGATGCAGTTGAATTTCAAGGATCTACTGTATGCTACAATGTTTGTATTCTGGGAGCTTCAAAATACCTTTCCTTCAAGAAGGTAAACTCTGAGAAGATCCTGCTTTCTGGAATCCCCTTGTCTTGAGTGCTGAAGGCCACTTGCATAAGAATGGACTGAAATAACCAACACAAACTGTTTTCAGCATTTGTCTCAACACTATTGGTAGAAGTGAGATAAATCAGCCATTTCTGAATCAGACTGCACTGTTCTGCATGAACATCCTCAAACTGCAAGATGGTTCTGTTCCATGTCTGACAGTGTGTCAACAGTGTGTACAAAGGAGAAAATCCTGGCAAAGGGCGGGACTGTCTGGCCAACATCTGCACCCTGTGCACTCAGCATGGGGGTCTGCCCCTCTTACAGCCAGCTGGGGAGCTTTTCAGGAGATAAGAGCTGTGTTAAGTATCTGACCCTCTCTTTGTTCCATGAACCTCTGCACTGAGAAAAGATTGTAAATGCAGGTGCATTCTTCCATGAAAAATACAGTCTTTCTCAGTTAGTGTTAAAAGGTACACTACAGATGCTCTGAACTCATGGAAATCTGGAAATTGCCAGCTTCATTCTGCTTAATAAAAACATTGCTTGGACAAAGTGAGTGAAGATGCAAAATCTGAACTTGTGCATTACAATATATCTACATTAGCTAGAAACTACGATAAGTGATAATAAAATCTATTGTTCCTTTCCATCAAAGGTATTTAAACCTAGTTCAGGACTGCTGTCCCCTGCTGCAATCCAGGTTGCCATGGGATGGATGAGGTCAGAGCATCAGCCAGGTCTTAACTAGGGTGGGGGAGGAAAAGCCCTGCATGGCTTAACATGTTTCCTAAGGATGGATGTGAACATTCTTTCATGCCTTTAGTAGAGAGAGAAGCTGAGACAGAATTTTCTTGGGGCTGGTAGGAACTGTCCAAATGAAGTCCTTTCTGACCATGGGCACCACACCATATCATGGGCACTGAGGGCTGAGAAAATTCTCCCAGCACAGAGATTTACCTGCTTAGGGGCAGTGGAGAAATAAATATGGAGTCTCATCTGGGTGTGCACAGCTGTGGGTGCTGAAGCACTACCAGACATAGTATTCCTCCATGGACTGCCTGATGGGGAGGCTGGATTTCCTTCTCCCAGACAGTATGAAGTGAAACCTTATGTTATGTGGGCCAGAGGGAGATGGGCTGGCTGAGGATGGAGTGAGCTGTATCCCAAGCAGGACTTCTTGTAGCTCCTATGATGGAAAACGAAGGGCTGAGTCCTGTGATGGGTTATCCTGGAAGCAGCACCTTGTGCTGCAGCACTGAACTGACCAGCAAGGCTAAAACATAACCCAGCCCTGACATGGCTCCAAGTCGAGAAGCACCCAAAACCTGTAACAGACAGGACAGCAGCAGGTCCATATGGCTCTGCTGCAGCCACAGGGCTCAGACCACAGCACAGTCATCTCAGCAAGACCCTGATGGCAGCTCTGCTGCCTGGGCAGGGGAGGCTCATGCCTGCAGAGTTTGTGCCTGCAGAGTTCTTGCAGCTTCAGCTGGCAGACGTTTATGTCAGCCAAAATGAGAGCAGGTTACTGCCAACAGATGAGCTATATCAAACAGATGTAAACACAGTAGGAGAGGTGATGGAGGCTTTTTTACAAGGTCCTGAGAGACAATGAGTACAAGAGTTATGAGCGATGTGATGGATTCACAGATTGTACCAAGAATGCACAAAGAGATCTGGAGGTGACAGGAATTTTTGTCTGTTACTGCAGGAAACTGCATTCAGAGCTTGATGGTTGTTTTTTTGGTTTGGGTTTTTTTTTTTTCTTTTGGGGCGAGGTTGGTGGGGTTTTTTTTAAACTTTTTTACAGCCACATCAGAAATATGTTTTCTGTGGGTCTTTGGGGCAGGAGAACTGACACTGCGGATACTCTCTGCCAGGGCAAGGAAACTCTGGGAATATTTTTGGGTCTGATTCCTGGGCTGTGTCCCTGCTCCTAAGCTCCTTCAGAGCTAGGAAGGAGATGGAGGATGAACACACCCCAGAGGCAGAGCTGTGTTCAGTGACTGCTCCACTGCCCACATGCCTGCTCCTGCCCAGAGAGGCAAATGCTCTCACAGCCTCCCCGAGGGAGGAGAGATGCTGCAGGCTCACCCAGCGCAGAGATGCTTCTGGGGAGGAGGTACCCAGCAAAGACATCATCAACTCTGAATGAAAAACTCCCCAGCCTATGCAGCCAGTACATTATCCCTCCCCACAAAAACTCAGGGATGCCCATCAGCCTCTTGTTGCTGTTTTCTGTAGTTTTTTTCTTTCTGAGCACAAAGGTTATTTCGTGCTGTGAAGAATTATTTATTGTTTAGCAGAGAAGAAATGCAGGTGTAATTACAAATACCACACCACTGATTTCCCCTGTTCTGTGCTTGAGGAGAATTCTGGGCCTTTGTCCTAATGGCCTTCAGCTTGTTTTAAGGTGGTGGGAGCTGTTTTGTGACTTGCAACACATGGGTCATGCCAAGGAGTGGCTCAGTGGGCACTGAATAGCTCTGCACTGATCAAGGGTGAATATTAAGGATTAGTTTCTTTAGCCCCTCCAGCCCTCTGTTCCTCCTTGGGGTACACAAATAGAGCACACACATACACCAAATACTACCTTAACTAATCCTCCTCAAATACACTTCAGATGCAAAGAATTTATGTACTTTAAATACTCTTTAAATACTCTTTTCATATGAAGAAGAATATTGTATCAACACTTGTGAGCCTCTCTTCTTCAGTATCTCTATAGAATAAGAGTTAATTCCTTAATCATACTTCTATTCCAGACAAACTCTCTGGTAGGTTTTGAGGATCAATCTCCTGCACAAAAGTTCCAGGAAAAGGTCCCAGCAGCTTTTCGTTTTGCTAGGTTAATGTTTTGTAACCAGTCCAATACTGCATTGCTTCATTATTCAAATTCTGCTGACAGTCTATCTGGTGTTTTGATCAGCTGTTAATATTTAATTGTTAATCCTTGTTTGATTTAATACTGACACTGGTTTCATGCAGGATTCACTCCTCATTAGCTCATTATCAGGTCACAGTGCAGATCTATTCTAGTTTGATTGTATATTCATTAGTGAGAAACCTCCCAGAAAGTAAACAGGACTTATTTTTTCTTTCAAAATCACAACCAGTCCCTAGGGCTAAAGATGTATCAAGTGAGCTCAGTTATTAAGGTATTTCCTTAATATCTACCTGCATTCCATTCAGCAGCAGCTCCCTAGGAATGACAATAGACTGATTTTCCCCTCCCGATAGCCATTAACAGCTTACCAGGGGTTTTTGCTCAATTGCAATTTCCAGCTGAGCTGTGGTCCAACATTTAATCCATCAGTTCCAACAGCTTTTTATGTTTCTCCATATTTTCACTAGCTTATAAGGGGTATTTTTCTGTTTGGGCACCTCAGTCTTTGTTTCCCAGGGCACAGGGAAAGTCAGGGATTTAGCTGAGAGTAGAACCTTTCCTCCCTGTGTGCCTGTCCCAGGGTGCTTCCTTGAACTGGGGCTCCCCATTGTCCTCTCCCCTGACAGCTCTGTGCACTCTGCCAAGGATCCAGCTGGCTGCAGGTTATGGAAAACAGTGAAGTGTTTAGGTAGGATCTTTGCTAAGTTGATTCCATGCATTACAGATGGCTATTGATTTCCCAATTTGATACAGGCAAGTGAGGGAGATAAAAAAAATGACATCTGCAATGGCTGTCCTTTTCTGCCTGCAGCATCTCATCCTTTCCCTGCCTGGATCAGCCTTGCTCATGAGGGCTTTTAACATCTCCAGCTGTAATTAGTGCTCACTCTTACTGTAACCTTGTGAACTAGGCTATCTCCTACTGCAGCTGTATCAATGTTTCCCAAGATACGGATTTCTTGCCTTTTCACAGACATTGCCATGTCATTTTGGTGTGAATTCAGTAGATCTGAACAATTATTTCCAGTAGACAGGAGCAGCAGTACAGAACTGTGTTTTTCTTACACACTGTAACATCAGTGGGATACAATAAACACAATTACCTTTGAGTGGCATTGGCCAAGAATCAAACAAAACCAAGGCAGCGTCACATCTCTCTAACCCACATCCAGGTTTTGTTCAGAATGTGTTTTGCCAAGTGACCTGCTTTGGCTCCTGTGAGGGGAATCACTGCTGTCCTGCAAGGACACACAAAAGGCAGCAGCACAAATAGGACCAGCCCTTGGGCATGGGGAAGTGATTCTGGAGGCTGCCTAGACCTTTGCTGGTAGCTGCAAAGCTCCGTGTACACCTGCAGCAATGCATCTTCAGCAGCTGAAGACTTTGTCCCAGCTTAGACACACCTACTTAGAGTCATTTCATAAACTTTCCAAGAGAGAAAAGTAAAATTCCACCAAGAATGCAAGGTTTTCTCTCTCAGCTGGGGCTGGACTCCCACTGTTTGCTCTTCTGCAACTGTTAAATATTGTGGGCAAGTGATTAATGACTGAAATACTCTGTCCAAGCGCCGTTACGGCAGCGAGAATTATTTTCTGCCTGTAGTTCCTGGGTTCCTGCTGTAAAGTGCCTTTGAGCGAGGAAGAAAAGTGCCAGAATTGTGCCATCTAGTGACCCAAAGAGTGCGGGCATCTGTCCCCACTCCCCTCCTCACCCTCCCTGCACAGAAGTCTTCAGCCTATAACGCAGAATTTTGGATGATAATTACAAAAAAAATTAATGAACATATAAATTATTTTCCCATCCTTCATGTCCATCCCTCCTGGCATTCCAAACTGATGCCCTGTTATGGCTCAGCTACCTCTGGTTTTGCTCTATTTTGCCTGAGAGCCACTTTATGATTTATTATTCAGCTCTTAATCTGCAGAGGTGGAAGTCCAGCCACATGCCTCACCATGTTCCCTTTGTCTTTTGCTTCCAGATGGTCACCAAGCAATTGGCTCCTCTGCCCTGCTCCTGTTTCCCCCCACAAGTCTTGCTGATGACAAGTTCCCCCACAAACATATCTGCCTTCTAGTGCTTTCTGCTTTTTATTCTTGAGCCGTTTGCCATTTCTTTTCAAAGTCAGCAGGAAGTGTAAGTCAGAGGACGAGCGGCAGCCAGAGAGTCACAGCAGGACAAGTACTTTTCCAAGGTGAACCCTGTTCCTAAGGTGATGAATTATAAGGAAATGGTTCTTCTTTCCTTGCAGTTCTGGAAACATCAGCCAAACTTCATTAACTGCCCTCATTAAGAGCTGAGTGCTTATAAAAATATCAATTAGCAAAATCTCTGCTTGTGTAAGAATGGAAACACAGGTCTGGAGAAACCTTGTCCATTCTGCTGGAGAACACGGGAGTGAGGTGGCAAGCTGGGAGAAGCAGCTTCCCTAGGGAATAAAAGATTGGTGGGGCCACCCAAAATGCTTTTGCAGAAGGAAGAAACCCATCCTCTTCTCCATTCCAGTGACCAGGAAGCCAAGGACCAGGGCCCCTTCCCTTCCCTACCCCAAGCCAGCAGCGTTATTAGTTTATGTCCTCCCCACAGCAACCGTACACAAACTCTTTTTTGTAGATACCTCCTGGCTTTCAGCATTTTTTGGAAGCTCCTGTGGCTCCTGTCATGTTGCACAGGTACCACAGCACACAGGTTCTCCCACGCTGATGACTCCAGATGGAGCCTGATTTTGTGACAGCCACTAGCTTCCTTTACTCTGAGCCACTTGCCACAATTCTGATGGAATAATTTGATTCCTTTTGTGCATAATTAAAGGGCCTCAAACATGAAACTGAACACACTTGAATGCACACAAGTAGCAGGGGAACAGACTCGTTCCTTTGAGTGTTTCTGTGTGCTCAAAGTCTTGCTTGCCCTCTGTTGGGTGGCTGGGGAAGGATTTACCACCTTGGGAGTACTGGTCCCTGAGAATAAAGGATGCAGAGGGATTGGAGGCACTGAAACATGAGCAGTCCTTGCTTGTTAGCCTCTGCAGCCATCTGATTAGAAGGTGACATTCGGTGAAATTAAAGGCAGCAATTTATTTAGAGCCAAGCCATTAATAAGCAGGAGGCAGTAATGTTTTATGCAGCACAAAATGCAGACAACCTGTGGAGTTCTCTGCCATGAAGGGGTCACTGAAGCAAAGAGTGTGTAGGTGGGAATCAAGTGACAGCTGATTTAATGCCCACTAACAGGCTATGCAAGCTGCAGTGACAAACATAATCAAATCTCATGCTTCAGGGCATAAATTGAAGGGGTTGAGTGGTGGAAGCAGTTATGTACATGAAAGATCTGATCCTGAGAGGTGTGGATTACCTGCAATTCTTACCAAGTTCAGCCAGCAAAAGGACACTCAGAAGTTGCTTGATTTCTCCCCTGGCTAAGTCTGTACTTGATAATTTTTTTTATTAATAAACCTAGTAATATTTTAGCCTGCTGGCACAAACATTCATTTGGCTACAAGTAACATTTATTTCCTTTCACACAAGACTCAAACATTAAAGCTGCTTCTAAAATAAGATTTTAGGGAGATAATTTGCAGTGGTGCTGGCAAATAATTTTTTCTCAAAATATGTTTCAATTCTTTATCTAGAAAATGTACTTACGTAGAATAATTATGAGGATATGATAACCTTTATTGCATTTATCTTCTCAGTTTCCTTCCTGGGCATGGGAACTGGTGCTAACCTCACTCTACAGGTGGGAAGGTGCTCCACGAGAAAGGCTGTGGGCATCCATTCATCTTTTGGGATTCTAATCCCAGATGGAACCAGCTGCCCAAATTTGGCTCATGGTTCCATGGGACTACAGGGCATGAGATCAGGGTGGCACTGTGCAACGAGAGGTGTGACTGCACCTCCAGCCCTTGCCACTGAAAGAGCAGAGGCACAGAGGTCAGGCAGGCTGAATTCAGCCTCCAGTGACCTGCCCACAACAAACAAAGGGGAATCTTTGCTTTCATCTGGTATCCAGCTAAGGGGGAAATTCAGCATCTTTCTTCAGTAATTTGAGAAGTAGTTAGGCTAATACCTCCAAGGAATGACTTTGGTTGAGCTGATCCTGCTTGAGCACAAGGCAGCCTGGATGGCTTCTTAAAGTATTTTTCCATCCTGTCTGCAGTGATCACCTCAAAGAAAATGGGATTCTTTCTCCTAATAAATTTCTGTAGCTAAATACAAAGTGCATAAGCCTCTAATTCATGTCTGTGGGGAACCTCCATGTGGGTTCTGGGCCATTCAAAGCCTTCTGGTCTGAAATGCTAGGGCAAGAGTAGATGAGGACAGTCACCATGAAATTAAGAACAGCTCAAATGAGCAAACTCACTTTTTTTTTTAATGCTCTGTAACCAGCTCCTGCCACTGCTACTCCTCCATAATCCCTGTCTTCTGTTTTCTCTTCCCTGGCCATAAATTTGCTGTCTTTTGCACTAGACAAATCTGATATGTTGTGCTAAATATTTTAAATATGGCAAACGATCCTTCATCACAGAGTGATTGCATTGCAATGTATTAGAACAACGTGACTTTGCCAGAGGGTGTTTCTTGGCACAGTGCCGAGTCAAGGAGGCAGCCCAAGCTTGAGAAGTAACTATCAAGTCATTTATCAACATTTGGTCCTAAAATACATGGGGTTGCACTAGCTCAAGCAGCCTTAGAGAGATAAACCTAGAGGCTGAACCAGAAATCCCAAACACAGACAGGCCTTTGAGGAAGTTTCTTGAAATCCAGAGAGATCAAAATGTCAAGCTGAACTCCTGTGACAGATTCAACACATACTTTGGCATTTATTCTGTTGCATTTAGTGTTGTCTTTCAGGTTCAAATGAAATATGTGCTGCTTTTCAGTCTCTTGGCCTACCTGGAAAGGGCTGATTTGAACTCACACTCCTTTAGCATGATGGAAGATCTCTGATGAACCAAGTAGGATCACTGAAAGTCAACATGGTGTCTAGAGCTTGTTTTCCTTCATAACATCCTCATAAGACGGAGGCAATTCAGTTCCCCCAAGGCTGAAGCATGGGGCAGGAGAAGAGGAAATCTCTGCAGTCATGCAACGGCTCAGGGATCCAGAGAATGGGCACGGAGGTGCTTCAGTAGCTGGGGAAAAAGCAAAGTCACAACTGTACAGCAGACAAGCATGAAGGGCAAGTGTGGGAGTGAGAGGGGTGAGCCCAGGAGGAGCTGCCAAACCACTTGGAAACAAGAAAGGCATGGATGTAATTTTTGAAGGATGGCATCACAAAGTCTTTCATCACAAATTCCAGATACAAGAAGTTGGGACAGAGGAATTTGGGTGGGTTTGGGGTGGGTCCTCCCTGTCTATGACCACCCAGAAAGCAGGTAATATGTCCTCTGGGAAGGGCTTAGCCTAATGACTGGATTAGCTTTATTTTTCTTGGAGGGATGATGTCTGACTCAGCCTGCTGATGCTGCTGGCCATACAACAGGTCAGTTCTGGATGCTGCACAGTCATTATAGCCCAGTCCTCAAAATCTGGGTGCTCCTGGGGGAATGTTGAGGGCAAACAGCACCCACCAGGGTGAAAGACCCCAGGGTATGTTAGCCAGTCGAGCTGTCTATTGGGATGGCTTGAGTTAGACCAGTACAGTTTTGCCTGAGTGAGAAATGAAGGACATGTGCTGGAAAGGGCTGCTGACCCCAGAGCCTGTGGCTGCATGTGTTGGCATGCTGAGTGGCCTGGCACTGAGGAGAAAGTCCCACACACCTCCAGTGTTTGCCTGGCCAAGCCCCAGCTAGGCACCTTTGGGACATAGAGACACATAGGGACAGCACCAAGGTATGGCTCAGTGAAAAGTGGATGTGGCTTCACCCCCCAGGCCATGGTCTGGACATGTCCCCAAGATGCCAGAGCTGGGCACCCCACTGCTCACCAGTGATGCAGCCCCTGGCTGCATCCCAGCTCCCATTCAAGCCTGACTGCTTTTTACTAGGTTATGGATGGACCACAGGAAGACCAGCAGGGCCAGCAGGACCTTGCAGCAGGGACAGCACTAACCACAAAAGGCATCTGAGCTGCTGAGGGCAAAGACAGCCACGGTGCTTCGGGGGACGCAGCTCCGCCGCTTCAGCCAGCACTGCAGACAGCAGCACATCCCGCAGGACAGGAGCAGGGCCAGGAAAAACAACACCAGGAACCTAAGGCAGAGGCAGCAGGGGAGGAACGGCGCTGTCACCATCTGCAGGCAGCGCTGACAGATGGCTGCAAGTCTTCACATTAACGTATTCATTAACATCTTTTGCAAATAGCCCTTAAATGTTGCAGTTTCCCCACCAGCACACTGGACATGATCAAAGTCCCCAGAAACCAATGTCTCACTCCTGAGTTCTCAGCATCAAGTGCTGGCTGGAAATTCAAACATTTCTCCCTGAAATCATCTATCGTTTTTTTCCCAGCTCAGTTGTCAGTGTACAGTGAGGAGGATATGGATAAACGATTTCCATTAGTTTGTAAAGACAGAACACAGGGACAGCCCAGGAGCAATGCTCTCTAGCTATCAGTCTCTCTTAACGTCTTTCTCTCCATATATTCATCAAAGAATATTATTTGCCAGTTTTTCCCCTTAAAGCAGACCTGAAACTTACCACACATACCAGCTGCTAAAGTTTTCATCGCTCTGCCCAACACACCTAAAAAGGGAAGAATAGAAAGGACTTTCAGCCAAGCATGAGGGGACTGCTGTACCCACCCCAGCACATCTACCAACACAAAGACAAGCATCATCAATAAGTGGAAGATTGAGAAGTTTTATCCCATGAAGGGAGCCCATTAAAAATTTCTCAGTGTGGATGGGAGCAATGCAGATGATGCAAGAATAGAGTGCCACTTGTTTGCCTTTCAACACTGACACCCGCCACCAGTGTTTTTGCTGAAAACCCTAAGGGTTTCCAGCCTCCATTTCCTCTTTTGAAAAAATACCCAACCTTAAATGGCCTTTTCCTGGAAATCCCCATTCCTCAGCTGTGCTGGTGTGCCAGGCAGGGGCACAGCACCCCTGGAAGAGCCTGGGGTGGGGGCAGCCATGGGTGAGAGAATGAAGCCACACTCACCTCTCGCCAAGCTCACAGTCCGACCCAGAGTCTGCTGACTGAAAACACACATATAAATCAGACAAGGCAGGTAGATTTTGTTTTTTACAATTTATCTGTATAATTACTGTTCTTAGAGTGGGAAGTTGGAGAGGAAGAGACATACCAGTGCAGGTCCTGCAGGGTTGAAACCAGACCCCTCCTTAGGGATCTGCCTCTGTGGGTCTGCCTTGAGCCAGCTCAAATCAAAACCAGCAGAGACATCACCAATAACTCAATAAATTCACTAGCTTACAGATGAAAGCTAGGCCAAGGAGAAAGCATTCCTTTTGATATGAAAGAGGGAAAGACAAGAGCAGGGAAATACCAGCTGGAGTCTGAGACTTGCTTACTGCACTGGGCTTTGCTATTCAGAAATATCTGCTGAAAATGCCCCATAACCAAATTCTTGTTCTGTGGCTCATTTTTTAGGAGCTAATTGTGAATGCAGCAGTAAATTGGAGCTGTTTTGACCAGAAGTGTGCTCTACCCAGCATTTTCCTGTTTTCAGATAGTAGTGGTGCATCATTCCCAGAGACAGGTTTCAGGTATTGCAAATATGTGCACCTGAAACTTGTTTTTCAGGGATATTTTCTACTCTCAGCTCAAATCAGTTTGTTTTTGCAAGCCTTGTTAATCTTAGCCTCAATTTCATTTTATCTGTGCAAAAAGTAACCCGAGCAGTTCATCAGTATAATTGAATCCAATTCAATAGATTTTTTTGGCTGACTGGTATTAGGTGTGTTATTACAGTTGCCCAATGGTGCTACAGAAAATTCAGCTCAGGTATAGAATTGTGATAACACTGGAAAGCAGAATGAACAAGATAGAAGAATTCAGATTTATTTATCAGAGAAAACCTACTAGAATGTAATTTGTAAATAATTATTTTGGATTTCCCTCTGCATATATCCACTTAAGAGATTTTTGACTATGAATCAAACTGGAAGGCTCTGTTCTGAATTAGAAATTTGCATCAAATATGCATAACTGAAAGATCTAATTTTAAATCTCTAATTACCAGGTTCTTTTTGTTATGCAAAGCTCAAGCCACTGTAAACAGCAAGAAATCCCCCCCCTCCCCAAATCTCTGTAATGTGTCTGATCCTGTGCACACACTGCCTTTCAGTCCCTAGTTTCACCAGAGGTCTTTGGGTATAGTAAGTCTTTCATATAAAGCATTATCTGTGGAATTTCACAAGTGGCTGAAACCCAAATGAGGAATAGAGAGAAAGACAGAAGCTTCAACCCTTCCAGACGTGTCCTTTAAAAACTGAGATAATTTGTCATGTCACACATGCTCCCTGGTGCAGAATATTTTAATTCTTTTTGGTTTTTTTGCACTTCAGCTTATTTTTAAATAACAGGTCAAAAGCAAATAGCTGATTGCTGTGATTACATGTATCCTGAGTATTATTCATGGCTGAATGACAACCTCTGGACTCTCTTTTATCATCCTTCAAACCAGCTCAGCAGAGCCACCTTAGCGTAGTTCAACTGCAGCAAAGTGCATCTGCTCTGAGGCAGGAATCTGTCAGAGCAGCCAAACACCCACCAGTGCTGCTGCAGCCCCAAGCTCTTCCATTTCAATAGCCACAGACAGAATAAAGGACAAAGGCAGTAATGTTTTCTCTGCATTAATTGGAATTTTTGCGAGCATTAAGTCTTCCCCAAATTCATTAAGTCCTCAAAAAAAAAATTCCTTCACAAAATAATAACAGAAAAAAAAAATCTGATAACTAAATTCTAGAAAAGTTGGAATCATCCCCTGCAAAATCCCTAAAATCAGCCTGGTCCCAGTGAAGGGTTTGGTTACCTGGAAGAAGGTTAAACACAGAACTCCAGCTCCTGCTGTGATCCATGAAGTAAAACACAAAGCTCCAGGTCCCCGCATTATCAGTGTGAGAAACACTGGAAGAGCTTTGTTTGCAGCAGTGTTTTACCCTCTGTAATTTGGTGCTTTTCAAACTTCTCTGCACATCGTGCCTGCAGCCAGAGAACGTTACCCAATGCCTTCCTGTGCCTCAGAAGTCACCGCTAGCCAGGGACTGAATTTGGCTTTGCAGGGACACAAACAGCTACCAGAAGTTAAAGGAACACTGATTTAAGGTCAGCACCTTGCAGTTGTTTCAGTATTTTCATAGCTGTTCACAAATTCCTGCTGCTGAATCTTAGTTCCATATTAACCCACAGCTGCATTTAACAGGACCTGCTACAAATAAAGAGTCAATGGTGTCCGTGCAGTGGGGCCACGCTTTATAGCATGCTGCCTTCAGGTGGAATATAGGCATTACAGAAAAGGCAGAGGTAGCTCTAACCATGTCCTGTGTACTGTGCCTACCACCTCAAACCTGCACCAAGGATGAAGAAAAACCTTCAGCCTGAGACAACCACCACCAGCACCGGTACTGCTGTTGTGCAGCTGTCAGGGTTTGCCAGGAAAATGCAACTGAAAAAACTCCATACATCCCCAGTGCTTCTTACAAGGGACACAAAATTTCACTGCTCATTCAATTCCTATAGAGCCATCCAGGTGATGTGGTTAAAAAGGGGTAGAAGATGGTTTGCACCATAGCTCTGATCCCCTCGGAAGGGACAACCCCAGTTTGTTCAGCAGTCAGTAATAGGTTGTCACTGAAGTTTACAGCCCGTGGCTGAAATGGACCATTAACTGTGGTTCTTCCAGATTTTAACACAAAGGGTGTTGCCATGAATATGTTTAGTCATCACTCCAGAGTTAAGCATTATGCTGGGATGCCATTACTTCTGTAATGATTGACAAAGCCGAGCTGCTCTTGAGATGTACCTCTGTGGCTTTGCTTCAGCTGAAAGGTCAAGAAGTCTAACCAACTGTGATATACATGCACAACACAGGTTTGTTATTTAATGTTCAAGTTTTGCATAAACCCAGGCCAAGCCCTGGTGTTCTCTAATGTTTACTTTCAGCTCAGCACTAATGAAAGGCGAGCCCCTGAAATGATGCCTGCTGAGAAAGCATCTCTCATGGTGGTGCTAAGTGCATGTGCTACACAATATAAGTGGTCTGAACATGCTGTCCTGCTTCAGACCAATCCTTTTCAGTGTTGCTCAACAGTAAATTGCCAGACCAATTTCTTAGCTATTTTCTTAAAGAAAAAGCACCTGCAGTACAAAAATGTGCACAGCCTTGCTGAGAACTGTGTGGCTCTTACAATTTCAGGCTTCATTGAGGTCATCCATCATTGAACTAATTTCAGTCTTCTTCCTCTCACAATTACTTCCCTCATGCCAGTACCCAGGGTACTTTCAATTTAGAGCCACCAAATGGATTAACTCCAGTGTTTCAGGGGGCAGGTACCTCAATGAGCACCTGGTACTGAAAAATAACACATGGCATCTGTTCTGGATCTATGTCTAGAAGAAAAGGGAAAGGATTGAATTTTATCACTGCTCAGCTCCTGGCCTTGAGGCAAATTTTGATGTTTTCTGCTGGTTGGACCCATACAGGGATTTCAAGGGATGATGGCAATTTGTGAAGCCTGTCCTGTGCTCTCTGCAATGATGCCAAGAGGAGAGAGTTGGCTTAAAGGGGGTCCATGAATAACCCTGTCTTTTGCTTCAGGAGGGATTCCAGTACTGAAAAGAGCTGCTGCTTCAGCAGGAAAACTCTCCCTGTCCACGATCAGCTGAGCAGCTTGAATACATGAATGCCATAAGGAGCCTCAGCACTTGCTCTAAGACAGTCAGGACTGGACACCAAAAACCCAGAGGAGTTAGGCACTGAAATTCATGGTGGGCTGGGACCCTCCTGCTGTTCCCTGTCTGCTGTGGTTTTGCAAAACTGAGACCCATCTTCTGGACAGCACTGTGTCTGAGGGCTAGCTCCAGTCTGAGGGATTTCTCCAGGTTTTTGTCATCCCCCCACAAGGAGATATATGCACACATACTTGCATACACACATGAAGATAACCCCTGCTCACTCCTCCACTACTTACTGGATGAAAAGTTTGGTGTCTTTTTCCTCCTCAATTATATTCACCTCATTGATGGACTTGGGAGGCTGCTCCCTGATAGATGTTAACTCGTGGCCATTAGATTAACATGCTGTTATTTCCTCATCACCTCATGTCGTTGCTAGGTGACAAATGCATCTCCCAGGCAGCAAGGGAACTACCATAGAGCAATTTATGAGTGCCCATCATTGCTTTCCTTAAAGTGCCTGGTCCTTTCAGTGGGAAGATGTGCAGTTCTAGGATCACCCAAAGAGTGACTTGTAGAGTTACCACAGAAACCACCTCCACTGGGGGCTGGGTTTCATGAAAGCCATGAAAGGGAATGCAAAGCAGGGGGACAGGAGGAATTTGGGAGGAGCTGATTTACCTGCTCAAGTCTGAGAGGGCCAGGGTTGCGTCAGAGGTCTAAATTTCAGGAAATGGGCTCCAAATGGTATTTGTGTGCACTAGAAGTGATGGCCTATGTTTCATTAGATGTCATACAATTAATTTCAGACATGCTTTTAGACTGAGCCAAAATTTCAAAGAACATCCTGGGGACTTCTGGATTTTGGTAAGGGTGGGAGGCAATTCACAGGCAAACAGAAGGCCATATAAAACACCTGGCAACCTGTAAGCACAGCTAGCAGCCTAAATTTTGTCAAGCTCTTCCTAGGCTGCCTTCAGAGCATTTGGTGGTTGCTGGGGATGACTTTTGGGAAAGCAATCACCTTGCTAGGTTCTGACCAGCCTCCCAGAATAAGTCCAGAATAAGTCCAGAATAAGACTGTCAAAGACTCAGAAAGAGAAGTAGGAGAGTGGCAACAGGAGAGGTGGAACAGAATGGAGAA
The DNA here is from genome assembly GCA_013397375.1 of Toxostoma redivivum. Classification (NCBI taxonomy): domain Eukaryota; kingdom Metazoa; phylum Chordata; class Aves; order Passeriformes; family Mimidae; genus Toxostoma; species Toxostoma redivivum. Next base: position 759,363 of record VXBI01012199.1, on the reverse strand, counting down.
CACACAGAGACATGGAAGGGAGACAAAGAATATCAGGGCAGTCCCACTCTCTGCATTAAGGTCAACTGACGAGGGTTAAGCATGTGCTCACTTTTTTATGCTGCAGTGTTTTCACATCACCACCACAATCAATTCTTGCTCCAGTTCAAGGTCACTGGGATCTCTCCCCTCCCTACTTGACTGCAACCCCAAGACCATCTCAGTCTTTGCTTTTGCAGCTACATCCTTGGCTTTAAGGCTTGGTCAGGCTGCCACCATCCCTCCTGGCCTGGCCTGGGACGACTCAGCAGGCAAATTCAGTTTAGCCCAAGAGAGGAGCAGAGCAATGGGGAGGACTGAGCATTTCCTCTCTGCAGTGGGAGAACTAAAGCAGCTTTGGTCTCATCCTCTGTAAATGGATGCCACAAGGAGCTGCTCGTTCCCTACACACACACACAGATGACTAAATCCAGCACTGGGGAGAGCTTTTTAAGCTAATGGCCAGTGCTGGCACAGGAACAAATGAGGGCAAACCAACCATGAATAAATTGAGGCTGGAAATGCAAAGAAGGTTCACCCCATCCAGAGCAGCAAGGTTGAGCAGCAGCTTGTCTGTGGGAGGAGTGTGGGCATGAAACCAAACAGCTCCTGGGACACAAGTCAGTGAGCTCCCACACGAGATGTAACCCCTTCAACAGGACTTGCTGACCCAGGGAGCCCTTTCCCCACCCCATGGAACCACCCCAGTGGATCCTTAGACCCTCAAGCCCCTCCACATGCACAGGAGTCAGCCAAGGTGGCCCTGGGCTGGAGCAAGCGAGCAAAGATGAACATTTTAACCCAAGCCTGGTAGAGCTGGCACAGCCTGTTGTCTTTCAGAAGGATTATAACCAGTTGCTGGTCCCTGATGAATGCAGCCCTTTGTGAGCCCGTGCGGGGGATGTGCTGCATAGGGGGAAGGAGAGGCTCTGCACATGGATTTAAATGAATGTGAACAAGGATGACATTGTTCTGCTGCATCCTCCCCAGGAACAAGGCTTCAGAAGTCACCCCTCAGATCTGAGGAAACTGCAGCTACCTCATCATGTTGGATGGTCCAGAGAGCCTTTTTGTTTGCCTTGGTGTGGCAGTGGGGGAAATCCAGCAGGGAATGGGGTCGGTGAAAGCTTCTGCCTGGCAGGAAGATAAAGAAAAAAGAATCTCCTCTAGGTTATGCATAAGAGATTTCTCCATATTCCATGCTGAGAACTACAGAAAGCTGAATTCAATATGCAGGTGTTCATCTATTCATGAAAGTCAAAACTTTAAAACTACCCAAAGTCCCAGCATTGAAGTTTTGTGAGAAATTGCTGTGACTTGTCCAAAAACTGCTGTTCCAACCTTATAATGAACACCTGAAATAAATACTGTAACAACTGAAATATTAAGCTTATCTGAAAGGACTGAGGCAGGAGCTTTCTTGCTCTGGTCTTCTTGCACTTTGAGAATGTACATTTCCAGCAAACATTTTGCGTGTGCTGATGACTTTGGTGCTGACTCTGCTTTCACCATTAAATACAGAAATCAGTGTGCAGTGATTTACTGAGAGCTGTGTTGTATGGGGAAGGGTGAAGCTGAAAGAGTTTAGAGAAGTGGCTATTTCCTTTCTTCTTCCAGGTTGAGTTTTGTCTTTAAAACTTAAGTTGGATCCCCAAAAAAAGAAAAAAGGTGCCAAAATAACAGGATTTGGGTAAGCCTAGCAGTTGTTTCATTGCATGAGAATTCAGAGGTCAGAATTACATTTTAAGATCTACTGCACCTGAGAAACAAGTGATAGCTGGGCTTCTCTGATTTCTGGCTTGGGCATTAGGACATGAGATTATTCTGGGCTTTATCACTGACTTCCCAAATACCCAGGAACTTCTGTGTGTTACAGCCCACTTGGGAAAAGGGTTTAAGAGATCTTTCATCTCAATCTCTCCAGATACCACTGTACCTCACACAGACCATGTCAGAAATCAGTTCAAAGGGCAGGATAACACTCAAGAGTTAAGAAACAGAAAAGCAGAATTAAGGTTAAAGCTGATAAAATTAAAAGCAGCTTGAAAAAAGAGAAAGATGAAGTATACCAGAAATACAAAGTTATCACCAGCAGAAATTTTTCTCTTTTCATTTTCTAATGTGAAATTGAATCTAATTACAACTACTTGAACTCTGAAGCCTGCTGCTGTTTCTTTGTACTCCAACAGGTTCTCTTACTTTTAATCAGTTAAAATTGTATGTGGATTTAATCATTAAAAATTACAGTTAGGCTTTAGTCCTTTTTCATAATATCTCTTTTTGTTGTTGTTGTTACTTGGTTGCCAGGGACTAAGAAATTACAGTGAAAAAATTAAAAGCCTTTAGTATTTTCATCTCTGCAATTTACTTAGCTGCTGGATGTAAAAAGACAAAAAGAGAATAAATTGCTTGAAAGCAAATAGAGGCTTCATTTTCCCCTGCTTTTGAGTTACTGATATCACATTGGACACCACATGGGAGGTTTTGGCTGAGAAATTAGCATGAGACTATCTGGCACATCCTGAAACACATTTTCGAGGCAATTTTCCAGGCAGACCCATTTAGCAATGAATGCTGGAATACATTGTGATGCAGGTCATTATCAGCTGGCACATGTGCTTCTTCAGCAGGAAACCCCACGGCCCAGGGGTTCACTCTACAAGAGGGGTCACTTGGGCACAGGGACATGGGCACATTTCCTGTGCCCCCTGCAGCACCTGGGCTCCAGGCACCACAGGAGCACCCTGTGCTGTGTTCTTAAGTGTAGGGCTGCTAACATTTCAGCCTAAGACTTCCTCAGATGATCCACATATCTACTTTACCACACCTGATTGCTTACCAGCCTCACATGCATCTTGAATTCCTTCCAGGTGCTCTTTCTGGGTTTATTCTGAGCTGTTGGGGGTCTCAGATGCCTGTCCTATCCTCTGCCAAGCACCCCCAGCCCACCTGGTCTCCATGCAGGAAGGGCAGTGATTTCAGACCTTCATTCCTTGCAGGCAGAGTCAGTTCAGAACAGGCTATAGCCATGCTCCCGTGTGCCCAGAATTAGTGAGGGTTGACACTAGCACTTACGGGTTCAAAAAACATGAGATCAGCGGGCTGCTCTCCAGCCTTCCTCTTCTGACAGATAAAACGCCAAATGCTCTGCCTGGGAGCACAGTGAGCTGATGTTTAGGGTGAGATGCTGTGTACATACCCACCTGGTGCTCCCCAAGGATGTTACAGCAACACGTCTGGGATCAGGATAAGGATGAGACAACGAGGCTCCTCTGGGTTTGCTTCCCCTCCCCGTGAGCCTCCAACCCTGTACCATGGCCAGGCTGCCCTCTGGTCACCCAATTCAGAGCTCACCTCCTCTCCAGGCTGGTGCCAGGATGAGAAACAACGTCTGGAAGACCAGATGGAGAGCTTGCATCTTCCTCCCCGCTCTGCAGGAGTTTTCTGCATATATAAACAGAGAGAGATATGGGGGATGCTTCCAGGGCAGACAGGGATTGCAAATAAGACCACGCAAGAGGAAGGCTTAGCTTAGCCTTTCTCCCCCTCAACAGCTTTAGTGTTTTACTTAATCTCCCACTTTTACATCTTCCCCAAGAATATATCTGAAAAACACACTCCTGTTTATAATTTCAACACAAACAGCCAGGCTCTTCACACTCCTTTCTTCTAACTCACCCTTTGATTCCGCACCGACTCCTGCTTCTGCTCTCTCAATTTCCCTCTGGCCAACCAAAATTGTCCTAGCAACAAGAATCTTCTCCAGTTCTTTTCCCCTCCATAGAGACCTGCTCAAATACACCAAAACCCCTTATCTTACTCTAAAGCAGATTTTTATAACCTCTCCCACAGGCTTTTGCAGCTCTGGAAGCAAAAGGTGCAAACTGTCAGAGCTGCCCTTGGAACAGGTGAGGTTAATCCTGTAGGACCTGTTCAGAAGGAAGGGAAAATGAATCCCCCTCCTCACTTGCTCTAATGATAATCTGTCTTGTAGAGCAAACAAACTCAACTGGACAGCTCCTTCTTTGTATATGTGTATATCCTTTTTGTGCTGCAACAGCACTTAGATGTGCAGGGTGCCATGGGCTGTATAAATGTAGGGCTCCTGGTATATATGAGAGTCCAGGTGTCAGAGAAGGGACAATTTCCAACTTCTACATGGCAATCAGAATTAGATGCAGACCTATATTTAAAATCTCCCCATTCTTACAAGGTGTTACTCCTTCATCACCTTTCCGCTGTGCTACAGATCTCAATGAACTCTAATCCTGTGAGAGAGGAAGAAAATATTTAGCTTCATTCCCAGCTGTGGTCCATGGACACACAGTTTGTGTGACAGAACAGTCTTCAGGGTCTCAGTGGGAGTGCTGGGGCTGGAACCCAGCAGTGCTGAGGTTCAATATAGCAGCTTCTATTCCTAAAAGGTATCCCTGAGGAAGCTTTTCTAGAGGAACATCCTTACAGCAATGCCAGTACAAACACTGAAAATCGCAGCTCAGACACTCACCTCATCTCCTGTGCACAGACCTCTTCTTCCTTGATGTTCTCATCCACACTCCCATGCTCTCCTTATTCTTGCAAGCCCTGATGCCAGCCACAGAGAGAATGGGCCTAATCCCATGAGATGCAGAGTTCCCAGAGCCTTCAGGCAGGGTGGATGGTGCTGGGTCATCCTTGGGGTGAAACCTGGGCAGTCTGGTCCTGCCAGGTAGGATGTTGCACCAAGGGCCCAACACTGGTGCACAGTGGGCCCTGAGTGGAGCACGACCATCTGTGAATTTACTATTCCTTCTCAAATGCTAATTAGTTATTTACATAAAACTTTGGAACATTTTAATTAGTTGTGTTAATTTAGAATTCACAGAAGAGAGCTATAAAAGTCTATTATATGGGACGCTTATTCAAATGAAGCTTGAAATGGCACATGGTGATGTACTCACAAATCTCCTGCCAACACAGTGAGAAAAACGAGAGGGTGGCCAGGCTTTGAGTGAGACAGCAGGAGATTGGCATTTCTGATGCGCTGGGTAAAGCTGAGAAGCTGGTCCTGGTTAGGGAGATGGTCCTTTCCCACTTGAGGTCTCAGTCTGACAGTTCCAGATTCATATTGTCCCAATGTTGTTGCATTTGATGTGTCCTCCTCCTCCTCAAGGGAAGATTAACAGTTCTCTCTTTTCTATCTTTTCTATCTGTCAACTATTTTTTTTTAACTTGCAGGAAGTCATGGTTAGGTTTGAGTTGGTTTGAGATGGCCAACAGTTTATGGAGCCAGAGAAATCAGATAGATAGACATCAATTCATCAGCCATATGTGCAAACCACCTCGTTCCTTTAGGAGATTAGGTGATGCAAACAAATGCACTTCAAATACAGAATTTCCAGGTCTAGAAGCACCCCTTGCTCTGCTTCAGCTCAAACTCTGGGACAGGCTCCACAAGGCAGCAAACCTCCCTCCTGCTCTGCACAGGCTGTGACAGCACTCCCAGACAGCATCACTCTGCCATCCCACCTATAGTTACTACACTGGCAGTGAAGGCACAGTGTACTGGTCCTGCCTCAGCTGGGCCTTTATTCTCAAGGAAGGTGGGAAAGGTGCTCCTTCATCAAGTTCATCTTTTTCACAGCACTAAAAGCAATTAAAGCAAAGATGCCTGTAAGTGGCTGGACTGATAACTCTGTAAATCCAGCTATCTAGAGTTGCTACAGAATCTAAATTACCCCATCACCATTAATCCCAAGATAGAGAAATGCCCAAGCAGCTGTATAAAATGAGACACACCGCCCTAAGAGTTCATCTGGCAGGGAAAACCATTTTCTGTGTAAAATACAGCCCACTTTACCTCTTGAGGTTTAAGACTTGATTCAATAAATCTGGAATTATGCTATGGAAAATCATCTTCCTTGATGGAAGGTAAGTGCCAGCATCACATTAAATTGTGACAGAGCTGCTGTCTACCTAAAGAGCTTGAGGACAGCATGGGGCAAGGGAAACACAGTGGTCTATCCAAAACATTATAAACAGAATTCATGGGTGGTGACATTAAAAGTGAGAGGAAACAAGAAGCTCTTACGTGGTCCATGACAAAACACCTGTTTTCTTGGTGCTCAGAGGATGTCTAGGAATATTTTAATGTCATTTTCGGAAAAACAACAGAACAGCGGGAGCATTTCACCAAACAGATCCACTCCACTAAAATCAGTGGGTTAGCTGGGCTTCCTGTACTCCTCTGAGGACTCATAGTCTGGTGTTTTGCAGACTGTTGGGCACACCATGCTAGAAAGGCCATGTTTACCAAACAGAACGAAGGTTTGGGCTGCATAGATTGCAGGGATGCCTATAACTCTGTGCAAACACTGGAGAATGTGACTGTACACAGCAGGGAGAGGTCAGAGAGGACTGCCACGAGAGGTAAGAGGAGACTGCCAGCAGCAAGTGTCCTGCTCCTTGGTCTGTGGATTAAGCTCACAAAATAAAAAGCAGAGATCAGTCCTGCTATCAAAGCTGTTAAGAAGGGGAGTGAAGAACATGCTGGGAAGTTCAGCTTTATGTTGTCTGGGAAAGCAGATGGACCAACCTAAGGATGGACTAGTTCACCTGGAGATGAAAGAACTAATCTAGAGGTGTCTCCTTCCATCTCTAATGGCTTCAGGGGAAAGGATCAGGATACACCTCAAGACTGTGCAATCCCATGAGAGTAATTTGTTGACTTGACGGAGGCCAGCCTGAGATTGTTCAGCCCTTATCAAAGAAGATACTTTGAGAATCATTATCATCATCAAGGCAAATTGGAAATATTCTCTGGGCAAGAATTTGCTTGATAACAGCAACAGAAGGGAGTGAAGCTGGAAGGCACCGTCAGCCAGCTGGCAGGTAGTTCATGGGTGTCAAATCCTTTAATCAAACCTTTTAAAGCTCATCAGAAGATTTTACAGCAAGTATATAAATGCCCTGTGAAATCCAAGGTTGCTGGAAATTATTTAGGACAAGAGCCAAACATAATTCAGAAAAAAAATTGGACATCGCTATGGAAAATTTGCAGAACAACATTTTTTGGAAAGCTTTTCTGTTATGATGCATAAACTAGATTCACACTAACAGAGGTGCAGAAGAAACATAACTCATAATTACTCTCTTACTTTCCTCTGCCTGTAGTGGGAACCAGGACACCAGAATTGTGCTCAGAAAAGCAATCCCTATTTCCAGTTTTGAGCTCTTACTGTTTATTCAGAGCTCACCCCTTGACCCATCTTCCTGTCACAAACTGATTAAGTGCACATGTCAGAAGTATTGCCAGCAATCGACAGCAATCACTGGAAAAGAAAAGGGAGCTGGAGGCAATAAAACGAGCAGCTTTTCACCAGTGACCTCACTGTGAAGGAGCTGGAAGTCATGTCAGGCCAGTGGCACATGTCAGGGTAGTCCAGAAGAAAGATGGAAATGGTTGGGGAGCTCAGTCAAGACAAAGTGCTTGCAGCCTTGCCTCGACCTGAGCATTGATCCTTTTCTCCAGGTTCATAAAGGCAGGCTCCCAGGGCGGGCTTGGGATTGTAGTCACAGCATCACATCATGCATTGCTGTGCATGAGATGCATCCCAAACCTCACCCCCTCTGCCTCCACCCCTCAGAAGTCTGTCTCACCCTGCCCAGCATGAAAGCCTGCATGGAGGAGCAGCCTGTAGGAGGCAGGACATGCTGCCTGTCTCTCTGAGTGGATGGAGCAGGCTCTGTCTCATCACAAAGAAATGAATAAGCTTAGTCTCAAAGTCTTCCATCTGCTGGGAAAAAAAACTGTGGTTTTAATTAAACCAAGGAGGAAAAGACAGAGAAGGAATGGTAAAACAGAGTTTGGGGTGTAGAGGTTGTGTTTTTCTTTTGTTTGCAAGTTCAGTATTTTGTGCATGAGAAGAAATGGCCCAGCATGGTAGAGACAGGTGCTGGGGTGAGTTTGTCCAGAGCATCAGGGCTGATCTGTGCCTCAAGTGACAGCTTTGACATCTCCCAGCCTGGCCAGGACTTCCCAGGACTGCAGGCAGGGTGAAAAAAAGCACTTTCACAAAGGGGTAAGGCTTTCCTCATCAGCTGGGAGGGATGAGTACATCTACTCTACACCTAATCAGAAAACAGTTTTGCAAAGCCTGTGTATCCAGTTGATGAAGAACTGCACTTGGCAGAGAGAAAATGCACAACACATCCTGTAAACCTTTCCTAAAAGGGCATCACAAATTAATCACTCTGATTAAGTTCTTATTTTTTTTTAGAGAATCATTTATCAGTTTAATTTAACATTACTTCAGTTGCTAAGGAGCCATGATTGCAAACCTCCACCAAACAGGAATTTTGAACACTTATGTCTGGTCATCTAATTGGAAAATATTACAAAACTCAAGCTGAGGTCTACCCTCTCCAGTCACACTGCACAGTGAGACATGGAAATGTTCTGTATTATATATAATAACACTGTTTATTAGTCAAGACTTGTAACTGTGGGAGAGAACAGCAAAATCACAAAAGGCTCAGTAGAAGAGACTTGCAAATTAGTCTCATTACTCTTGAAATTGAACTGCTTTCCATGCTCCTGGCAGAGATACCTCAAGGATACTGAGATTGCCTGTGTATTGCATTTCAGATCATGATCATTCTGCTTTACACAGTAATGTACTAAGTCTCCATCAGGCCAGTGATGGGAATGGGGATGTTTACTTAGTGATGTGTGAAATGATGAATAAATCTTCAGGAATTATTTTGGGGGAGAGGGCAGTGAGGGAAGAGCTTTATTACATTCCTGGATCACCACCAACTGCAGAAATCCAGAAATTTTGCACATCTTTCAAATAATGAGC
>VXBI01012199.1:739200-750475 GCA_013397375.1 Toxostoma redivivum | reverse complement strand
AAAGGAGGTTCAACGCTGGTTCAAACTTCTGCACTACCAAAAATGTTCTCTCATTTCAATTAAGTCTTGACCTATTTTTAATCAGAAGAGCCTGCTGTGTCTTTCTGCCTCAGAAGACTGACATTGCCAGCAGGATGCTGTAGTCTCAGGTCCCAGCTCCCTGGAGAGTGGTGGAGGCTTTCCTCAGGGCCACAGGGGGTGGGGATGCTCTGCTCCATGGGGCCATGGATCCCACGTTGTCCAGAGCCCCTCTCCCCACTGCCAACCCTGCAGGAGGGTCTCAGGTGAACCAGCAACTGGAACCCTAAGAATGAACCAGCCCTTCAGCTCCCAGCCCAGGCCTGGCACAGGCTGGGTCATTGCACTGCACCCACTGCAGGATCACAAAAAGGGACCTGAACTGGCACTGAGAGGGACAAAGCAGAGAGACAGGTCTGTAATTTTTCTAGATTAATGTTTTCGAAGAAAAAAAGATAGAGCAATGCTTTGAATAAGCTCCTGTGACATAAATAATAAATAAGCAATATAAACTGCATATACAGACCTATACACATATATGCATGCATTATGAAGAGCTCTTTTTTACTCATTAATTCCCTTAGGAGTTCGAAAATCACAGCTAAAAACAATCATTTGTATGCAGAGATAGACCTCACAGAGAGACAGAATTTTCTGTTCTTACCAAGACAATACTTTTTGGAAAAACCCCAACAAATTAATGTGAGCCATACTCAATAATTTTGTCTAAACAAATAGCAGAAGAGATATTTTCAAAAGTAAGGGAATAAAAAAACGGATTGATTTTTATATTTGTAATTTCATAAGCTTTGATTTTATAGTACTGTTCTCAAGACCTGAGCAATTCAACCCTTGTATGATACTTCTAAAAAACGAAGTGGTTATTGTACTAGCATGAAACAGGGACAAGTACTGACCAGAAAAAAAAAGGTAGAACTCCATATATTTGATTTTAAGAGTCTTTAGAATAATCTTTTGACTTTTTTGATTCATTACCAAAGTCAAAAGGTTCCCAGTTCTCCCAGGGGAAGTCCTGTGTCTGACAAGTGGGCAGGTGAGCCCTGAGCCAGCAGCTCTGCTTGTCCCTGCCACTCCCTGCTCTCACCACCAGCCTTGGTGGGCACAGGCAGTCCCACTTCTGTCCCAGCACTTCCACTGCAGGTTGCATCTTTAAACCACAGGACACGAATCCTTGAGCAATAATATTCAGTCTGATATTGCATAGTCAGCTGAGCACATAAAAATTGGGAAGATTAGAGTAGTGTTTACCACCAGAAAGAGTTTGGTGATACTGACCGATTTTAAAAAAAATACATTAAAAAAAATAAATGTATTCCCTGGACATCAGGAGAATGAGATGCCCCCTTAACACTTGATGGGACTTTCAATCAGTATTTCCTGCTTTTTCCTGGCTTTTTGCAGCATCCCCCTGACTTTATTTCTGATCTTGAACATTGAAGATTTAATCAATCATTGCTCCTCCTGCTTCTGGAATCGAAGTGGTTCAAAGCACTTGTATTTACTGAGTGTTATTAGGCCATGGTGATGAAGCAGCTCTGCTTGGATCTTTAATCCACTCCTTGTTATAAAAAACCCCCATAAGATAGAGCAAGTAACTGCAATGCAAACGACTTGCTTAGCTGCTTCCAGAGGTACAAGCACACCTGGCGACAGTGGGAGAGGAAAATTGGAGAACTGCTCCCTGGGGACTCAAACAGCTCCCTCCTCTGCAGGCAGGCATGCAGGGGGGCCCTGGGATTCACAAGCTCTGCTACTGGGTGTCCATGCTCTGCTTTAGGTAAGTCTCTAGCAACCCTCTCAGCTTGGTTTTTCACTATATAGAACAAACCACAGTGAGGGCTTGTGCCAGGGTTTTTAAGAAACCTGGTTCCACAGAGCCACAAAACTTCACAGTGCCAAACACTCCCATGTTAGGGCTCATCAGGAGTTAACTAATGATAATATCTGTCATAAATGCTTTTGGGAATGGCAAAACATCAACCTGCATTGCAGTTGTGCCTCATTCTTTGTAAATATATGCTGAATATTTTGAACTAATAATTATTACACTTCAGACTCTCCCTTTCAAGATATTCCCCAGTGACAATTTTTGCCTCACATTGAAAGAAACTGGTTCTTCATTCAACAAATTAAATGTTTGCCAGAATGGCATATTAAAAATTGTAGAATGGTTTGGGTTGGAAGAGACCTTAAAGATCATCCAGTTCCAACACCTTTGCCATGAGCAGGGACACCTTTTACTAGATCAGGTTGCTCAGAGCCCCATCCAGCCTGGCCTTGAACACTTCCAGGTATGGGGCATCCAAAACTTCTCTGGGCAACCTGTGCCAGCTTCTCACCACCCTCACAGTAAAGAATTTCTTTCTAACATTTAATCTAAAAGATGCCAAACTCTGCCCCTCTACTGCCAGGCAGGGTGTGGCTTTATCAACTGGCAGAAGGGACCCGACCGTGCATCAGGCAGGAACTGCCCTGAGCCTGCTTTGAATCCCCAAGAAATCCCACAGCTGTTTTGCCTTGAACATCTGGAACACTTATTATGCTTGGGCAAGTCATCAGTAAGTGTTACCTTCCCTATATGTAAAAGAGCACTTAAACTTTTCCTTAATTTGCAGATTCCTATTTAAGGTTAAACTCATGTTTAAACAACAAGCAATTCTTCTTCTTTTAATTAAGATTTATACAGGTTCCCATGTGTAGATGAAGCAATGAAGCCCTAATGAGCAGAGTCTAATTATGATCATTCTGTAATTGAAATAGTGGTGTGCCTCAGAATAAGACTCTTATGTTGCCAGATAATGGACTAATGAGCGCCAAAGAATTAGTGAAAAAAGTCTGTAAAAGACTCTTGCAGTTCTTATGAGGACAGGCCTGACTGTGAATACCTCCATGTAGTATTCAAACATGTATAATGGAATATATAATGCAATATTCCAAAGATTTATATGAAGGTGTTGGAAGTGGCTGAAGGTCAAGGGCATACCAAAAGCAATGGAATTAATTATTAATGCGAGACAGAAGAAAATAAGCCAGAGACAGCTGCATGAAGTGATTTAGGAGACAGATTAAAAATATAAAAAGGGAAGTCAGTAGGAGGCAACATTGGGAAAATTATCAACATCCACCACAATATTGGTCCCATCGGCTGAAACCAGCTCCCTCCACATTCTGATTGATGAAATACACCAGAGTCCGATATTTTTTCTTGCCTAAATGACCAGCTCTAATCATGAGCTCTACACATTGCTGCTTTCTTCATCGTTCAGCTGGTCAGGAAAGAAAAGATAATTACAGAATGTTTGTTTAGTAATTGTCTGCTTCTATTTTGGAGTTTGCTTCTGGTGCTAACGAATGCGACTCCATTATGTCATTTATCATGTGAACAGTCAGGTTGAGGAACATTTTAAATCAAGAACTATTTTGGTTTGCATGAGAAATAACCCCACAGAACAACTGACAGCATGTGTGAGCAGAAAAATTCCATGCTTGAAAAGGACTGGTTAGGTGATTTCACCAGATAAAAAGCTTAAGGAAATATCTTTTCATCAGCACAGCAGAGTGTTCATGGAGAAGGGAAGAGCTCTAGACCCATATTTTTCCTCACAAGGAAGTCCAGATTTGAAGTTATTTATCTGGCTTGTTAGGTAACATTTGTTTTCTATTACCTTTTTTCCTATCACCCTTCACAAAGGAGAACTCTTACTTCATTGGATGTGCTAAAAATTTTACTTTAAACCTAACTTAAGTACAGGTAACACAGGTCGTAATTATATCTCAGGTGTGGCAAGAGCAGAAAAGTGGAGCTAAAGGAAAGAACCAACCAGATATACCCACAGATATATCTGGAAAGTGATGGGGAGTCACAGCTTATTTATAAACAGCTCCCTCCCCACAAACCTGTGTTGATATCCAAAACACTACATTTCCTGTGTCATACTGTAGCAGCAGGTATATGATGTTTTCCTGACTTAATTCAGCCCAATCCAATGCACTTTTCCATTAGTGTGGGATCTCACACCCATCCTATGGACAGGTGTAATTCATGGTGAACCTGAACACAGTGGCTTGGACTCAGTCAAAAGGCTACTGGGAGCACACAGCCATGTGAGAACAAACTGGAAATTTCCTCCAAGGGTATTTCTCAGCCTCAATTTGCTACCTGATTTCACAACTGTGGGTTGAGAAACCTGTCTGAAGAGACTGGCCAAAGAAAAACACCCATCCATTTAAAATGGTGTCCTCCCAGTAACAGTGGAACAGAAGTTGTTTGACAATACTTTGGGTAATGTCTTGAAGCCTGTAGATGACTAATAATAGCAGTGCCTTTTTTTCCAGAAATATGAAAGTCATAAAAATGATGGTTTAGAGGGACAAAAACTATTTATAAACTGAAGAAGAATTCAGTGAAGAGTTTTGACTAAAAAGGAGTGGAGGGGAGAATTTTAATGTGCTTGAAATAGAAGTCAAAATCTTAAAGAAAAAAATGCAAATCTGAAGTATTTTAAGTGGGTTAAAAAAAAGTTGAGTGGCTCAAACATGAAAGGACACCTTTTGTTTCAGATCAGATGAAGATTTTATGTTTACCAGGATGAAAAACCTTGATTTGAAATGTCCTCTAAGTTCAGCCTTCTCAGGATGGGCAGAGGACTCTAGTTCATTCAGGATCTTTCATCCATGCTACATACAGAGAAATATAATACAGAGAATGTTAACTGAAAAAAATTAAAAGTTCTCAGAGGCATTGACTTCCATCATAGGGTTTATTGTTCATTTCCTTTTGGCCAATTACTCTCTTCAGAAATGCCTCCAGCATATTATGAAGACTATGTTAAACCTGGGAGGTCGTTTCGCTTGCAGCCTGTCGAGAACATCCTTACATTGCTGGTTAACGACTTGTGAACTTCATTGTCAGCTGCTGCTCTGCGCCTTTGCAGTCCCAGCGGATGGCTCCGTGCCATGAGCCGAGCAATGCCGGGGCTCCAGGGCGCCTCTCGCCCCTGTGAAATTCGAGTTCATTCCTTTTCTGCTCCCCGCGCTTTCTCCCTGCAAATTTATGACTTGCTAACAAATGCATTGCTCTTGATTCCCTCCTCTTCAGTGATCTTTAAGATCTCTCATTTCATAAGGAAGAGGCAGGTGGGAGATCTGCTTCCAAAAAAACAGAAGTTTCCATAAGCATGATTTGTGGAGTAAGGCTGCCTGTATATCCATCCAATTTCCATTGACTTATTTCAGTCTTTTTTTGTCAAGTTGCATAGCAGTAATTAACTGCCCTAACTGAAGTGTTTTCCTCAAGATGCCCACATTCCTGTGAGAGCTGGAGGTTTTACCCACACATGCAGGCAGCCTTTCATCATTCTCCACATAAATTGAATACTTCCTCTGCTTGCCTTTACAGCTGTTCTCTGAACACCATCCAAAAAATATTCCTGTGGCTCACTCATTTCTTCAAAAACCTTTGTCCGGGCTTGTTTTATCCTGGGAGGCTAACAATATTTTTTGCACCTTTGCAGTGGCACAGGGCTGCATGGCGCTGATCTGGCACCTGGGAATCAATAGCAGTCAGGGTGGGAGAAATGACCACATGTTCCTAGTAATTGTGCAAATGCAAATTTATTACTCCAAAATCCTCTCTAATGTAAATCCAGTGAGGTCAATAGAGGTAGAGCAAAACTGGCCATTCTGCTTCATCTGTTATCCTCATTTTTATAAGGATGGATAGCAGCTGTTAAGGGAAAGGAACTTTCAAATGCCTGGAAATACAATGACCTGGGAAAAGAGCTGCAAGGATGCCAGAAATCACTCTCTGTGCAGATGGGTATTCTGCCTAACCAGAGCAATCAGCATTGCCAAAAGCCTCCACCAGTGTGAACTGCTACATCTCCATTAGCAGTGCTGATTAACAGCAGCAGAGGGTCCTGCCCTTTGGTTAAAACATGCCAGCCTGTTACAAGGGAATTCCCCATTTTGGCAAGCAAAAGCATCTCCCACGTCAAGGTCTTGCTAACCTGCAGCTTCCCTTCCCAGGGACTGTGAAAGGTTTTCTGCAGTTTCTTGAGTTTGCTCCTAAAATCTTCTGTTGCTTGTGTAATCTTTTTATGAGATACACAAAAGAATTGTTTTCCTTAAGAAATCCTTAACATATGCACAGATAAACTCAGAGTCTAAAGGTTAATGTTGCTTCATCACTGCTGAAGTGAAATCAAAGATTTTAAAAGTCATTCTGCAGAATGATCTTGAATTTTTACGGGAATATAAACTGTTATTGACTATAATAATAATATTTTGGAATATGCTAATGGAATTTTTTTCATTTACCACACTTGATGGTCTTTTCTTCCATAACCATTGCAGTTTATTATCAGACACTTACACAGAGAAGTTGGGTTTTGTTCAGAAAAAAGGACTCTTGAAAAATTATTAAAGCATCAAAACACCTCTATCAACCTATGTCAAGACAGGAGGAACTCTTACAAATAGATAGGATAAAAGTACACCGTATTAAGCCTTTTCTTGCTTCTATACGATCATTTAATTGGCTCCATTTACCCAGGAAAGACAGTGTGTTAATTCAGTACCTTTCCCCTTCTGCAATGGTGTCAACAAACCATCAGCCAGAGAAGCCAGGAGTTTGAAATCATCTCCAGAGACCACTCCCTGTAGAAATACCCATCAGTAGGGAATTGTCTTGATGCCAAGGCTGTATTCAGCCTATCTAGCTTTATTAATCTGCTGACAGCCTGCCACTTCTCACTGGCATCACTGAGCAAGCAAGGTAAACTGCAGCCTAATTAATGGCCAGGCTAGAGGCTTTCTTCAAAGACTGACTGAGACAGATGCTGGTCTTGCCCAACAGAAATGCCAACCCAGTTTAAGTGCTCCTGCAACCTCCACAGTCAGGCCATTTTTACAAATTTGGTGTGTTTGAATACACTGTGCAAAAGGATGTTCAGGCATCCTAAACACAAATGGTGTCCAACATGCATGTACTTGAGGGTCAGATACCTGGCAGAAGCCAAAGCCTTCAGCAGGATGAGAAGATATTCCTCTCCATCACTGCTTTGAAATAGCTTTAGTTTGTATGAAACACAGACTCATGGGACTGGAAACATCTCCAGCCTTAGGCTGCATCAAAACATGTGTGACAGAGATTTAAATGGACTTGGATGCAAGTCATGTAAGGTCAAGTTTCCATTTAAGAGCCATTTGCATTAGCAGTCCTACCACCATGGTAACACAGGGGAAGAGACACTAACGATATTTAGCACATTAACGTGGACAAAAGCTATTTGCTACATCCTCAGGAATAAACAAACTCATAACAAAGCTGTGCTTCCAATCTCCCCTCATTGTCAGGGCTCTTACAGAGGTTCACACAAAATGCCTCACCGGGCAGTGAGATCCAAGATCTGGCTTGGACATAGTCAACACAGCAGAGAATACACAATCTCTGTCAGTCAGGCTCACCTGACACATACAATTGTGACTCCTCGTGCATTTTGGTGACCAAGCAGTTCATACCTGTCTGAAAGTCATGCCTGCCTGCTCAGCCAGGCACAGGTTCCTCACTGCAAAATGGTCTCAGCAGGAAATGTTCAGCTCCATGTGTGGGTAACATCAGCTGCCTTGACAGAAGCAGATGGGAGGTCCATGTGCTGCTATGTCAGAAATATCTGTCATTCTCCCATTTTCCCTGTGTCCTGTATCTTAGGTTATCAGGTGTGCTCCTCTCAATGCCAGTTAAAAGATAGGTGTCAAACACAGAAGGCACATTTATAACTACACAGACTATAATTATATGTAGTCTAGGGCTTATTTCCTGAACTAGGAAGGAGGAAAAATGGGTTAGGTGGGTGTGAGTAACAAGCAAGAACATGTCTTTTAGAGGTTATGAAACTACCTTGATCTCCCAGTATCAGAAATGCTGGCTGAGAACAAACGAATCAGAAAACTCTGTGCATGCTGAGAGCTGGGACAAAAACAAGGGAATTGGGAACTGACAAGGGAATAGTAACAAGTTTCTGATCGTGGCTGGGAACTTAGTATTGCAAGCAAAAATGGAGGAGAAATATGAGGTCACCACTACAGCTTATTTGCAGAAAGATAAATGCAATCTTGGGATTACCAGCTGAGATATTTCAGTGAGAAATGGGGACTTTAATGTCAGTGTGTGAAGCATCAGTGAGACCTCCTCCCATTTAATACTCTAACTACTTTTGGTAATCCATATGAACTTTGAGATTAATTGAAACCACAGCAGATGGAGGGAAGAGGTCTGAGGTGAACTGAGAGTCATTTAGGAAAGAAGATTGAAAAGCCAGTCCTGTGTAGCTCAGCGAGAAAGGGAGACAAGAACCATCTCCATAAAAATACCTGAGTAAGGAGAACTGAGCAAAACAGCTACCAACATGAGAGCCAGTGCTGGTGCCAGAACATGTGGGGAAAGGTTCCTGACCAGCAGGGACATGGACAGCCTGGGAGAATCTCACAGGGGTAACAGGCAAAAACACAAAATTGCTTAAAGTTGGAGCATGGTCCTTTCAGGAAAAGGACCATAAACAAAATTTTTCCTGGCACGGCAGAGAACTGGGCTCTGTGATCCAGGATCCTCCTGTGCTTATAACTTTAAGTTGCCTAACGGGACTAGAACAGCAGAAAAACAAAGCCTTTGGCCACTTGTTACTGCAGGTCTGTGGAATATTTTCACAGCAGTTGCAATGCCAGAAGCTCCAGTGTCCTGGCTCAACACCAACACATTCCTCTGCTATTTAAGTCCCCCCCGTGGTTTCACTTAGTAATGCTACTCTTTGCTCCCTGTCCAAAAATTGTGGAACAATGCTGACTTTTGAGCTTAAAAATGTTTTCTATTTACTGAATAGCTCTTCAAAACGTAGTATAATTCACTCTAGGGTGTATCTGTGTTGCATATTAACCTGCACAGAAATAGCATGTGCAAGTGTGGAAAGAGGATGGGAGAAAAAATAGCAATACAAAAATATCCTTATGACAACACTGAGCCTAAGTGAGAAATATTACCCTTATTTTACAGTAGGAAATGTTTAATTCTTTTAATCCATAAACAAAAGGGTTTGAAACCTTTCCTGTGAAAACACAATAAGTAGGTGTGGTTTGGCGCTTTGCTATCAGCTGTAGCTTTTAACCAGTCTCTGGAAATTTGGTCTTGAATCTTATTTTATAAGCCTTTCAGTGAAGTCTAAAGTTGAATTCTGGCTTTTCATCAAGATCAGAGAAAATTAATGACCCTGGCCTAAAGACCCTAATTTGCACTGGCAGGCTTGGATTTCAGAACAGTATGAATTTCCCAGGGTGTGTGTGTTGCTGACTGTTAACCTGCATTACCAGTATTGCAACAGTGCCTGGATCCTCCCAAACAAGAATAATGACATGTCCTATCCCAGATCTGTATCTATGGATGGCAGATATTACATAGAACAAGGAATCATTATTATTATTATTTATTATTATTATTATTAAATTCTTGTAATGATCACCAGCAGCTGAGCTACTCCCACAGCTGCATTAAGTATCATGACTAAAATGTGCAACCCTTTTGTTATTTCATCTTCTATGGGAAAAGTGAATTGTCGTATTTCAACAGATGATTTTAAGCACATATTTCTCAGTAAGTATGTTGGAAAATACAGCTCATAAAATGTGCCTTGCTATTCCAGTTTTGTCTATATTCAGTATTGCAGCCAAGTTATACAGATACCTAAAGTAGCTCCAGACAAGATTGGGTCCTGGAACAGTGCAGGTCACATGGAGCAAAATACGTACTGATCTGCCCTTAGAGTGGGGTAAATCAGCCTTCACAGAGCTCTTCCTTAACAAGTTGCTTTAATATTTGGATGGAATTGGGTTAGAGATGGCTTGAGTAGAGCTGATTCTAAGCATAAGCCAAGTAGGCATATTTTCAAGGGCATTCACCACCAGGACACAAAAGCTGCTGAGATAAGAAACTTTCTGCCTAATTTTGCTGTGCCAGAACCCTGGGAAGGGAAGGAGAGAGAGGTACAGGAGGAAGAGTTTTCCTGCTGGAGCTGCAGGAACAGCACTGGCTTCCCACCACAGCTCCTTCCCAGCCAGTGGCACAGCCGGGCTGCAGCTCCTCTTCCTCAGGATGGGGGGGAGCATTAACTGTGCCCACCTTGGAGGGCTGGTGGGGCTGCTGAGGGCAGGGACCCCCTTTCACTGCAGCCATGTGTGCAGCAGTGCCTCATGCAGCCTTGCAGAGGCATGGGGAGATGGGGCTATCGATGGCTACAATGCCTTGGCCAGACCCTGCTCCCCAGAACAGGTTTGTTGCAAAGGGATGGGGTGAAATTTGGACTCCTAGATATCCTGGAATCACCTTTTGAGGATAACAACTGAGGTGTTGAACTCAGTCCAAGTGTTGTAGCCAACAGTGCTAAGAAGTGCTGCAGCACTTTGAGCAGACAGGAGTTTCCTTAGCACTACAGGCTTTGTGTCCAGCCACTCCACTCTGCTGTCAGCGTGCCAAGAGGTGATAAAAGTACCAATAAGGGCAGGTTACTCACTGCCAGCATCCAAGAGACTCCAGGCCAACCTGAGAGGACAATGAGCTTTCTTGGGCAAGGGCACTCCTACACTCCTACTAGGGGCTGCACTTAAAATCGCTGGCCACGTTCTCCAGGAGCAGGTGCTGGCCCAAATCTCTGCAGATTTTTATTCCACTACTCAGTCTCCCTGACACTGCCCTTGCAGTCTGTTTCAGGTGCCCACTCCTCATCCATCAACAATTTCAGCCTCATCAAGGCTGTATCTGTGCCAGCGATAGAGCAAAAACGATGCTACTTCTCTCGGACGAGGTGGCATCAGGACGTCCAGGGAGTCCTGGGAGGAAATCACCGGGAAAGGATGTCAGCATGCCAGAGAGGAAAATGGCAAACTTTCTTTTTCCAGAGGGCAGGTGGCCCGCAGAGCGCTCAGGGGCTGCGGCAGAGGCAGGGCTGTGTCTGCCAGCCCGCTCCACCCAAAAAGTGTCCAGAAAGTCCCCGAGGTCTCCGGGCCGGCTCCGAGGGCTCCGGGCCGGCTCCGAGGGCTCCGGCGCGTCCCGGCCCGGGGGCTGCCGGCGGCAGGACGGCTCCGGCCAGGAGAGGGAGCCGTGGCTCCGCGCACCCCGCCTCGCACCCCGCCTCCCCCGGGCTGGCCCGGGCCGAGCCGGCAGTGCGGACGGACGGAGCCGAGCGAGCCC
>VXBI01012199.1:640192-739026 GCA_013397375.1 Toxostoma redivivum | reverse complement strand
GGGGCGGGCGGTGCCGGTACCGGTACCGGTGCGGGACCCCCGCACCCCCCGGGGGAGCCTCGGCGATGCCTCGGTGTGCGGGGACCAAGCCGAGCTGCCGGACCGCGGGTTTGTCCCCGCCGCTCCCGCAGCCGCGCTGGCCGTGCCCCCGGTCCCCGAGATGCGCAGGGATTTGCTTCCATTCGCTCCCGTGGGCCGTGGGGATCTGGGTATTCCTGGCTGGAGCGCTGCACGCGCTGAGAAACGCAACTTTAATTTTCATCCGGATTGCAAATTCTTGAGCCTCTGATACCTGCGCTCTGCTGTCAAAGGGTCTCTGAAATGGAAGAGGGGAGAGGAAGGGGTCAGGCTTAAGCCGTAGCAGGGAAATAAAGTGGAAGAGACATGTCCAAGAAAACAGACTGGAAGCGATTAAATGCTGGCAGTGATATGGCCTTTGCTGTGTTTATTGGGGGCAGCTGCCCCCTTATGTGAAGCAGTCTGGGGGGGTATCTGGAGGTAAACTGGATGGTAGGAATTGTTTCCTGGAAAAAAAGGGGGAAAAGGAAGCCATCAAAGCATCACTGCTTCAGGTGTCCCTTTTCTGTGCCAATGTCGCTTTCCCCTGTTACAGTGGCAGTGCTTTTTCCTCACTCTGGGCTGATTTCTTGGAGTGTGCCTGTACAGTGCTTGGCACAACCGAATCCTGATCTTGGGACCTTAGGATGTAACAGTAAACTGGATTATAAATGCTCTCTCACATGCGCACTCTCTCTTTTCATCCTGACCTCTTCTTTGTGAATAGCTGGTTTTAATGCTTGGATAAAATTCTGGTTGGCTTTACAGATCTTTCTTTTCTTATAAAATGATGGATTTTGTTCCCTGTATTCAGTTTTTTGTCCTAGGAAAGGCTTTTCACTTCTGGATTTGTGAGATTGCAGCAAGCTCCTTATATTTTAAAAACACCTATCTCCTTTGTAATTAAAAAGTATTATTTTCCTGACACTCCATTTTTAATGTTGCCCCTCTTGGGCAAGCAGAACTGTCACCCAGCATACGCTTCTATACCTAGAAGGATTGTGAGGCGTTATTTATTAACTGTACTGTGGAGAGTCCATATCTCATAACTTAGAGGGTCATTTATAACGGGTTGCTTTTGGCAGCTCTGCAAGATTTACTTGCTGTCTTGTATTCCTTGCAGGAAAGGCGTTCCTTTTTTTCATGGAGAGCATCACTCCAGCACACAGGTTCTCGGGTGGGCAGGCTTGTTGCTGGAAAGGGTCCTGCGTTCTATCTCCATTCCCTGCTTGTGGTGAGCAGGAGAGGGCAAGCAGAGAGGATTAAACTCTAAAACCCAGATATTCTTCTTCCCTGAAAGTAGGCATGGTGTTGTTGCTGGGAACACCTTGTCTGGAGGAGCTGCTAAGGATGTAGGATAATGAGGAACATGGACAATAAGCCTGTGAGGAATTGGGAGTGGTGGAAGCCCGCAGGGCTCTGCAGGGACATGTTAAGCTGGGAAGTAGGAGCTGCAGGAAGGGTCTGTGGGGTGAGAGGTTGTGTTTCTGACTCTATGCCTCTGTGCAGTGCAGAGAGCAGGGCTGCATCCACACAGCCCTGGCACTGCTTTCCATGTCTCTGCTTCTAGCTTGAGTTCAAAGTGTCTGCATTTGATATGATGCTTGCTGATGTCTGTCCATGCCTCCCCAGAGTCCAAAAGGTCCTCTGATTCCTGCAGGGTGTGGAAGGAAAGCTCATATATGATTCTTCCCTTGCAGACTCTGTTGGTCTGTGCAGGTATTCTGCATTTGAGCATGGGCACGTCCAGTGGGGATGAGAACTGCTCTGTTCTCATCCCCAGGGTCAGGTAGTGCTACCCAAAAACACCTGGCACCCCAAAGCACACACAGATAAGAGAGACTTAGGAGGGTAGAGGGAGTGGTGTAGCAGCCTGGATACTTGGAGGTGTGGGAAATGCCTCCCTGCTGGCCTCAGAGCTGTAATTGTAAGCTCTAAAATAAGCACTTAGGAAGAATGAGGCAGAGAGATTTTGTCCTAGCCTTATTCCTTCAAGACCTGCATGAACCAGATGCCAGCTCTAGGGAGGAAGAATTATACTTTTTCAGAATAAGAGGCCAGATTTTGAGGTTTTTATTCCTTCTCACCTCTGTTTGGATTTCTCTGTTGGTTATTTTGGCAGGCACATGATTCATATTTCTTTCCCCATCTGTCTTGAGTCCCCTCTCTTGTCAAGTGTCCTCCCATTTCAGCAAGACTCTGACTTGCAAAAACTTGCCACAAAGCCCTTGTGACTGGTGGTATGGGAGAGGAGGTGCCCCAGCCTGGCTCTCAGAGCACAGGTTGCATTAGCTAGGTGGACAGTTAGGAAGATTATATCAGCATGTGAATGCATGCATGTCTTTTTTTTTTTTTTTTTAATCATACAGTAACGGGGAGTGCTTTGGGAATAAAAATAGAAATAGGGAAAAGCCTGTATAAGCTGAAATCTGTGAACAGCGCCACGTTATCTGGGAGCTAAAACACATTCTACAGTGGAGCTCTGCTCTCCTCCTTCCTCCCCTCCCTTCTCCTGACACAGCTCATGGGTTTCAGTGCCCCCATGAGCAGAGCCTGTCTCCTCTGTGCTGCCAGGCTGATGCAGCCCGGCCAGTGGCAGCTCTGTACCTGGCGGGTAGGAGCTGGAGCATCCCTGGCTGGGCAGGGTGGGACAGGTGCGAAGGCAGAAGGAGGCAGAGCTGCCTGTCAGGTGTGCCATGCTTGAGCTGACCCTTTTGCACAACCTGAGTGAAGCTGTGTGCAGGTGGGGCTCTGCCATCCACGGTTTGGAGCTGCTTTGTTCTGCTCCACCATCAGCAAAACGTGCGGCTGAGATTCGCTGCTAAACTGGAACAAAGCAGCTTCTTCTTTTGGGAGGTGTTTTAGGATTTCTCTCCCCACACCAGTGCTTTTGCCAGGCAGAGGGCTAATCTGACGTTTCTCAGCCACAGCACTGGTCCATGTGAGGCTTTTGCATGCGACTGAGCTCTGAGACAAGCTCAGAGACAGTGCAGGAGGGAACTGATTTGGGGAAATTACTTCAAATGGTGCCTAGGCTTTAGGGAATTTCGATCTTGGCCAGTGTGTTTCCTGTATTCAGCTTCAGAGGTCCCAATAAGACACATGCACAGAACATGATATTCATAAATTCAGAGTCTGATTTTGCAGAAAATAAAATACAGGAAAATGAGCATACTAGTGCATGTATTTTGTGATAGGGTTCTCTAAAAATAGTTGCTTGTAAAGAGGTATTTTCACTACAAGTGAAGAATCATGTCTTTAGTCAGTCCTTTGTTAATTTAACAACTCTCAGTTTCATCAAATGGGAATATATCCCCAGGAATTCCTCTGACACTGGTTTCCCCTGAGTCTGGATGATTATCCAATTACAATTTAAAGAAAATTACAGGCAGGATAATTGGCTAAAGATAGAAGTATCTGAGAGCCTTAGGGAAAGAGAAGGAGAGAGTTGAGAGAGTGAGAGCTTCACTTTCTCATATGAGTAAATGAG
Source organism: Toxostoma redivivum (assembly GCA_013397375.1). NCBI lineage: Eukaryota > Metazoa > Chordata > Aves > Passeriformes > Mimidae > Toxostoma > Toxostoma redivivum. The sequence goes on along the minus strand of VXBI01012199.1, from coordinate 735,479 downwards.
AATTATTTCAGTCCTTAACTTTTGCAGTGAGTGGATTCAAGGTCCCTGGTGTTTGGATCTCCCTCCCTCTTCTCTCCCTCCTCTTCTCTCCTTCCCTCTACACTGTCTTGTTGACTTGATATTTAGTGGAAAAAGTTACATTGATTCTTACAGAGTCCTTTTACATTTACATGTGTTAACAGAAAGAGAATGTTAATTTAAACACTCTATTTGCAGCAGAGAATGAGAGATTTCCATGAATCCTGGGCTCAGTCAGGGAAGGTGGTAGGTGGCTCCTTCTCCTGGGGACACTAGGAAGGTGCCTGAGAGCCCTTAGCTGGTAAATCCCACTCGGAGTGGGGCCATCAGGAGCTCCCAGCTCTCTCTGGGTGCCCATGAAGGACCCAGTGCCATGCCTGGCAGGAGCCCTGGATGGTCCAGCACTCCCATCCCACGTCCATCACAGGGACTGAGAGCCTGAGCTGCCTGGGCAGAGTTTCCAGTTGGCTCAGAAGCATTTGGGGCTGCCTTGGAGCCCACTCACTCTTTCTTTTTCATTGCTAACAGCTTGTCTGGGCAGGGCTGGGCAGGCTGTGCTGTTTAACCCTCGCAGCGCTGGCTGTGGCCATGGCTCAGGGCTCTCTGGGTGCTCCCTGGTGCTGCCTGGCAGTGCCATGGCCAGGGGATGGAGCTGGGCTCCCCATGCAGCTCCCTGGACAGCTTTGCTGAAACCCCAACATACACCCTGAATCGTTCACTCATACAAACACTTCAGAAAGCCTCTCCATCTTTACTAAGCCACGGTGTTATCAGAATTAGAAGAGAGCTTTAAATAAGAGTAAAGAAAAAAGAGTAAGTTTTAATACCTCTCTCTTTATCTGGGATAGCTGCTGGTTTTGCTTTTTGTTTGTTTGTTTGTTTGTTTTCCTCACGGTTTTGTTTAATCCCTCTCGTTACTGAAATAAAACTGTAGTGGAATATCTTGCCTCTCTTAGGCCTGATGCTGTTTATTTAGAGGGATGTGAGATTTTCCCAGTGTTCTGAGGAAGATTCTTAGGTATTTGATCAATTTGTGTATAAAAGCTTACAAAACTGTGACTTAAATGTTTATCCTTAGTGCTGACAGGTTGTTGTGGAGTTGTTTAGCTGTATATTTGTAACAATTATGCTGCTTGGCAAGAAAGACATGTTTTCTTCTCAGAGGGAATTTTTGCTGGGGCTTTTTTTGGCCTTTTTCTGCCTGTGAGTTGTGGTTATAGCTGCTTTTCTTTATCATTTTACTTTTTGTTTTAGATGTAAATAAAGAGCTAATTACAGTTAATCTGAGTGCAAAGGAATGAAATTTTAAAGAGTGAAAAATAACTCCCATCTGTTGGATTTGCAGTAACGTTTTGGGGTTTGTCTTCTACTTGGAAGCATGCCAAAACTTATCTTGCTCAATTTAAAGTTTTCTTTGCACTGTTTAAACTGGATTTTTAATAATTTATAAAAACAAACAGAACTGGAAATAGCTTTTCAAATTATGTTTGGTCATGTTCTTTATGTGGTGGTTGCTAAAATGTGAACAGCTCTAACTGAAATGAGTTCTAATCCCACCACCAAATTCTATAGGAACAGGTTGAAGACTTTGTGGAATAGCATCTATTTTTCAAAGTAGTGTATTGCATTTCTCTGTTTCCTGCCTGCTGGGGCTCCACGTGCCCGGCTAACCAGCCCCAAAATTACTTGTTCCAAGGGAACTGTTCCTTAAGTAGTTTCTATTTAAGAAAGGCTCAGAACCCCTGTTTTTTGTGGTGGGTATGTGTTACTTTTAGTCCCATCAGCTCCACTGACTGTTGAGCTCAGGGAATTAATCCATACTTCGCACTCATATGTTATCTCTCATCTCAGCATCTCTAAGCACTTTAGAGATATTAAGATGCACTGCTGTGGTGTGAGATGGGGAGAGGCTGTTCTAAATGTGGCTGGGGAAACAGAGGCACAGATTTCAGAAGCCTCTACTAATGCACTCAGTTCAGAGGACAGCCATTTATAAGTTCTCTAGTGCCTGATTATCAGGGAGGCACTACAATTTCTCATGCACTGCGTTTGGTGATTGATGCCTGCATACAGATTTCATCTATATTAGCCAGAAACTCACATTTCTACCCTAAACTAGAGACTGTTTTAAAATCTTCAGCCTTGGAGAATGACAGGAGCCTAGTAAATGGCAGTGTAAGGAGTCCAAATTCCTAGTTATTTTTTTCGCAGGTTAGTCCTGTTGCAAAAAGTAAAACCTCACCTCCCTCCCACCATAGTAACGTCCAGAGCCCCACCTACATGAATTTATTGGCAATCTGTTGAGTCAAAGCTCTGAGATTTGTAAAAAAAATACTTAATTTGGCAGTAAGAGCCGTGCAAATTGACTCTAATACAAATAATTGGATTTGTTCTGTTGAGAAATAGCCCCTCTTCCTTCAAGCACAGATACCTCCCAGCCCTTGTTTTTGAGAAGAGATCTGGGTGGTGGGAGGGGGATGCTGCTGCGCAGTTGGCAGGCTTGGAGGTCTCGAGGGCATCCCAGCCTCTCTGAATGAACACAGATGTGCTGCTGGATTCCAAAATGTATGGCTCTAGCACATTGTGGTGGTTGCATTTGAGTAGATATGTTGGGGTGACTGAAGGACAGAACTCAGACTCCACTGGAATAACATCCTTGTGGACTGGGATGGGATTTCTCCCATAGCCATTGAAAAAATAGCCATAGTCTCAGTGCATTTACCTTTCTCCTCCTTCCTTGTCCTCTCTCATGTTGCTATGTGTAATTTTGGGAGCCTGTTTGACTCTGTGTCCTTGGGACGTTTCGCACACACAGACTCCCTGACCCCAGGCCATGGAGAGATAGAAACGCTTTTCTCCTGGCTTGTTGTGCCTTCCTTTTCTCCCACTGCACAGGGGAGTTGTACCTTGCATTTCAGCCCTGTTGAATAGTCATGTTTCCTCCTTATAATTTTTTTGCCCCCTTATTTGACAGGTGCAGTGACTGTAGTTGCTGACATGAAGTGTCAAAGAGGAGGAGGGAAACTCAACCCAGCTGTGTTGGTTTTGCACAGCCTGGTTTTTGGTGGTGATGGGGGGGCCACAGAGGTGGCTCCTGTGGGAAGGAGGCTGCTGGAGGCTTCCACCATGTCCAGCAGAGCTGGTCCCTGGTGGCTCTGAAGATGGACATGCTGCTGGCCAAGGCTGGGCCAGTTGGAGAGGTTGGTGGTGCCTCTGTGATAATGTATCTGGGAGGAGGATCAAGACAAAGTGGTGCAGTTTTTCTTCCAGAGAAGAGGAGGAGGTGAGGAAGTGTGAAGGAAACAAGATTGGGATACCAAGGCCAGTGGAGAAGGACAGGAAGGAGCTGCTCTAGGCACCAGAGGTGAGATTGCTCTGCAGGCTGCAGGTGAGACCATAGTGAGGCAGCTGTGACCCTGCAGCCCATGGGGATCCACAGGGAATGTAGAGATCCACTCACAGCCCATGGGATCCACGGGGGATGCAGAGATCCACCCACAGCCCGTGGGGAAGGTGCCCATGCTGGAGCAGATGGATGCCTGGAGGAGGCTGTGATCCAATGGGAGACCTGGTAGAGAGACGGGCCCTGCTTCTAGGTTGGAACAGTCTGTCCTTGGAGGACTGCACGCTGTGGAAGAGTGACCCATGCCACAGCAGTTTTGGCAGGACTGCTGCTCGTGAGATTGGACCCACACTGGAGAAGTTCACAGAGAGCTGTCTCACATGGGAAGGACTCCTTTCCCTGAGCAGCAGAGGAAAATGTTGGTGATAAACTGACCCACAAACAACCCCCACGCCCTGTCTCCCTGTTCTGTTGGTGGGAAGGAAGGAGAGCTTGGGGGGAGAAAGGTGTTTTAAGGGCGTACTTTTACTTCCTATCTTCTTTTGACTCTGCTAGTAATAAATTCACTTTGTACCTCTAAGCTGAGCCTGTTTTGCCCTTGGAGTGTTTTTTTCCTGGTCCTTATCTAAACTCATGAACCCTTCATTAATTTTTTTCTCTCCTCTGCCCAGCTGTGGCAGGGGAGGGTGAGTGAGTGGCTTCTGTGGGTGCCTGGCATTGGGCCAGCGTCAAACCATGACACCAACTTCCCAAAGACAGTGATTACTTCCTCTCAATGCAAAGATGTGAGCCAGCCCAGGGATGGGGTCAGCACAGATTGGAGAATATGAAGGCATCTACTTCCTGGCACTGAAGGTGCTCAGAAATTAAAATTTCAGAGGATTTTCAGATTTTTGGCCCTTTGCAGCAGGGCTTTAGTGCATAGCAGCATTTCCTTGTGTCTCTGCACCTCGTAGCCTTTGGAAATGTCAGCAGTGCATGTGTTGCCTTTTGTTTGTCATTCAGCTGGAGGAATGAATTCACTGCCCTTGTGAGATCAATCATATTCTCCCCAAATAATTAATATTGATGACAGTCACAGCATACTGCTGCCTGCAGCTCCATCTCAGCCTTCCCACTGTGTAGGTGCTGTGGGTCACAGGGCAGACTTTCTCAAAGGAGGCTCCTGGACTTCAAACTTCAGGGTGCTGTTCTTTGAAGGTTGAATTTCAAGCTGCACTGATGGGGCCAGTGCAGGCAGAGCCTGAGCAGGTTCCCTGTGATGGTACAACTGAATATTTGCAGAGGGAAATGTTAGAGACATGCAGAGCAAAAGGGATACACATCACAGGGGGAAGGGTTGTCTCACTCTTGTTTCTCTTTTCCTCCTTTTGTCTGTGTGTACACAGCTTTTTCTAGTCCCCTTTGCAGAATACAACTATACACTTCTGACCTGAAAAGGACAGGTATGCAAAAGAAAGCTACTCTGATAGTCACCAGGAGGACAGAATGGGTGGGTTGGGAATATGGAGGGCTGGAAGGACCTCCAGAGGACTTCTTCTAAGTGCTGTTCTAGGTGCTGTCTTGGGGGAGGCTGGTAGCTCCTTAGCTGTCTATTTTTATATTGCTTTAAGTTGATTGATGTGTAAAGCACACTTGGAGCAGCCTGTCTGAGCTTCAGGACAGGGATTGAAGCATCTTGATGTCTTATTCTTGTTTGCTTTTACTTATAAGGTTAAATGGGATTAAATGAACATGATTAATATAAGTACCGGGTGTGGAAATGCTGTGTGGCCCAAACTTGAAAAAGAAAAGCTCATCTGACTTGCTTTTACCCTTGAATATGTTGCTCATCCCAGGATACCCAAAGTCACTTGAGGAAATAATTTTCTTATGCCTCAGGAAGAGCTGGTGCTTCCCCACTGGCAGCAGCACGGGTAAACCTGGTAGTGGTGCTGGAGACATTGCAGCTGCCTGAGGAATTTGTGGCACCACAGGAAAGCAGATTCTTGGGAAGGGAAGTGAAAGACAGCGATGATGAGCTCTGGAGTGGGGTGGTGCTTGGAGGATTTTTGCCTGTTGTGTCCCTCTCTGGAGGAACAAGAAGGGAAGGATGTTGTCTGAATATAGAGCAACCTTCCTGGAATCTGGTCCTCAAGCACTTAGTGCTGTGGGGGGAGGAGATGAAGTGAAGGAGCAGGTATGTAGCTGCCAACAAGGGTTTGAACTTAACAAAAGTAGCTCCTGGAGTGTTTTTTGACACTGAGAGCCTATTGCAGGTGGTGCTGAGCAGGGCTGGGTGCACAGGGGAGATGTAGAGTGGGGCTGCAGGTTGGACCAGGCTGGGCTTGCAAGGCAACACCTCCTGGGAAAGCTGCTCTGGGGTTTGAGAGTCCTGGGCCTGTCCTGGAAGAGGCATTAAGCCCATCTGAAAACCTGCTCAAATCTGCATTGTATTCTCTGGATTTAGAGACTTGAGCTGAGCTAGCTTGGGGCTGCTGCTGTGCAATCTCTTGCACAGTGTGGATGTGCTGTTATGTCCACTGGGGCAGTGGAACAACCTCCTAGGGAGGGTTAGTGGAGCTGCTTACATTGTAAAACCATTAAAAAGGTCAGGAGGCAGAATGTATAAATTAAATGCTTGTTGTCAGATGTCTCCAAGTGTTCCATGACAGTCAATTGGAACTTTTCCAGCAAAGAAGGGATGTCACTTTGGATTCCTTAAGTCTTCTCAGGTCTTTGAGCCTTGCTGATTGCAGATTTCTTTTTTTCTGTGCAAAGGTTAGTTTCTCAGTTTATTTTGTGGTAGCACAATATGTGCATGTTTCTCAGAACTCTGCCTGTAACATAGCTGTCCAAAATAGAAGCATTGTGTCTGGCTTCATGGAAGATTTCAGCTCTCTTTGAAGCACGGTTGGAAACTTTTCATTCCCTGGCTATTCACACATAAAAAATAGACTATCTTAGCTGGGTACCTTTTGCTTGAGCACAGAAGTGCTCTTGTAGCTTAGTGTTTGAACTGTTTGGTGGCCAGTGTGGATCCATTTGCAATCCATGCTGTTTGATTTTATAGCTGTGGCTCTACTTGCCCCTCTCCAGCCCACTCCACAGATCTCTGGGCAATAGTCCCAGCTGCTTATTTGACTTGTCCAGGTGTGCATATTTTGTAGAGGTGACAGAGAGCTTGTTTATTTTCAATGTATGAAATGCAGTGTGCTCTGCCTGCTAAATTGGTGGCAGAGTATAATCAGTGGCACCCTTGACTCCAGCAGAGCAGTGTGCAAGTTCTGTAACATTTCTGCTTTTCCAAGTCTTGAGAGGACCCCAGGAGAACTGCAAAGGGAAGCAGGGGATTCCAAATTTCTTCACGTACATTTCCAAGCCCCCCCTCCACTTCTCTCCATGTGCCTAGATTGAATTTTTTTTTCCTTTTGAGAGAGAGAAAAAGAGCTTCTTCCTCTGAATTCTCTTTGTTAGTGTTAAATCTGCCGAGCCAAAAGGGTGCCAGGAGATGGTATCTAAATGCCAGTAGCAAATCACAAATTCCCTGCCTGGAAATCTCGCCTCCATGTCCCAAACATTGGCACTGGCACAGGCAAATCTTGCACTACCAAGGAAGCTCCCAGGAATGACTCACTGTGAATGAAAGTCTCCACACTTTTTCCTCTGAGCTTGAGGGGAGGCTGCTGCCAGCTCTGCCCTCTCTCAGGAGCTCTTGGTGCTCTTGGAAGGGTGGCCTTGCTTCTGCAATTTGTGCTGCTCCATTGAAGGAGAAATAGCTTGGGATCACCTCCCATGGTGACTCTGGAGCATCACACTGTTAAGCTTGTTCATCCCCATGTCAGGGATTTTGTAAAATGCCATTATTAAAAAGCCATCAGGCTGCAGCCCTGTCCTGGAAGGGAGGCAGGGAGGGGCTGTGGTGGGTGACAGGCAAATGGAGCCTCCTTGGATGCCTGGTGCCATGTCCTTGGCTGGTAATAAATTCACTTTGTACCTCTAAGCTGAGGTATTGATTAAAAAGACTATTTCTAGTTTTTCTTCCTGTGTGTTTGGTTTTGGTTTGGTATTTTTTCCCTTCAGGGTGGTCAGTAGCCCTGGGTGTAAAGCTGTGTGCCAATGGCCAGGTCTGGCCAAGCAAGACAGAAAATCCTTCGTGCTGGTGACAGGAGAATCCTCTCACCAGGGCAATTTTCCATCTGACTCCCACCAGTTTAATTTTTTTTTCCCTCTGCAAAAGCATAATAATAATATCTGCTGTGATTCTAGCTGATGAAAAGCTTTCAAGCTGCTCAAATTTCAGCATTTCCTTTGGTTCTGATGACATAAATTACTTTTGTAATAGAAACATTTCAGAACAGATTCCTTTCAGCCCGCTCTGCTGTCAGGCATGCGATGGCCTGGTGAGTGCAGCTACCCTGGCACAGGTGGGAGTCCACACTGGTTTTGCCTTAGATGTGCCACCAGTAGATGCAGTGATTGGGTCACAGCTATGGCTCCTGTGATATCCCTGATTGCAGGGCAGGCTCCAGCTCTGCTTGATTCCTGCTGAAATGTGCCTGGCTGTTTGGGAGCTGCTGCCGAGACGAATGGGCTCTCTGCCCTTAGGAGAGATGTGAATGTTTTTGTAACATTTCACATTTTTTCCGAGGACAGTGCTGGGGGCCCTATGGCCACTGTGCCTGTGTTTGAAGTGATGAGTGTGGCGTAGCATGCACGAGAGCAGGGAAAGTGCTGCCAGCTGCTTTTGGTGCTCATCATCAAACTGCTGTTGGATTCCTCCCTGCTCTGTTCCTGGGAGACATCTGGGCATGAAAATTCCAATGAATGTGGTTATTCCTCTTGGGGAGTCGAGGCTGGACTTCCAAAACCCATGGCCTGTGTTTCTGCCCAGGTTTCACGTTCTGTTCCTCTGGAGGGCTGTCCCTGGGATGACCAGTTCCCTTTGGGCAGGGCAGAGAGGGACCATGGACACCCCAGCAAAGGGCAGTGCCAGGCAGTGCCCACATGGCCTCTGGAGGAGACGTGGGGTCAGAGGCACTGCAAACCCTGGCTAAATTAAAAACCTAAACCAAGATGGTTTATGCTACAGTAATTCCTCCTCTGACTTACTCCTGCACATACTGAAAAGCAGAAGTGTTTCCTGGAGGGCTGAGGGGCCTTTTCTCATTTTCCATTAGTGGTTTTGTTGTTACTTCTCTGCAGCTGCTTTTTCGGGCTGCCCTTTGTCTGCCTTTTGGATTCTTTGAATTTGCTTGCACTGTGCATCTATTTTTCCCTATAAGAAAACCCAGCAAACTCATCGAGCAGCCTTCTCCAGGGCTGCTGTGTGGTGATGCAGGGACCCAGGGTTTGTGGGCATGCTGTGATTGGGAGCAGAGAGCTGTGCCCCTTTCCTGAGCACAGCTCTGCTCTGCAGCCTGTCAGCCAGCCTTCCTGTGCGGGTCCATGTGGCACAGAACCAAAGCATTTCCTAAGCTAGCCCACTCTGCATGTTGCCAGCCTTCCTGTCTCTGCATCCCATTTTTTGGGGCTCTCAAATGCATTTGAGTTAGGACAGAATTACAGGAAGAAAATAGTATGTAAAACCTGCTTTGGCTGAAATTATTTATTTCGTCTTTCAGAAACTGCTTTATTTTATATTCCCTTTCAGTCAGAGCACTTAGTGGCAAGGTTCTGAAGGGTGCTTTTGTTCTGCAGGCCGTAGTGTGACTTCTCAGTGAAAAGCAGAAAACCCATCAGCTCTCCCTAGAGACCTGTGGTTAGGAGGGACAAAGGCATTTTTCTTGGAAAATGCAGCATTGTTCTCTAAAATTGTACAGTGTGTTTGAGAATAGGTGTGCAGTAGTTACTTTGAGTGCAGTTCTCTTAGTTAATTACTTGACATCTGTCTTTGGTTTTATAATTGTTTGGAAAATGCGTGGGCTTTGCAGGGTCCATGCTGCCAAAGGCAGGAGGGAATGATGCCTTGCTGAGGTCTCTTTGGCAAGGGTGTTTTATTAAAAGGTGTTTAATATAAAAATATTAATGTTTTTTCTGACATAAAGGCCACTTGTGACCAGTATCAAATGAAAAAATCAAGCCTTTCCACCCCCTTTGATGTTAAGAGCATGAGACACTTCCATGACTGTGCTTCCCCCCACCCCACTTTCCTTTGCTCCTCAGTAGACAGAAGGTAAAAGTTTGAAGAAAAAAGTGCTCAGGAAGCAAAAGGGAACAATTTCTGATTTGAAACAAAGTGAACATTTCAAGTTAAGTTCCTTAAAAATATGCTAGCAAGGGCTGTGATGGATCATTTTCCCTAACCGCTGTATGAATTATTATTAAAATGTTAATTTATGGAGACATTAAGAACACCTCAGAGTATGTTGGTCTCGTGAGAAGTTCCTGGAGTACTGAGGATGTATCAGAGCTCTCCAGCTGCCTTCTGGCTGCTCTGATTGCCTGCTTTCTAGCTGTGGTGTGATTTCTGAGCTGGTAAGCTCTCCTGCTCACTGATTTTATTCTTGGCTCCCTTTAGTGTTTCCTTTTATTTTTATTTGCACTGAGTGGATGCAGTTGGGTGCAGCCTGGGTTTGCACTCCCTGGCCTCTGGCTCATTTAGCTGCAGCCACGGGAACTGGTGTTTTGGTGCAGTTCTACAGAATTGCACAAGAAGTTCATCAGACACCGCTGGAATTGCATCACAGGCAGGAAAAACGGCAACATGGTCTCCTGTAATGAAACACAGAAACAGGCTGCTGGGAAAGGTTGAGAAAACTCTTCTGTTCCTGGCAAGACCAGAGTGGGTTGTAGTCCTTGTGTCAGGTTCTTAAAGGCATTGCAAAACCCACCCCTCTCTGCCATGGGATGCAATATTCTTCTCCTGTGTCGCCACAGGACTGCTCTGGGAAGGCCTTTTCATTTGGGGGATGTCACAGGTTTGGGGCTGTTTGGTTTGTGGGGTTTTTCTGAGTAATCATGTGCCGCAGGAATGGAGCTGGGCTGGCAAATGCTGGCATGGTCAGGGCATCCAGCAGGTTGTGATGCCTCCCCTTGACCAGCCCTTGGCTCTCGCGTGTCCCTTCCATGGCCCCTTGCATTTAGTGTGGAGCGGGAGCAGCCAGGGCTGTGGTCAACTGTGTCCCTTTACTGTAATGGAGAAATTGCTGTAATCTGACAGGCTCTGTGTCTGTCTGTCTCCACTGATAAGATCTCTGGAAAGCCTGGAATGAACCAGAAGTAAACCACTCTGTGTGTAAGGCTTCTGATTTTATAGCTGGATAGAGCAAGAAAAAAGGGATTTTCCTACTAGTAGGAAGAGCATGGAAATCTTGGATACCTTGCTGGTGGGAACAGAGACCTGGTGGCTCTGTGAGACAGCTGAAAGGGGCATGTTCCTGTGAGCATAGCTAATGGATGTAAATATTAGCTAGCTGCAGAGTTCATGTATCACCGAGTGAAATGTAGTAGTTTATTTTGGCCTCAGGCCACACAAATGGCCTTGCTCAATACAAGGGAAACTCATCCAAAGTCTGTAGTTGTTCCTGCTTGCTTCAGGGCTGAATTCAGTCTGATTTGTGCGAAATGCAGGAGAGAGTAGCTGGAAAATAAGGGTGAGTTAGGACACGCTGTGCATTTAGCTAATGACAAATGAAGAGGGAACCACGAGGGATCTTTATTATGGCAATGATTCCCTGCCACTGTTTACACCTCCTCTCTTCAAGCATCTCAATTACCAAAAGTTTCTAAATTCCTGCCAGAGGTACAGCATGTTGAATCTTCCTGTCCAATCTGAAGGCATAAAGATGTTTTATCTTTCTTCAGCATTTCCAAGGGGTGGGAGTACTTAATGTTGTTTCTTCCCTATGGAGTCTTGAGTAACATTGGGAGCAGGTTGTAGGTGGCAATAGAGAGGGGTTTGATAAGCAGCTGGCATTTCAATTTGGAGGAAGGTGGTAGGGGATGATCAGCCTCTCAGCTGGACCCCAGGGAAAAAAAACCCTCACTTTATTCCTTGCTTTTTGACCATTTTTGAAAGCCTGATGTCTTCAGAGGCAGTGTGCAGCCCTTTCCATGGACTGTGCAGGGAAGAACAGGCATGCTTCAGATTTCCTTTGTCTCTTTGAGATGAGCCCAGCAGAGGGAAGGCATCACACAAAGGCTTTTCAGATGTAAGCGCTGAAAAGGAAGGATTCAATATCCGCTGCTGGGTTTTGAGTTGTGCAGTTCACGTGTCGCATTCTTGTTAATCTCTGCAATCTGTGCAATCTTAGGTGCTCTCTGCTTATGCTCAAAGCCCTTCTGTGTACTGCATGTATTCTGGACAGGTTTTTGAGGGACATGTTTAAGGGAGCTCTGTGGCTTCTCCCCCCACACTTTTAACGCACCCTGATGGAGCAGGTTTCTCTGTCATCTCATGAGCACATTCCTGACAGTATCACCATGCTCATTACTGCATCTGCCTGGCAGAGCTGAGATGCTTTGATGAAGTTCAGCCTTTTAACCATCTCTTCTCCCTTTGTGATCTGACAGCACCCGGGAATATCAAATATGACCTTAACCCCTTTAATGAGAGCATCTAGTAGATGTCAGTTTTTATGACTACCAGCTTATAAATTGCATCCTGAAAAACCTAGAAACAGGGAAATTTAATTCCAGTGAGTGAGCAGCTCTGAGAGCCGAATGCCAGATACTGGAGCAGGCAGCCAGTGAAACTCTGGCAGTGTACATTTATCTCAAATTACAGGAAATTGTGTTCTGTAGCAGGAATGGAAAAGTTTGGGATTGTTTTTTGCTTTTCAGTGCTGCTTAGAAAGTATAAGCCTTTGTTTAGATCCTTTCTGAAAAGTGTACAAACCTGGGGCTTGTTTACTCCTGCGAGTTCCAAGGAGGGTTTGACTGGGAAGAGCTGGTGGGGCCCTGTCTTGCCTTCACTGCCTGCAGGAGCAGGCTGAAGCTGCCTCTGGCACTGGCCCCTTTGCAGGTCACTGGCAGCAGACCTTGCCAATTCAGACTGCTCTGGTGTGGCTGTCCTGTCAGTGTCCAACATGCCTTCAGTGCAGGTGTGCCGCAGCCACTGCTCTCTGCACTTGTTCTTAGAGATGAGGAGAAGGGGGTCTTGGCCAAGGACCTTCCTTTGGGAGTCAAAGCTTGGGATTTGTGGCCTGCAGACATCCATTTGACTCCTTGTGCTCCCTGATACAGACTATTCCAGTGACTTAAGGCAGCTGGGCTGTGCTCTTCAGAGCCATCACCTCCCAGGCTTGGCAAGATGCCTGCAGGCGGAGCGACGCTGCCATGTGGGTGCTGTTCTTAAGGAATCTTAATGAAATAAAGCGGGAATGTGCCAGAATTAAAGGATCACTGAGTGGATAGAGGGGTAAACACATATATTCAGAGTTAAAAAATGGCCTGCAGTGATAAAACAGTTTCAAATAACCAGGTCCGTATGTTTTGTCTTCCAGGATGAAGATGGTCAGTGTCCCACTGGTTTCACTCTGGCTGTCCATGGTCACCCTCGGCAGAGGCTCGGGTAAGGACATGGCATGTGATGGACCTGCCCACTTACTGTGTAGAGAAGAAAACTGTCTGCAGCGAGTTTTGAGCCTTGAGTATTTCTGGATTAAATGGTTGTGTGTAAAATAATTTAGTAAAATGCATGAACACAATGTTATTTCTGGGGGAGGTGTTGTTCGATGCTCTGTGTAGAGATTACCAGTGTGGTGTGAACAGGTGAATTAGCAAATAGCAACATAACCCTGACCAAAAAGTGCTTTGCAAACTCGAGCTGCCCCCTTGGTCAGTCTCATTATTGCCCTTCTGTGAGGGGTGAACCCAGGGCTCAGCCCATGGAGCTGCCTTGCCACTGAGTTGCAGGTAGGACCCAAGCTTGAATCTGAACTCTGCTATCCTTGGTTGGATCCAGAGGGGACTGAGATTCAGCTCTCCAATTCTGACTCATGCCTCAGCAATGCAAGGGGAGAGGGAACTTCTAGAGTAAGAGGAGCTCTGATACCCATCTCACTGAGTCACTTTCCTGACAGGAAATATGTTGTCATGCTTGCAGCTCCTCTGGCACTCGTTCAGCCCAGCTCTTGTGAAGAGGCAGATTGTGCATGTCTCGGCTCCGGACTTCCTATTTGGGGGTGGAAGGAGACAGCATGATTTGCAGGAGGCAAGTGGAAAGAGGGAGGGAGGAAAGAACAGGAGCTGGTTTTATGGGGGGAAATGTTCAGAAATAAGGGCTGTGCAGGGGTTTGACAAGTCCTGCCATGAACCCTTGTCCCTCTGCAATGCTGGCAAACAAGCAGTTACAATATACCCCAAGCAGATGAACAGCTCTTCTGTCATTCTCTCTTGGACCACACTGAATTATTTGTGGGCCAGATTCACAATGTGCACTTCAGCAAGGTTCATCTCAGTGCAGTGTTCTTCGCAGAGGCTGAATCCTGGAGGTTTTTCTTCTTGGGCTGCCCAAGGGCTGCAGGCACTCACAGTAGGCTGTGATCTTTAGTGGGGGATGTCCCATCCTGGCTAACAGGTGCTAGGTGGAAGTGGCGAGCAAAGGGGAAACTGCAAAGGGGAAAGACTACATGGTCTAGGTCTCCTCCACTAAGCCCTAGGTAGTAGGAGTGCATGGGGAAGGAGGGACCCAGCAACATGGAGCTGAGCTGCTCGCTGGGAAAATCCCTGCTTTGCTTGTGCTTCTGGACGAGCTGTTCTGCTCTCCACCAACGCAACATCCTCCTCCTGCTGAGGCAGCATTACAACACCCCACGTGCAGTCATCTCGGGCTTTTGCAGAAATGGGAGGTAGGTGCAATTGAATCAGGATTGCCCAGGAAATGTTAGAGCTCTAAAAGCTGACGCATTTGGCTGGGAAGGAGCTGATTTCAGTCAGGTGAAATGAGCACCCTGGCATTTGGGTCACACAGGCTCATGCCAATTGATCTGGCAGGGCCAGAACCCTCTGCATTTCTGTAGGGCATGTAGTAATTTTTAAATATTTCTTCTTCAGCAGAGATTTGCTGGACAGGGTGGCCAGAACCCTTGTAGAGTGCTGCAAGAATGTAAGTCAAGGGGTGACACGAGACGTGATCAGTTAAAATACACTTCTGCAAATCAACTGCAGTGTATGCATTTAATTTCCTGCAGGTCTGTGGGTGTCAGACATACTCTTCAGTTCAAAGCTTCCTTTGCCACAGACTTCATAAACTGGCTTGGACTGTCAGAATGTCCTTTGTTATTCATGATGGGCTTGGATGGCTGTTTGTACTTGGATGGAGGGGCAGCCGTCTGTGCAGCCCTCTGTTTCTCTGCAGGGTTTCCTGGGATTGGCACCAAAAGAAGACTGGAGCTCATTTCACCCTGGCAAAGTCATAAATACAAAGCAGTATGGGAGACTGGCCCTGTTCTGGAAATGTTACAGCATTTGGGCTTGCTTTTCCTTCTTGAAGCAGGGCATGTAGGTGGGGGGGGAGCAGAGCTGAGCTTACGTGGAGTGAATGCAGAAGGGCTGTGCAGTCTACAGCTGCCCTGGTGGTCACCTCACATCAAGCAGGACCATGGAGACAGGTAGCTCTCCCTGGGGAACCTGGCTCCTGAGATATTTAACATGTGTGACTTGGTAGGGATTTGTCATTTCAGCTGAGTCTTTTTCTGTGCTTTGACTATTGTCATGTAGTGCTGTATTTTTGGGATCAGCTCTCTCTTCAGCCCAGGCTAGACTGAGGAAGGCTGGAGGCAGGGACAGGAGTCTTGTGGTTTGCTGCCACTTCTGCCCTCTGCCATCCTTCCCAGTGGAGCAATCTGGTCAGCAATACTGACCAGGGACTGTCCAAGCCAGGGGTACCAGATCTGTTGAGTCCCAAGCTCTGTGAGCTTACAGAGGAGGTGAGGACCCAACACTTGGTAAATTTCAGCTCTAAAATACCAGCACTTCTCCGTCTGCAAGTGGCCTTTCCATCAAGTTAAGCCACTATGGCTGTCAGTCTTTCTGGAAGTGTCAGAAAGCTTTAGCATTATGCTTCACCCTGCTTCCTACTGGAGAGACAAACCCACAAACTTTTTTTCCCCTCCAGATTTTGCCTACAGCACTGTGGCTCTAAACATCTGTTCTCTGGGCTCTGCTGTTTCTGCTGCGTATGGAGGCTGGTGCTGAAACAAAATGAGTTGCTGAAAGGAAGGTGCAAGCTGTACAAGGGAAGAAATGTGATCTGAGTAGTGTAGAGTAAAAGATGTAGAGCCTGAGACTGAATTGGTGCCTGAGTATTCTATTTGCTCACGCTGGATGCGTGGGCAAATCTTTTCCTAGTCTTGAGAATATACATGATCTGCAGTGCATGGGTTTGAATCCCTCACTCGTGACCTTTGGGTCAGTGTTTGCAGTGGTATTCAAGGTCTTCTGCTTTCCTTGCCTAGCTAAGCTGTCTTTAAGATGGAGCTCATGTTGTAGGATGCTTAATGAACCCAGATGTTCTGATAGCCAGGGAAGGATAACAAAAAACGATGGACCTGGTTGTACAATAGTTTCTTTGGCACTACTGGAATCATATAAATATACACTGGCTTAAACAAGATGAGAAACCAGTCGGACAAAGAACATAACAGCCAGTATGAATACAGCATAATGTTATCTTCCTGTTTCTGAACAAAGCTGGCCAATGTTAGATACTGACTGATTTATAAGATGTAGCTGTAATTTTGCTTCTAGTTCCATTTTCTTCTCTCTGCTAACCAGGCTGCTCTCTCACCCTTCAAGAGTTCTGAGCTTTTGCAGGGTGAGGGCTGGGGAGATGACCGTGGTTGGGAGTATTGTCTTAGGGAATTGCAAAAGCAGAAATGTTGTTGCCAGGAGAGGAGGAGCAGCCTTATTCTGATTATCTAACGGACTCATATAGTGTGAGCAGGTACCTGCTGGGTATAAATAGCCCTTTGGTGGGGACAATCATCATGTTTGCAGAGAAAATGCCTCTGTAGCTCCCTTGGGGGCTATCAGACAGACTGTGTGGTAGGATAAGCCCAGGACTGGGGCAGAATGATGCCCCAGCATGGCAGGTAGTGGCTGGAAGGCAGCCAGCAACTTCTCTCCTGGGAGATTTATTTCAGGCTTTGCTGTTACTTGCTGGATTGTGAACATGTCTATTTACACTCCCCCATATCAGAGGCTTTCAGCTCTTTCAGCTACTTTGATTTTGTCTGCTCTGAAGTTGGCTCCAAAGTGCCAGATGTCACCAATGCTTCTGGGTTCAGGTGGTGGCTGGATCAATGGAGTTCTGGCTGCAGTGACAAAGAAACAGAGATCTGGCTCCAGAGGTCAGAGCCAGTCTCTGCACTGTCTCTCCCGAGTGCTGAACTGTGTGTCTCTCTCACGCTTAGCAGAGAGGCAAACAGTTACTTTTGGCCAGGGGAAATTTGCAGATTAATAAATTACTGTCTGTAAAACACTTTGAAGATGGAAAGCCCTGTGCAGCTCCTCAGGATTATTACTATATGGTTCTTATTCTACTGATGGGGTTCTGGTGGCCTTATTTTCCTTATGATTTGTGACAGCCCCAGAAGCTGAGAAGCTTATTTTAGTGTGTGTAAAGTCAAAAGAAAAATAGATTAAACTGCATTATTGTTTTCTAAAGAGACTAAATCCCTCCCCCACCATCATCTCCTGGGATTTCCTGACTTCCTCCTACTCTTCCAATCTCAGCTTCTTGCTGTCCTAATTTAGGATGTGATTTTATAACCATCCATACCCATCTGTGAGCTACTGTGGTTGTAGAAGTTTATGGCACTTGAGGGCATGAAGTCATTTAACACTGAGGGTGTTGAAAGGTGCACAGCCCTGGAGTGCATGGAGATAAAACCCGTGGAGCAGAGCTGACCTGGTGCAGACATGTCCCTGCAGCTGCCAGCCTCTCTCCACACCACCCAGAGCTGTGCCCACTGAGGAGATAAAACCTCACTTCTGCT
Organism: Toxostoma redivivum; assembly: GCA_013397375.1. Classification (NCBI taxonomy): domain Eukaryota; kingdom Metazoa; phylum Chordata; class Aves; order Passeriformes; family Mimidae; genus Toxostoma; species Toxostoma redivivum. The sequence continues at coordinate 718,196 of VXBI01012199.1, read as the reverse complement.
TCTTGTCAGCTGAGGAAATGGGTTATGAGGGGTGAGCTGTGTGCAGGCGTCACCATGGTGTGACCTGTCTGCACTGAAGTGCAGGAATGAGTGGAGGAAAGCAGCCCTTTCTGGGTGAGTCGCTGATATGGTATTGAACAGTCACTTCTGCTCCTCTGTGTGTATCCAGTAGGGCAGCAGGAGGTATCATGTCCCCTCCTGCAGCCACAGAGCTGTGCTGTCACTGTTTTGTGGCACCCAGGTGGCTCTGCAGGACTCTTGGACCCTTATAGTGCATTTTACTGCCTGCTGAGCTTGTTCAGTTCCCATCCTTGCCCGAGGACAAGTGCTGCAGCATCTTTGTAATGCAGACCTCCCTGTGGGATGGACAGGGAAGAATTGCTGACTATATTTTAAAGCAGGCAACAGAGCACCTGGCTAAGTGCAGTAACTGGCCTGCATGGGTTTAGCTAAGCAAGCCTGTTGGCTGAGCCAGGAGTTTAGCCTGGATCTTGTCAAGACCCAGTGTAGTGTCCCAGGCACACAAAAGCCCCTTCCAGCTTAAGCACAGTTTAGCAGTGATGCTGATCACATAAACCCCCTTTTCATGCTGCCTGTCCTACAGATGACTTTGCAATGGGGTGTTCCATTTCCTGTTCCTCTCTTCCTCCTATCCTGCTGTGCTTTGCTTCACACAAAAATTTTCTCAATGAAGCAGATGGAAAGTAGCTGTTTGCTCTTCTTATCCTTCAGGGAAGCAGTTCATGCCCCTACCTTTATCGTTTTGATCTCAAATTTAAAGAAAGCCTCCAGAAAAATATGTCAAGCTTGCTAGAGAAATCTGAATATAATTTTTTTTTCTTTTTTTTTTTTTGGCCCGGTTGCTGGAGGTAACCAAAATATTCTGCCACATGCAGTAAACAGCTTTATGCACAGATAGAGAGTGAAGTCACAGAGCTCACTGTGGAGGAGTTCTAAGAGACACAAATAACGACTGCCCATGTTACAGGCTGTGCTTGATGAGATAAGGCAATTCAGAGTCAGAAGCTCTGGGCTCCATTACAGAATCATAATTTTTCAGATGTCTTGCTTTGGCTGCTTCCTCTGAAGTCAACAGAAGTTTATGCAGTCAGCTTGTTTTTCATGACTTTGGCAGAGGCAGGTTTTCACACCTGTTCAAATAAGCCATTCAGGGTCTAATGTTAATCAACTACAGTGTACAAGTGCTTTTTGAAACTGAGCCATTCTGCAACAGAAAGTCCTTTTCCTTCTTTTCTCAACTATCCTACTTATTCAAATGATAAAAGCACCTGGGGAGAGAGAGAGACTCCTTCCTAGTGTGCAGCATCCAGATGAGAGGCTTCTGTAGGGGCAGCACAGGATGAGCATGATGAAACTTGGGAGAAATGTAAAACCATGACAGCAATACCATCACAGCAGAACTATATGGATGGGGTTGGGCTGTGTGGGAAGTTTGTGCCAGGACCACTTCCACCTCCTTGCTCTACTGGAGAGCCTGTGGGAGGAAGGCAGTGAGGTTATGAGAGGCCTCTTTGGATGCGTTTCCACTGAAGTGAGATTATCAATTCCTGCAGAGTTGGCACAGCTTCTAGGCTGAGCCTCCAAGGCAGCATTCAGCTACAACCAGTTTTCAGGTGTTCTGTGGTCACCATCACTGCTGAGAAGTAGTGAGAGCAAACGGTGAGAGCCAGCTGATCCTGGCTGAGCCTATACCAACTTCTGCGTCATTCCCACCCATCTCCGCGTGTTTTAGTTTGTGCCTCTTCTCCCACTTAAGGGCAGAGCTTCTCATTTGTTTTGTTCTCTGCTTCTCTCCCTCTGCCCTGTTGTGTGGTCAGATGGGATAGTACTGAGCAGAGAGCACAGCCAGGGAGCAGGAGGTGGTCTCGTGCAGAGTGGAAAAGGGAGAATGCAGACACTGTGGGGAGAGGGGGTGCTCCTGGCACTGGCATAAATGGGAGATGCACCCACGGGTGGTGCTGGCCACAGCTGGTGCCTCCTGTGCTCACAGCACAGCTCCTCCATTCAGCCTGGCTTCCTCTGCTCCCTTCTCACTGACTGAGCTTGAAAGGTGGTGGTGAAGAAAAATCTTTAAAGGTAGTAATGATGAATTCTTGCTTAATTGTTTTGTGTGATCAGCTTTTTCTGCCTTATGATGATTTGTGTGTCACAACAATGGGCTGACCTTGCTATGCCCCTGTGTAGAGGCTGACTCATACCAGCTTTGCTTTAAGGTAAGGCAGCAGGGGCAGATGGATAAAGTAGGAAGCTGTTGAGATATGGCTTGGCAGCCCCAAAAAACCAACTGTATCCTGGGTCACAGCAAAAGAAGTGTGGCCAGGAGGCCAAGGGAGGTGATTCTGCCCCTCTGCTCTGCTGAGGCCCCGCCTGTAGTGGTGTGTTTAGCTTTGGGGTCCCCAGCATACAAAGGACATGAATGAGTTTGAGTGAGTCCAGAGGAGGGCATGAAGTTGATCAGAGAGCTGGGGCACCTCTGCTATGAAGACAGAGAGAGTTGGGGCCACTCAGCCTGGAAAAAAAAAGGCTCTGAGGAGACCTTAGAGCCCTTCCAGTACAGAAAGCTGCAGAAGTTCTTCTCACAAGGGTGTATAATGATGGGACCAGGGAGGGTGACCTTACGCTTAGAGAGGGTAGGTTTAAATTTGATATTAGGAAGAAATTCTTGCTGTAAGGGTGGTAAGGCACTGGGACAGAATACCCAGAAAAGCTGAGGGTGAATTATCCCTGGAAGTGTTCAAGGCCAGGTACAATGGGTCTTTAAGAACTGTGGTCTAGAGGGGGATATCCCTGCACCCACAGCTGGAGCGTTGGAACTGGGTGGTTTTTAAGGTTCTTTCCAACCCAAATCATCCTGTGATAGTACAGCCCCATCTGATGCTGCAGCTGAAGTGGTGTGAGGAGCACCATGATGATGGCTTCATGTCCTGCTGCCACTGCACAGCCCCAGTCTGCAAGCAAGGCAGGCCCCCTCAAGGCACATGAAATCAAGGTGGGCATCTGTATCCTCCCTCACCCTTCTGCCCTGCCTGCACTTTGTCTCCCAGTTCTGGAGATGGGTGTTCCTTTCTACCATGCAGCTCCCTATAGCCTGTGTGAACTTCATCCCTTTTCCTAAGCAGGGCTGTGCAAACAGGACCATTTCTTGCCTTTCTCCTGTGTTGTTTGTCCCAGGTGGGTATTATGGGTCATAGGCTGCCTCGCTGTGTAATTGCAGAGCATGCAGCAGTAAGAGGGGTCAAGGTATCTGCACTGCTCTTGATTGGTACTGAGAACAAGGTGGCTGCTTTCAAAATCGTTTTGCAGAGACATTTATAGGAAGGTGCATTTGTGGGATGGTGTATTTTTAGAGAATTTTACTGCGTCCCTCAGGCGTGTGTGTAGTGCTCCATTTGCTGCAGCACAGAAGAGACGTGGAGTTGGATATAGCTCCATTCCTCACTAGTTTCCATTTGTTGGGAACCTCTGGAGTTACAGCACTTGATTTAATCAGGAGCTGCTCTGAACTCCAGCAGCTCTTTTGTGCAGGAAGTGTTTCAAGAGAGGAGAAACTCACTTCCGAGGCTTAGCCAGTGAAAACAAGTGTGAGTTGCTACAAATGTGGAAGTATAGTATAGAAGTTAGTGCTGTTTCTCACAATTAGAACTGGATCTTTGCATCTTTTTTATGCAGTGCTCCCTCAAATATTGTTGCTGGGATCAGGATATTTCAATGTGTGTATATATCTATTTTATTTTCAGAGTGGGACTGCTTTATGCCAGTGAAGGGTCAGTCATGCCATTTTTTTTCAGGCTACCCCCAGTTTAGACTGACACACAAGTACTTGCATGTTGATGTTAACAGCAAGTAGGCTCTGAATATCTGGTAGAACTTAAAAATAGTGGAAGGAGCACAAAATGTTGTGGGGAGCTGTTAGATGCAAATAAAATTACAGCAATAAAAATGTGAGTATCCCCTCTACTTAATGGATGCGTGTGGATACGTTGCCCTATCTGCTGCAGAAGTCCCACCACAGCAAAGGTTGCTGTTGTCACAGGGAGAAGAGCACTGTTACAGCTGAGGAGAAGGAGTTTCACAAAGGTGTGTGTGTGTGACGGGTGCCCTGCAGTTCTCACACATTCTATCAGGCAGAGCCTGGCTGTCTTGTGAGTAAAACACCCCAAAATGTAGAAATAGCAGTGTGACTGTCAGCATGGCACAGGGAGGAGGGAAGCTGTGCAAAGCACCACAGTTTGTGTCCTCGGTGTTTTATGTGCTAAGGACTGCAGGCTGTGGTGCTCCTGCCATCTCTACTCTGAGTGATGGCTCATGGCAGTACTTCTGAGCACTCTGAGTCGTGCTGGGTGGCTTTGCCTGGCAGCCAGGAGGAGTCCTTGCCTTGGGAGGGAGGCACAACCTGGGATCTCACACTGCTCCTGTGCTTTGGGTGTAGCTGTTCATTTCCAGCAGCTGTGTCTGGGCTCAGCTCAGAGCTTGCAGCACCCAGGGCAGGGCACACATGGGGAGCCTTAGCTCCAAACCACCTGTTTGCTGTGACAGTGTCCCTGAATCCAGGCCAACTCTGAGACAGAATCTCCAGGTACAGCTCTTACAGTAAACAGTAACAGTCCCCTCTTCCCAAGCCAAGAAAGCAAGGCCTGGGCATTGTTTTAGAGAAAAGTAGGAAGAAAAAAAAGAAAATAGTTGTATTTATTTTCAATAACTCATTCAGGTTGAACGGGTAAGTAGTTTTACAGTGCTGATTTATGGGCTGTTGCGAAATACAAGAGCTGCTCATGATTGCAAATTTCATTGATCTTGACTCGAAGAATTTCAGTACAGTAATGTTTTATATAGTTCCTCTCTCCCCAGTCCTGCCATTTGAAGTAATAAGGATGATTTGCCTTTATGCAGCCCAAGAGGAGATGCAAGTCAGATGCTGGGAAGAGAACCTGGACATCTTGATTTACAGATCCAGGTCTGCTCCTTTCAGAAGGGAAACCTTTCTTTACAGAAAAAAAAAATGCCCTGTCTCCATGAGTAACAGTCCATGCTTTATCATGCAGTTAGCAGGCAGTCTCTGCAGGCTCATTTGTGCCATTGCCACTCTAAGGACACTTGGCCATGCCTGGTTTGTGGCCCCACCAGCATAAAGCAGCCTGCTGGTTCCAGTTTGCCCTGATCATGGTGGTGATGGGTCATTATACTCCTTCCCATGGTGTGAGGCTTCCAGCATGGTTTGGTCTTTGAAAATGGGCCTCAGCACTGCCTGTGGTGGCAGCCACAGTGTGTGATGTTGTGCACTTTTGAAAGATCTGTTTGTTTTTAGATGATGAGCACTCTTGAGATATTTGGGTTTGGGGTTCCTATGAACAAATGCTTGTGTTCTGGGTAGTTTCACTGCCTTCTCCTAGCCCAATTCATTCTCTTTCTCCAGAAGTAGCACTCTGTCATATGGGTGTTTATCATACTGCAGGAGGAGCAGTGCAGCTTGCATTTACATTTATGTGTAAACCCGCCAGAAAACATTTCTATTCTTACTGGCCCAGATTTCTCCTGCCCATGACTAACCATTGCTGAGCCATAGGAGTTAGCATCACTGCCTTTAAGTGCTGCAGGCCTGTCTTCTCAAAGGTTTATCTCTACTTTTTTTAATTAAGTATGAATTTGGGGGCAAGCTACATCCCACTGTCTATTTAGGGAAGAATAAATGCCAGAAATCCTGCTTTGGGCTTGTGAAGTCAGTTCAGAAGAATTCAGAAGAATTTGGCTCAAAGAGCATATTGTATTCTGTTTCTCCTCTCAGTCTGAGTTCTTCTAATATCTGCAAATGGGAGAGGCTTTGCAGTGTCATCTCTGGTGAGGCTGTGTGTGATGTGCTGAGACACTGCTCACAAGGACTGCTGCAGGCAGCACACCCCTCTCCTGTTTGACTCATTTTGGGTTCTCAGATGTCAGGCTGCCCTAGCAAATGCCTCCCAGCAGCTCCAAGACAGGCACTGGGAAGTGTGCCACGCTATGCCCTGCCTCGTCAGTTTGGGGACACAGGAGGTGCAGTGACAGCAGCTTCTCATGTGGCTCACTTGGCTCTGACAGTGCAGGTTGCTCTCAGGTTTGCCCACACCCTGGTACTGTGCTTTGTTTGCACCAAGTTCCTGTTTCTCTGGACATCCTGATGGCTAGGAGGAATGGAGTGGAGAAGAGTCCTCAGAAGAGAAATGGGTTTGGACTGTGCTTTTTGTCATGAAACTGTTTGCTAATGACAAGAATTTTTTTAAAAAACTAATTAAAAAAAAAAAAAAAGCTCTATACAGCTTTTTCTCATGCTGGCTGGTTTCTGTCAGTCCAAGTCTGCTGTGAGCCGCACTGAGCCACTGCCTGTTGATGAACTGTGCTTGGGGTTTGCACCTGGGCACTGCCTGGGAATATAAAAGAACCTGCTGCTACCTCCTTCATACTGTCCCTTCTGCCCCCAGCTCCAGTTCTAAACTTCACTATCAACAGCCTTTATGTGTCACTTATTACTGCTTGTACTCATTATGTTATCCTGGTGTGCACAGGTGTCACATGAATCCATCAAAGGAAAGACAGTCCTCACTTCTGGAACCTACAGTCCAGCTTCTTCTGGCAGGGAAAGTGACCCACTGCTCTAAGGGAGGGTTGATGTTTGAGTTCTTATTTTTTTTTCCTCCTCTTTCAGCACATCTGTTTCCGTCTTCCCTATCATTGTGTATGGATGCACACACACCTCTGGCATTATTGTCATCCAAATTTTATCTTCCCAGATATGACTTTTGTGGTAAATTTTCTTGGAGCTCTAGGAAGCCTAGTTTTATGCAGGAATATCCTATTCTATAGTCCTGATGAGAGATAAATAGCTTGGCAGAAACGTAGGAGGTGTACAAATGAAACCAGAAGTTTCCAGGTTCTCTAGAAATGAACACAATGTTCTTGCTCTGTTTTATAAAAGCCCAGTTTGCTTTCATTGAAAACACTATGGTTTTGCCTCTGATTTTAGTGGGGGCAGGACCAAGGGCTTGAGGGGAGCACAGGCAGAACTGTTTTCCTCCTGCAGACTTGCAAGCCTAAGGCACCTTGTTCTTCCTGGCTGCAGAACGCTGTGATGACTGGGGTGTGGACACAATGAAGCAGATCCAGATTTATGATGGGGAGCCTGCCAAGATCAAATGCCCACTTTTTGAGACCTTCTTGAAGTACAACTATAGCACAGCCCATTCTGCTGGCTTAACCCTGATATGGTACAGGATTGCACAGGACCGGGATCTGGAGGAGCCCATTAATTACCGTCTCCCAGACAATCACATCAGTAAAGATAAAGACACCCTCTGGTTCTGGCCTGCTCTTCTCAATGACACTGGGAATTACACCTGCATGCTCAGGTAGGTTATGTGGTGCAGTTTCTGTAGGTTTCAGTGCAATCAAAGGACTTCTGTGAAAGTGGGGAAATGATGCTGTTAGCACCAGATCTTTTTGTGGGGAGATGACCATTTACATAAACATTAATGGGAAAAGAATGTTACAATTATAAGACTGCTCAGTGCTGAGCCCAATTTACATGGCAATAATGCTTGGAGCCTTGCAGACACTAATGAGCATGCCTCTCCTTGCTGCAAGTGTCCGTGAAAATATTATTGCTGAGCCCATGGCAAAATCCACAGGCGCTCACCATTAAGAAGTGATCTGCATTTCCAGAGTAAAAATAGCTTCAGATGCAGGGGTAATGTTTTGACTGCACGCTAATTTGGCAAAGATTCATGAGATTCAGACTTCTAGGAAATTAAAAGTGTCTCTAACGGTGGTGCAAAATGAACATAGCATCTGCTATGCACAAGAGCTCTTTTTGATCTTCCTCACGTTGTCTTTTGTCCGTGTCTTTGACCTTATGATCTGCTTTAGCAGCAGGGGAGTGGATGTTGCTTGTTAGTCATCTTTATAGGTTTTTGTGAGCTTGTGTGGCCACCTCTGGTGAGGTTTTCTTTCACATTTATAAATGAGTCAACTAAGTCTGTACATACTTCATCAGTGCTATGATGCTCTTTGTTGCAGATGTAATTTTTATTTCATTCCACTCTACTGCTGTAGGAGTAAACAAGTTTCAACTAATCAGCCCAGTTCTTGTCCACCCTTAGGAACACAACCTACTGCAGCAAAGTTGCTTTTCCCTTGGAGGTTGTTCCGAAAGACCAGCACTCTTGTGTGAGCCATTCCATAAAACCCACTGAGGAGATGTTCTACTTGGAGCATGCCAATCAGAAGATCACATGTCCAGATATTGATGGGTTTTACCCTGCCAGTGTGACACCAACTGTCAAGTGGTACCTGGTAAGAAGGACTTGCTTGGGCAGCAGGAGGATGCAGTGGTGTGTGTGAAATAGCAGTGGTTGGCATGAGTCATGGAACTGCATTTCAGAGTCTCCCCAGTGACAATGTTGTTAATGGAGCTCTACTAATTTTAAGAGCTCTGCTTCCATTGAGTTCAAGGGTAAAACTGCTCTTGGAAAGGAATTGAAAACTAACACTGAAGCTTTTTTGACCAGCATGCACAAGTGAAAAATCCTCCTAGGAGGGATTTAGGTGGTTCAGTTCAGTTATGGGCAGTGTGCCTGACCTGCTGTATGTGATCCTCTCACTTTCCCGTAAAGGAAACTGTCATTCATATTCCCTCTTCTTTAAAAAACCCACCTGTTAATGAAAATTGCATCCTTTCCAAAGTCCTCTGAGGTCAGGAAGTGAAGTTGTGCATCAGGCTCTGTGAGGACAATGGCTGTCCTGTTTGACACAATTCAGCAAACTTCTTTTCTGAAGACTGAGACATCTCTACCCCACCCTCCATACTTTTCTGATTATTAGACTGTCTCCAGCCATCCTCAAGCTTTTCCCTACAGAATTACTCGTCAATTTTATTAATTTTATTTCACTCTTTCTCTCTAGGTGGATGCCTCTAGTCGGTAGAGAATAAGAAGTCTCAGGGGATGTAAAGTCTGAGAGTTGTAGGAATAAATTCTTCAACAACATCCTATGGAGTGCTTTTGTATTTCTAGATAGAAGATTTTGTATAAGTGAATTTAATAACAAGAGAACTTGTCAACAAATGAATCTGCTGATTTAAAGGAAAATTAAAAAGACCCAGAAGAAAACCCCACCTCTAAAACCCTTCTGGAAAAACTTCCTCTTATATCAAGAGGAGCTGTTTCACTCCAGTAGTTTAAATGCTTTACTTGTATCGTTCATTGAAATTCACATCTTGGCAATCAATTAGCAGAATGAAACAAAAAGCCCCTTGGAAGTAATTTTTCAGGCAGCAAGTCATCCCATGCCTAATAAAAATCATTAAAAATGGTATATGACCCCTGTCTTAAACTACCCCATTAGGATGTATCTGATTTGGAAATGTACCATTCAAAAATAATCTCTTAGAAAATGTGCACATCTTTGGGTTTTATGACAATCAAGATGTTATCTGCATAACCTCTTTCTGAAAAGGGATCTCCAGCTTGGTATTTTGGCAGTTTTCCTGCCTTGCCTGACAGAAAGAGAGGAGTTATTAAGGTTTACGTACTACAGATTCTCATTTGCTATTTGCAAATTCTGGGGCCTCATCCTCAGCTGAAGTCAGCCAGGAGAGCTTGATTAGTCCCAAAAGATGGACATCAATGGGGTACATGTCCTTTAGTCTGAGTATCCATTTGTGAATACATCATCATTTTCTTCTTATCACTTTTTACTTTTATTCTTCACTCTGCTGAGGTGCTCACTTTGCCAAGATACTTCTGGATCAGAGATCTCTCCTTTATAAAATTGTCTGTGTTTAAAGTGGGATAAAGCTAATAGGGTGATTCGCTTCATCACTTCATTTTCAAGGTGAACATAGCAGTCTATACTCCAACATGCTCAAAGTTCATGGTATGACCTACATCATGATCCCAAGTGTCATATCAATAGTTTAAAATCAGATCTTTGTAGTAGCATTTAAACTAGTATCTGTACTTTTGAATCCAAAAGTTGAATATTTTTCTGCCTGACTCCAGGACTGCATCTCAGTGGATGGCTTCTATGAGCGATATCCCCAAGGTCCCAGGCTTGTCATTGGCATTGTCCGCAGTGCGTATAAAGGGAATTACACTTGCATTGTGACCTTCAAGGACCACGGAAGAACCTATAATCTCACCAGAACCATAAGGATGAAGGTGGTGGGTAAGAATGACTTCAAAATGTGTAAATGCATGTGGGTAACTGCAGAAGTGGTAAAAACAGCCGGAAGAGTTTGTTGCAAGTTTCATTTGTGGTTGTATTCAATCTGTGTTACCCAACTGACCTGGCGTATTTTTTCTTGCTGGAGTCAGACTTGTGTGACTGCCCAGAACTTATTGCAGTAACTTATTGCAGTATTGCATCCACCACCATGTCAAATGCCCCAAACACAGAGAGTGGCCAGGCTCAGGCTGGTGAGGTTCAGCCCATGAGATGGCCAGGGGTACCCTCTGCTGGCATGTGAATGTATAACCTTGGCACTCCTGCTTGTCTCCTGTGCCCTTTGCATGTAACTATTTATGGGATTGTCACTTCATAGCCAGCTTGTCTTGATCTTGGAATCTCAAAGCCATTTGTGCTAGGGTTAAGACTGCTAATCAGCCAGGCAGAGCTCCAGGTACCCCCTGCTTGGACACATCTGTCCCAGGTACAGAGGCTAACCCTACCTGACAGGGAATTGTAGAGTTAAAAAACCTAGTGAGCTGTAGGATACATTCTGAATTCCATGGAAACAGCAGTTTTAAGGGTTGAAATAAATATTTGTGACATGAAATGATGTTTGTATTTTGTTTTTTAGAAGCAGCAGTAAAAAGAAACTGGTGCATGTTATGCCTTGTGAGAAATGAGAAGGTTAGGGAGCTCTTCTGATGTGAGAGGCCCAAACTAGCTTACTTAAACTTTGGGGGAGCTTCAAAATCTGGATCTGGCCCTGAGTTTGGGGACTAAGATTTGTGTGTACATGGAACTCTGTGCAGGAATGTATCACGAGTTAGATTGGGGAACGTGTGGTGCAGCAGGGAGGGCATTGGGAGTGAGGCTGCAAGGATTCCAGGTTTTCATGAAGTGTGGGTCCCCATGGGGGCTCTCTGTTGTCTCCTGCAGGATCTCCAAACAAGGCCTTGCCACCACAGTTCACCTCTCCAAATGAGAAAGTTGTGTATGAACTGGAAGCAGGTAAAGTCCAGCTCTCACAGCCTGCTGGTGGGACAGGGAGACCCAGGCAGGCACAAAGCTCTCCCCTTCCCCGGTGCTTTCCCTCACAGAGCACACAAGCTGCCACGGGTTGCCTGATGGACAGGGATGCCAGTTCTTGATGCCAGAATAGGAGGGTACAGCTTTAAAAGTTGATTTTTTGCAAGCACAACTAAAGACAGATATTCAGGCATGGAGATACAGAACTGCAGCTGCAGATGAAATGGGGGCACTCAGCTGCTCAGGAGAATTCCTGTAGGACCTTGTCTCAGCCCTGGTCCTGGCTGTGGTTTGCTCCCATCCTCCCTCATTCACCCCTAGAGTGGCTTCAGCTTTCTAGCCAATTCTTGCTCATCTCCCTTTTTTTGGCTAATGACTTCCTAATTAATGTCAGCTCTCCTTCTGCTGTCCTGGTAGCACTGGGTAATGGGGTACCACACCCTTTTCCCTCACCCCTTCCCCCACACCATGAGTTTTGCTTAATAGCTTTTTGGAGCCATTCCCTATATCAAATGGATTGTGTCCCATTACATTGCTGTAATAAATGTGGTGGCAATGATGATTAGCACCAGAGTCTCCACTTTAAAGAACAGCTCTTTTGGCTCAGAAGGTCAGATTTCATCCACAGTCCTCTGTAAGATAAAATCACTTACAGGCTGATCACCAAGATATTCACACTCCCAAGTCTGATCTTCAGCAGAAGTCAAATTCCTGAAGAAATGTTTCCAAACCGAAATGCTTTTGTGGAGCTGGATCCTTCATTTTATGGCATCTGTCCCCTGTGCAGTGGGATTGAATAGCACTGCCCAGCTTTCCAAGGAAGTGGTTGGCATGGAGCATGTCCCTCTGGGTGGGTCACTTGGTGAAGTCAAGGAATTTGTAACACATTTGAGAAGGCAGGACATTTTTTCCTATTTATCTGTCTGTCACAAATCAACATGCCCAGGGATGTTAAGCTGTTATTACTGTTTTTGCCAGAAAGTGGATGTTGGCCTCATTCCTTTCTGAAGGGAGTCAGAGCTCAGGCTGGTAGGATTTTGGAAGGCACTAAAGTAAGGGTGGTGCTGTTGCACTGCAATACCTTTTCTCCTAGGAGATGGTGGTCCTTTCTTTGCAGGTGATGACCTTATCCTACCCTGTGAGGTTTTCTTCACATTCCTGAAGGATTCCCGGACTGAGGTGTGGTGGACCATAGATGGGAAAAACACAGATGACATCACGGACCCCAAGATAAAAGTCACACAAAGGTAACATGTAACATGAACCTTCATTTGTATCTAATCCCCTGGGTCCTGTGTGGGTACAGGCATGTGACAGTGCTAATGGAGTGTGTGGTCTCCCTGTTAATCAGAAGCCCTTGGTCTGCACCATGCTGTGATGAGCACCAGGACCTCCAAGGAGGAGGTCTCCAGATCAGGACAGTGTCATATCTTACAGATGGATTTGAGGGAGCTTTGTTAACCAGTTCACACCATCATTTGTTCAGGTCCTGGTAGTGATGCCAACAACTGCTGCTGTTGTAGGACTTATAAAACAGGCACAGACAATCCTGTTTAGAGGAGTGTTCCCAAACAGCATAAAGGATAAAAGTGTTTCAGAAAAACAGAGGCTGAAAACAAAAATGTAATATTATACATAGTATTGATTAGGAAGAATAGGGATTCAATCACATAAAGAACCCCAATGAGGATCAAAGTCCCATTTGCTGGATGCTGAATTACAAGTGGAAGGCAGTCACTGCCCCAGCTGATTTGCAAACCAATGTAGAAAAAAGGAAAGGCAAAAGGAAATACTGTATCCTCTTTTTGCAGACGGTCAATTCAGGCAGAGAGAGACAAAGTGACTCCTGCAGGACTGCATAGGGAATGTGACGTGAGCTCTGAATCTTGAGTTCATGAGATCTTCTTGTTTATAGGCAAGAACTTCCATTTCCTCTAAAAGGCAATGTGGCACAGCTGCAATGAGAAAATTACGAGTGGTAAAATAAATATTAAGGAAAATCAGATAAGGAATAGCTGCAGCTGTATTACAATCTGAAGTGTATATCGATTTATAAATATCAAGTTACGTGTTTTGGCCTTTTTAAAGGAACACTTTATATCAGGGAAAGGAATGCCTGTCACAAAAAACTTGCTGCACTTTCACATGTGTAATTCTCTAGTTTTTCTCTTACAGTGAAATTACAAGAGATTTTGAAGACAAAACTGTGATAAGGACTCTAACAGTTGCAAAAGCCACAGCAGAGGAGCTGAAGAGGAATTACACTTGCTTTGCCAGGAATGCCAAAGGCGAGGAGCACAGCCAGGCTGTGGTGCGTGTGAAAGGTACGGAGCCTGCAGGGCAGGGCTGGGCAGGGAGGGATACTTGGGGGGCTCTTGCTGCTGCAAAACAGGAAGGGACCAAAGAATTCCATCAGGCCTTTCTGCCTTACACAGTCTGTTCTGTAGGCACTGCTGTCATACTGCACCACTTCTTGGAGGCAGGGTACAAAGGGCCCTTCCATGGGCAAGTTCCTGGGAAGAGAAAGGACAGATCTGTTGTCCTTATCCCATCCATGTGCCACAACTGAAGCAGAGCTGAGGGGACAGGCTGCCTGAAACTATTTCAGGTTATTTGGCTGTGTGAGGGTTTTGCATGACATAACAGCTACCAGTTGGCATCCTCCAGAAGACAGTTTGCACTCGCTGGCATTGCTCAGGGAGTGAGACAGTCACACCACAACGCTCCTTGGTTTTATTCCTTGCTGTCATGATGCTGCAGTCTAGATACAGCCACCTCAGCATGGATGGTATAGACTGATTCAGCTCTGTTCTGTGTGGGTTTTTCCTACATCCTTTTTTCATCAAAGATTTGGTTCTTGTTTCCCAGACCCACCTATCAGTAATAAAAGCTATATGAGGCTTCGTGATTAAGGCAGATTTTTCTGCCTCCTCAGCAGTTTCATCTAGAGCTTCAACACCTGCTTTTAATGTAAGCCAGACCTCCCCTCTCCCACAGGGAATGCTGCCATGCCTTGTGTAGCTCATACCAGACACCTTCTTCCCTCTACTCTGCATTATAAGCATGGGAAGGCTCATGGAGGTCTTTACTGGAAGATCTTTTTCTTCTTGGTATTTGTCCTCTTTTTTTAGTCTAATTCCATTGAGACAAACCTTTTCTGGATTGTTAGGGAGAAACAATAGACCACACACATAACTGAGAAAGGCTGAAACCATCTGTCAGTGTGTTCATACTCCATATATAATTCTTCAGGGGTGATAATATTTGTACATGTAGCAGAAGTGAATCTGAAACTCAGATTCTTTATATATCAGTGCCTAAATACTGTTTTCTCATGGACTGATCTGTACTATCCTCCCTTTTCCTCCCCATGTCTGTTCTTGTTTAGTTGACTGGGTTTGCTCTAAGCAGACATGCTTACCCACCACTCCTTCTTCCTGCTCTGTTCCACAGCAAAGTCCAAGAACCATCCCTAGCTGCTGCTGGCAGAGCAACCTTATGCTAAGCTCACTGCAGCCCATCCATTGCACATCCCATAGGAGCATTAGGCATGCCAGAACCTAACCCCTCAACACCTGGCTTTTAGCAAGTGGCTCTGTATGTTGGCTCCAACTCTTTCATTACATTAGGTCATATACATTTCTTGCTTTTTCTGGATGATTTCCCTCTTCTTCTCATGTTCTTCTGCTGCTCATCACCTAATGAACATTGATAAATTCCTTCCATTTTGATTCTGTAATTCAGTTTTATTAGAAACTTATTAAATATTGGAATTTGCAGTTGTTTCCACTCTCTGTTGTTCTTTTATTGTGCAGTTTGCCAATTTGCTGCCACCAACAGAGTTGCCCAGGGATACAGTTAGAAATTTTCTGTCCTTAGTACAAAGAAGCAGAAGTGGTGTGACAGTGTATGAGTTGTAGGGGGCCTGTGATATTCTGGCTTGATGCCAACAGGTTGTCCTGTTTGTTTGCAAGCATTTCAGCTTTTCTGTAAGGAACTGATTCTTCTTTTGTGGTAGAAAAGAGTCAGGCCACGGCTAATTATATCCTGGATGTCAGTCCGGGACAAGCCACGAGACCTGTGTCTGACAGGGAGGGAGAATGGTAACTATGGCTTTTATTTTGCTGCAGATGTTTTATCTGGATCTCTTAGAAGTCAGAGCAGTTATGTTGCCCCAAGAGTTTGCTGATACTGCTGAGAAGGTCATGTTCGTGTTATGGCTTTGGACTGTGCAGGTTTCTTCCACCAATAGGTCGTTCTGCCACCTGGCTATTCCCTGGCCTCACTCAGAGACAGAAGTCCAGCCTGTGCTATGGACTTGCTCTACCATAACCAGACCTAATAACCCACAATGGGGCTCCAGGGTGGCCAGCCATCATGTGTCCTGTCAGAAAAGCCTTGGCTTGGCCACCTTACTCTGAAGGGTTGGCTCCTGGCCGTTCCTCTGTGGTGTTTGGTTGCACACAACACAAGTTTGTTCCTGCCCAGCTGAAGGTCCAGCCTGTTCTTTAACTCTGACCCTCTGTTTATTTTTGTACTCAGTTGTAGCACCCAAGTACACTGTGGAGCTGGCCTGTGGCCTAGGGGCCACCATCCTACTTGTTGTGGTGCTTATAGTCATCTATCACGTGTATTGGCTTGAAATGGTCCTCTTCTACCGGGCTCATTTTGGAACAGATGAAACCATTCTAGGTAAGGAGTTTAAAAGCTTTCATTTATTTATCCTGCTGCAGGCCAGGCCTGTTGTTTTCCCACAAAAATTTTCCTATAAGCTATTCTTAACCCTCATCACAGCATAATCATATTTTGACCTTCCATTTCTCTATCTACATGCAGTTGTGTGGGTCATTGCTCTTTAGAGCAAGAGGAGTCAGGTTTTTGGCTCAGGGAAAAGGAGAAAGAAGTCCTCTGTATTCTCTGCAGAGGTGGAGCATGGACATGCCAGGCTCCCCGGGGCCATGCCCTGCTGATCTAGCTGTATCATCCAATCTAGGTTGTCAAGATATGTCATCAGGTTTCAGAAAGTCCCTGGTTTCCCTGGTGACTCTATGTAAAGGATTCATGATCTGATCCAGAGTGATCTGCTTTAAAATGTGGGAAGGCATCCAAAAGGATGGATGTGGAAATCACCGTTCTGTCCTCAGTTCTTCCACAGCTTCCCTGTGTTACTGGGAGTTCATTGCTGGGGACTCTGAGGTGAGATTTCCTCCTCTCAGGAGGGTGTTTGAGCCCTTGCAGCTTGTGGTGTGAACCTGCCACGGGGGCGCGGCAGCTCTCAGAGGTGTAGGCAGGGTGCAAGTCTCTGTCTGGTGGGACTGCTCATGGGGATAGACAGCAGTGAGAGGGAGCAGAGTCAAACACGTCCAAGGGCAAAAGAAGCCTGGACACAACGGGTTGGTCTGTGGAAATGTACGTGCCTTAATCTGCAGTTCCTGGGCTCAAGGTGAGCCTTCCTACCTGCTTCTCTTGCAAGTCAAAGGCCCAGCATGGCAGTGTCACAGTGTCCCTTGTGCTGTTTGTGTCTCCCTGTGCTCCCCCTGCCCAGACGGGAAGGAGTACGATGTGTACGTGTCTTACGCGCGCAATGCGGAGGAGGAGGAGTTCGTGCTGCTGACGCTGCGGGGAGTCCTGGAGAACGAGTTTGGGTACAAGCTGTGCATCTTCGACAGAGACAGCCTCCCTGGGGGAAGTGAGTATCTCACAGGGGCTGTGCTCAATGCACATCCTCTCTTTATTGTTCTTTGAGGTATTGATCATTGATTGCAACAAGCCTATCCAGATTATCTTTCTTTTTTTTTTTAATGAACTCTTTATGGTGTCTTCTAATGTTTTTGCTTCACATGACAGTTGCAGATGCTCCAGACCACCAAAATGGCCGCTGTCGGGATGGTGGTTGGTTGTTTCAGTTGCTCTTTCCAGGAGTGGTTTGCAGGACTGTCAGCATGGGGAACTGGAAAACTGAACTTCATGCAAGCCCTCTGAGCTGCCTTAAAATGTGGGATAAAGTCAAGGCTAGAAGAGGCAGGGAAAGTGTTATACTAGAGCAGCTCACAGAGGATCATGGTGAATCCTCGTAAAAACCATGAGTGTCTACTTCAGGAAGGAGTGGAAGGAGCCAAAATCAGTGAGAAGATAATGTGGATAATGAAGATAATGTGCATCCCATTCATCCTCAATAATTAGAGAGTTTGTGTCTAATGTGGCATACAATTAAGCTACTATTATTAAAAGTACTTTGTTGCAGGTAGTGAAACATCTCTTCAGTAAGATGTAGTCCTTTTTACTCTTTTGAGATAAATCATGCAAGGTTCTGGACATAGTGTCTGCTGCAGGAAGGCAGGGAATCACCAAGAATGGAAGTTTGAGAACATACTTTCACACACGTTCCAGAGCAAGGGCACAAACACTCTTGATTTTCAGTTTTTCAGAGGCTAAGTTGGTTGTATGATCCTGATGCCTATTAAAAGTTCAAAGTCTGAATTTCTGCCAGTGCAGACCGCCCCACTATGAATTCATGGACTTCAGCTCAGGACCCCACTGGTGACAAAACCTGTACTGAGAAGGTCCATTGGGGCATCCCTTTTGAGTAGGAACAGGAGGGACTGCTGGATTCTCAGCCCACCTGCCTGACAAAGGGAGCAGAATCAGTCTGGGTTCTGTTGTCTTTCTCTCCTAGATTGTTGCCAGGATCTAGGAGCACCTTGAAGTTTGAGGGTAAATAAATATGTATGTCTCAGTGAGACAGCTCCTGGTGCTGTTTCTTCTTGAAGAGAGCCTGAATGACATGGCAGGGCACCCTCCAGGCTCAAATTGCTTGATGCCAGTGACAGGCTCAGAGCAGGTTTGCTTCTGAGCCATTTTCACCAGATGTCCATCTCCCTCCCTCTGCTGCTTCTTGCCCTGTTCACTTTGGAGGGTGTAATTTTCCTCCCAGCACAGCTCTCCTGGACTCTCTGTCCTTCACCTTACCCCCAAACATTTCCATCTCTGCCCCCCTCAGTCCCTGTCAGCCTCAAGCCAGTGCCAGCCCCGTGGAGCACTGCTGGAGTGGTTTGTCACTGCACTGCTGTCATGATGCTGCTGGGGCTTCCCCGGAGCTTCTTAGCCAGGATTTCACTAATCTCCTTCTCAGGAAAGCACGGCAGGCCAGGAAACAGCTTTTGGCAGCTGGTGTCATGCTTCCAGAGTGTGCATCTGTGACATGGGTAGAGTTATGTTGTCCTTGATGAAGAAACAGTGGGAGATGGATTATCCTGTGAGTTAGCTGACAGGAACTAATCAGACGTGCTTGACAGCTAAATAAAGTTGTCTGTCAGCATTATTTTACTCTCCATTGTAATTTCTGACCAGTCAAGAGTGTTCCTTTATCAAGGAAGTGTGGGAGATCCTGCAGCAGAGAGTACAAGTGCCCAGATTCATATTTACAAGGGATTTTCACATTAATTACAGGAAGGTGGCCAAGGACAGTCTACCTGCAGTTGTTAGAAAATGAAGGAGGATCCACAGTTACCATGACACTTCTCCAGCTCAAAGGATGTAATTTTTGGGACACTTTACTAAAAGTCCTGAGTCAGTTCTAAAAATGCTCTAATCTGCTTTTGTAGAGGTTGGCAGCAGGAACAGATGGATGAGTAACAGGAATTAGGATCGTAGCATTACCACAGCAAATTATCCCATGAGGATACTCAGGGAGGGTGTAAATGCTTATTTCATGTGGGGAAACTGAGGCAAGAGGTGTGAAGGGAGTATCCAGAGTCATTCTGGACATCTACCAGAGGAGGATATAAGCATAGACATTCATGCTTCCTGAAGCCTCTTCAGGGTGAGTCTTTCCCTTGAGTTCATGTGTTATGAAGCTGGCAGTTTCTCTGCTTTGCTCCAGAGAGCCTCTTTTTCTCCTCTCACTAGAAGGAAGCTAAATCTCAGCCCAAGATCAGCAGCCTTCTTGGCCACAAGGCATCCTCACAGCACTGGGTGGTGTCACTGATGTGTTGTACAGTGACTTAGGTGTAGCTCTCTTGGTTATCCCTGAGTAGTACGGGGAGGAGGAAATGCATCTATAGGTATTCTGGAGCTGATGGAGAAGATATCACTGTATGGGTAGTGGGAACCAGCCCTGGTGTAGGAGGTCCCACCTGGAGTCCACTTACAGGGTTGGGAAGCACCAGTGTAGTCTAGGGAGGGCCTCCAAGGGATTTATTGTCCTCTTCAGGAGGCACCTGGTGTCACAGCAGCAGCTCAGCATCATGTTCTTGGGCATCACTAACCACCTCAATGTTTCTTTCTCCCAGTTGTCACAGACGAAACCCTGAGCTTCATCCAGAAAAGCCGACGTCTGCTTGTTGTCCTGAGCCCCAACTACGTCTTGCAGGGGACACAGGCCCTGCTGGAGCTCAAGGCTGGCCTAGAGAATATGGCCTCCAAGGGCAACATCAAAGTCATTCTAGTGCAGTACAAAGCCATCAAGAAGAGCAAAGTAAAGGAGCTGAAGCAGGCCAAGGCGGCCTTGAATGTCATTAAATGGAAAGGCGAGAAATCCAAGTTCCCAAAGGGCAGATTCTGGAAACAGCTGCAGGTGGAAATGCCAGTGAAAAAAATTAGCAGGAGTTTAAGCCTTGATGCGTTGATGCATATCCCTGAAAAATGTTTGACACAATCAGAAAGCAAACCAAAACACACTGCAAAAATCCACAAGCTAGGCCAGGGAGTGGGGAGGAACTCAGGTTTTTTTCCATGAAGGACCATATCCCAAGCATTTCAGAGTATAGTCATGTTTTCCCTGCAACTTTGATATTGCTCTGTCAGTAGAGACCAAAGATGCAAACACCTGCTCTCTGCAAATGTATGTCCTTGTTATCAATCACACAAGCCCTGGGCTTAAGGTCTAAATTTGCTGTCCAGGTGGGATGCATCCAGCACCTTGTGATAGCATGGCCAGTACTCCTAGATCCAGTTCCTATGGGCCCTTCGTTAGCATCCAGGACAGAGCTTTTTTCCACTCCTAAGTGACTACACTCCTTTCTGGTCCTCAGTCCCTGTCGCAGAGGCCAAGGAACAATTTGCAAGGTGGCTCCAGTGTAGAGCCTTTCCTGCATGTCCCAGGTCTGTAGTCCCAGTCACTTGTGGGATCACAGACTCCTGCTGCACTGCGGGGAGTATGGACTCTTGAAGTTCCTCATCTGTGCTCCCCAAATTTCCTTTGAAGCAAATGCATCCAGGTAGTTTGGCAATGAGAAATGGCTGTTACAGAAGATTAAAAAAAAAAAAAAAAAACCCCACAACTCTTCTGGGTGCTATTTGTGTTGTAGCACATCTAATAACAAGTGGTCAGTGTCTGGGACTCTGTAGTCTCACAAGTACCCCAGATCCTTCAGAGCTGCTTGTAATCCAGGGAAATCTCTCATGAGTACAGGCCGTGGAGCATGTGAGAGATATTTCTTTGTAGAGAAAACTCAGGGACTTTACAAGCACTACAAGGAGCCCCAATGTACTACTGAACCTGCCTACTGTCTCTGCCACTGCCTGGGGGAAAGCATCATGCAAGGTGCTCCCAAGGTCTTTGGGATGACAATGCATAGAAGTCCAACTCAGAAGGACACCCCACAAACTTACTTGAACTTCCTAAAAACTGCTAGTTCTCTCCATGTAGGTAAGACTATGAGGACAGGCTGAGAAAGCTGGGGATGTTCTCCCTGGAGAAGATTCCTGGGAAACCTTTTTGTGGCCTTTCAGTGCTTAAAGGGGCCTTATAAGAAAAATGTGTGCAGACTTTTTTTGTAGGGCCTTTTGCAATTATCCCTTTAGGGACAAAGGGTAATGGTTTTAAACTAAAGGAGGGTAGATTGAAACTATTTAAGGTGGATGTCTTTTACAATGAGGGCACAAGTTGCCCAGAGATGTGGTGGACGCCCCATCACTGGAACTGTTCAAGGCCAGGTTGGACAAGGCTGTGAGCAGTCAGATCCAGTTGAATATGTCCCTGATGATTGCAGGGAGCGTGGCCTTTGAAGGTTCTTCCTAACCCAAATTATTCTCTGATTTTATAAAGACTGTCTTCAGTGCCTGGTTATGAACAATGTTGCCATCTCTAATTCAGGGTTTGGGTTTAAACTAGCTTTGACTTTACAAAGCAAGTCTCTCCCTATCCTTGATTCCAGCCCATAGCTGCAGAACAGAGGATGTATCTCAGCTTCTGCAACATTTGCAGAAAACGGAAGCACAAAAACCCGCTGTGTAGGTGTCCTTGCTGAGCAGGAGAGGGTGTGGTGGGTTAACCCCCATCACACAGGTCATGCTGAGGGGGGGAGTTTCCTCTCTCTTGTTGGACAGACCAAAGCACAGTGGGGCCGTGGCATTGATTGGTGCTATGGTTCACAATGTTTTCAAATAAAACTTCAGGTTCTGGGGGTGTCTCCATACTCCTGCAGCTCCTAGTGCAAGGACCTGCCCACTTCATTGTGGAGTTCAGTATTACACACACCAAGTGCATGTTTATTTTTATTGGCGATGGTTGCACCTGAGTGACTTTTGACTCATCCATTCATTCTGTTGGTGTCCAGTGGGTGAAGCATAAGCATTCATAATAGCACTATAAAAGCACTACAATTAGGAATCTATGCACTATTCACCCAGCTGGGCTGGGAGCTTTGAGGGCATCCCAGTAAAATGCCCAGCTTTAAAGGTATGGGACTGAATCCTGGTGTCAGGGAAATCTTTTGCCCTTTGCATTTAATGATTAATAATGTTATCCCAGGGCTGCAGGGAGCTACAGCCCCCCCATGCCCTTAGTCAGGTACTGTATGTCGTGTTTAGGAATGGTACCCCACAATTCAGTGCTTCCCCTGAAACCATGTGCCCCTTATTCTCCCCCTCTCCCTCTCCCTGCAGGGAGGGGGAGAGGAGAATTGGAGGCACAAAAGATAAAGATACCACCGTGAGGTAAGAAAAATTTACTGGAAACAGCATTGAGATAAGAAAATGAACATTAACAACAACAATACTGATGACAGACAGTACAAGAAATGAACAATTCCCATGGAAAAACTCCCTGACAATTGACCATATCCAACCATTCCTTCTGCTGCACTGTGCTGGGACCTTTTGTCTCCAAAAGAGATCCCCTTCCCCCCACCCCTTGCAAATGGTGTAGAATAACTTCAGTGTCCTGGACATGCCCCCTCCTAACCACTGCAAAAACTAACCCTGTCCTGCTGGAACCAGGACAGTGTACAGTGTGTAACAAATAGGGCTTCTTTCTTACCATCCTCTTCATCTTTCCCTCCCCAAGTCAGTTTTGATTTAAGCAGGTAAAATTGCAGTCAGCTTCACTGGAGGCAGTGGAGCTCTTCATCTGCTCAGAGGTGCTTAAAACAAGTTTTGTTACAAGCTTTTCTACTGTGGTTGTCCGTGGAGGGACAGAGCTGCTTCCCACACTCCAGAAAACTTTGTAAGAGATAGCACCCAAACCTGTGCTCGGCTTTGTAAACCCATTGCAACCCTGTCATTGTGCCCAGCTTCACCTTTTTGTTTGTGTTTTGAGCATCTCTGTAATCAGCTGCCAGATCTGCAGGCAGAGGGAAAGCCCTGAGGCCAAAGCAGAGCTGTGTTAGATTCCCATATGATTTTTAAAAGATTGACTCCCAATTACTCGTAAATGAAATTGACATCCCAGACCTCACTACATCACATCTCACTTTTGGCTGAGTTACCAAGAGAACTTATGATGTTATAGTAAGTCGGATTATTTTAGGAAGTTAAATCCACATAATATATTTTGCTGATTTTATTGAAAGAGTTTTCCAAATAATTAATAGACCGGGACTTTCTCAGGCATACACTGCAGTGGCCTTTGGTGTTATTGCAACCCCAGAACAAGGTTACTGAGAGGCATCAGCAGAGCACCCTCAAGGCAAAAGGTGTGATGGTTTGGAAGGGGTCTGAGAGGTCAAAGGGAGCAGTGTGGAAGGAATAGTCCTGGAGCAAGTTCCACTCACCTAGGAACGTTACCACTGGCTTTGCTGGGGTCTTTCAGGCCGAGGTAAAGCCCAGTCCCAACTGTAAAGCAGATCTTCAAGTGCCTTAGATAAGCCTGCCATTTCATTCTATGCCACATGCAGTTTCCATTGTGGGATTTTGTCACAGCATCCGTCTGAATCAGTTGATTCATTTGAGTTTCTGTGCTCTAAGCTAACATTTATCAATATGCAGCTCATGCAAAGTTCCTCATTGTTTTTTTCATTGGGAAACAGTGTGGCACAAATTGGAAAAAACAATCTTCCTTTCCTGTGCTGTTTGATGTTGTACAGCTGTTCCAGAGTTTTCCCTTTTCTGTATGTTTTTGCCTTTGTGTGATTTGGTCTGTGAAGTGTCAGTATTATTTTATTTTGCTTTTCAATAAAACATTTTCATTTTTGCATTTCAGTCCTTGTGCATTTCTCATAAGTACCATCTTCCCATTACGTCTGTGAAATGCTGTTAAAGAAAGGTGATTGTGTGTAGTCCAAGCATCAAGATTGTTTGGGGCTCCTCCTTGGAATGGGACATTTTCCTGGCTGTTTCATGCTGTGCCTGCAGAGGCACCTGAGCTCCCAGGGCCATCCAAGCAGAAGCACAGTGACACACAGCATTCAGATGTCTCACAGCAGTGGACACAAACACAGAAAGTCTCTGATCTGAAGAGTGTTCACTTGGCAATCCCAAGATGGGAAGGCAACATAATCTCTTTGCTTTAAAAAATCAAAATTTTAGAAATCTGCCCAAACCACTGAAATAAAACTCACTTTAAGGCTGCTTTGCCCATCAGCTTCAGGTTCAGTTAACCTCATATTTTCTCATCCAAGTCACTTTTTTTTCTTGCCCGTTTCCCATGTTTGCCTGCCCACAGGTTAGTTGAGAGACAGCCCAGCACTTCCAGACCACTGGCAAAATGGGTACCTGTGACAATCTATGGATTTGAGATCTATGGCTATGGGATCTGTGACTATAGTTCTTATAATCTGTTACATCTTTGAGTGCATTGGAGACACACAAGTAAACCAATAAAAATATGCAGTGTCATTGGTAAACGTTTAGTAAAGATGGAAGGTTTTTTTAGTAAAAAGCAGATAACCAAGAGTATTGAATCCCCAAGCCCCTGCAGTGTTATTGCTGCCTGACCCATCCTGTGCTGTTTCACTGGGAGGGAAGATCCTATCTGCACACTGTGAAACATCTCAGGATTTTTCCTGGGCTGGGTAAACATTGCAAACTGAACATCTCAAGGTATCCTGGTCAGCCAAGTCTAAATGCATCCCATTCTCAAATATATCTTTGGAAATTTGAACACCTTCCCTGCCAAAAAAGTCTCAAAAAATGTCTCAAAAAGTGTTGCAGATTCAAAATTGATAAAAGAAAACCAGCACTGTCACCTCAATCAAAAGATTTCATTTCGGCAGCATCAGAGTAGTTTGTGTTAATTGAACCTGGGCTTTTTGAGCAGGCAGGTAGAATAGGTGACCTTCCAGGGGTTACTCCTGCTTACATTTTGCTGTGATTCTGTGATTCCAGTTTCAAAAAGAAAGACCTTTCAAACCAACAAAAGAGCTTTTTCTTTCACAAACTGTTGAAGCCTGGCTGTTTTCAAAATAGATTTCAATCAGTTGTAGAAAAGTTTGAATGAGGTCTGGACTTAGTAAACTGGAGATTGCTGCCAATTCTTTATGCCTTTGAAATAGGATGGTAAAAATGTGTCTCGGTGATAAGTGACAATTCTGATAGAACTGACTATCATCTACTTTTGGTTTCAATGAATTAGTGTTTTCCTGTGTGTGTTGGAAGTAAAAATGCCCCCAAACTTTTTATACCAGAAAAAAAACCCCTCAAAATTATTTTATTTTAATTCCAGTATTTTCTTAACCAAACAGTGTCCTACTTTCTCCATTGGGATATTACTGTATGATCATTTTTCCTGTCTTGGCCTCCTAATAATCTAGTGCTAATGAGTTTTACAGCAAGTCATACTTCTTTGAAAAGTATTGTTCTGTACAATATTAAAATAAGGTGCATCTAGATGCAACACAGTACACCTTCTGCTGTGAGCTGAGACAGCCAAGTGCTGGGAGAATGAAGAACTGCCATTGCAGGGAGGGAACAGTATTTTTATTTATGTAAAAGATCAGTGTTCCACCATCAGGGAGAGAGGAGAATATCCAGCCTGAGGAATGAAGGCTTTAGCAGTGTGAAATGGAAGGGAAGCAGGAGGCAGCTCTTCTTCCCAGAACAGCTCTTTGAAAGACATTCCTAGAGGCAGATTTTTCTCTCTGAATGTGCAAGAGCTCTTACTCTAATGATTCTTGTCCTGCTTGAACACCAACTTGTCCTTGGGTCCCCTCTCATCTCAGGCACCAGCACTTAGTAAGTGTATGGGTTTTTAATTTTTTTTAGGTTTATTATTCAGCTTTTGTTAAATTGCTGAGTGCCACAGCCATATAGTTCCCATCCTTTCCACTGCTCACCCTTTAGCCACTACACCTTCAATATGCTTTCTGCATCCCAAGCCCCAGGTAGAAGTCCAAGGACATCCTTCAGGTTTCTGCTTTTCAAAATTCTTAATAAAAGAGATGTTGCTCTTGCCTGGCACCATTCCAGCTAAGCTTCTTGCTGAGCTTTACAACTTGCAGTTAATCCCAAGAAATGCTTTGAAGGACACTTCCACTGCCCATGATGCCTAGGGGAACTGATGGAGGGGTTTAAGGCTGACATTTTTGCTTTCTAAATTTGGAAGTTTCTACTTAAAGATGAGCGAACATGATGGGGGGAGGTGGGTCAGCCCCTGCATTTCAAGCTGGGGCAGGATGACACAATTGCTTTGATCCCCTTATCCAGAGAGTTGCTCAAGCTGTGGGCAGGTGGCTCCCAAACAAGACCCAACCTTTATCAAATGCCTGCACTTCCCTGGGCATGACTGATGAGTACAGGCATGGCATATCCTGGCTTCTCATTTACCGTCTCAGCCTTCTCAAAAACCCACTGCACAGCAAAAATGCCAGCAGGAGTGTGGGCAAGTCGAAAGTCACAGTGCTTGTGCCAGGTTTCCCTCTGTGGAAAGAGGGATCTGTGTAGGTATGCCACCAAACAGCTTCCTTAGCTTTTCTCTCCTCACTCCCTTCTCCTTGTGCACTCCTATTCCTCTGCCCTTGTACTCTTAGATACCACTGAAGCCGTGTTCGACTTCATCCAGAGGAGCCGCAGGATGATCGTGGTCCTGAGTCCCGATTACTTGACAGAGAAGAGCATTAGCCTCCTGGAGTTCAAGCTGGGCATCATGTGCCAGAACGCCATAGCCACCAAGCTCATCGTGGTGGAGTACAGGCCGCTGCAGTGCACCCACCCCAGCATCCTGCAGCTGAAGGAATCTGTCTCCTTCGTCACCTGGAAGGGCGAGAAGTCCAAGCGCTCCGGCTCGCAGTTCTGGAAGGCGCTGCGGCTCGCCCTGCCGCTGCGCAGCCTGAGCGCCAGCGCTGGCTGGAACGAGAGCTGCTCCTCGCAGTCGGACATCAGCATGGACCCCGTCCAGAGGAGAAGGAGCCGCTTGAAAGGGCAGCCCGACCCACGGGGCGCCACTCCTGTGACTCTCACTCACGGAGGGACGGCCTCGGCCTCCGAGTCAAAGGCCAAGCAGCGAGCCAAGCACTTCCTGACGTGCCGGTGTTGTGGGACCTACTGCGATGGCAGCAGCAGACACAAGCAGCAGGCTGTGGCCGAGCCCAGGTGGGACAGTCACCTCTGCAACCCGGGCTCGGGCAGGGCCCCGGCACAGGCCCTTCAGGGCAGGGCACGAGCCGAGCCCCCGCCAGCACAGGGCCCCGCTCTCGCCCTCTGCCATTACAGTGACCTGTCAAAC
This sequence comes from Toxostoma redivivum, assembly GCA_013397375.1. Taxonomy (NCBI): domain Eukaryota; kingdom Metazoa; phylum Chordata; class Aves; order Passeriformes; family Mimidae; genus Toxostoma; species Toxostoma redivivum. Next base: position 691,075 of record VXBI01012199.1, on the reverse strand, counting down.
AACAATGACTTCTACGTGCTCTAAAACACAGGCTGAAGCACTGCTGGTGCTGGGCCAGTGAAAGAAACTCACTGCGGCCTCAGGATATTTTTACCATGTCACAGGCTGGCACGGTGCCATTAAGTGTCAGTGCCATGCCTGCATGGAGGACTGCAGCAATATCACTGCTGCTGACCTGAGCCAGGGGCCCGCAGCCATGCACAGAGCAGCGGCTGGGGGCTTCCTGCCCGGGAGCTTCTCCTGAATTTAAATTGCAAAGCGGAGCTGAAAATGTTTCTCTGGCATCACTTTTCCCACACCATGGCTGTGTTTGCAGCAGGGCTGCTCTGGGGTGGGGTGCACAGGGCAGGTCCCCAGCTGGGGCCTGGGAGGGAGGAGGGAGCAGGGAGAGGCCATCCTGCTGCCAGTAACCTCTGGAGAAAGGGGAGCAAGCCTGCATTTTGCAAAGGCTAAAACTTTGCTAATGAGGGTAATGGGAGCCCCTGCCACTGCAATTATCCACTGTGGTCTAAAAGAATCTGCTCAACAGTTTTAAGACAAGCTCTTTCTCTCTAAATAAAATTGATTTCTTTAACTGGCTGTTGTTAAAAGTTCCATAGGAACTGGTAAATGCTGTAGCATTGTTCACCAGGCAGTGCCTGGAGATATGATTTGCCCAAGCTGGCTGAGGTCCCCTCCTGTTCCCAGAGCTTGCAGTGGGATCCTGGGCTTGGTCCCTATCCCTGCTTCACTGTATGAGGAATTTGTTCTGTCAGTTGAGTGGCCTACCATGCAGCAGGAAAGAAAACCATTACAGGGAGTATGATTTAAAAAATCCTCTGAGTAGTCAATGCACTCAGGGATAGAAGCAAGACATCAAACACTTATAGAAAACCTCCAGCACTGAATCTGAGGGGTTAAAACTCAACCACACTTCATTAAATAACCAAAAGAGCCTTTGAGCAGTCTCCCTGGGGCTGCTGTTTCATCAGTCTGTTGAGCTGGCTGTCAGCAGTGTTTCCCACTCTTCTCCTGCACTGAAAACTTCATTTGTCTCATTCCACATTGTGTAAGGCCTTCTCTCCCCACCAAGGAAGGGTGCTAATCCTGGGAGTCAGTTGCTCGCCTTCAGCTGATGCTCTGGCATGACAGACCTGCTAACACACTGCATTTGTTTCCTTTCCCTGAGACCAAAAAAGGTCTCCTTCACCACTCTAGTCAGTCTAGTAATTGCGTATCAGGTTGACAAGTAATTATTTTTCTTCTGCCTTGAAAATATGATCTGAGCCCTTGGGGTACAGGGTCTGGTGGCCCCAGGACCCCTATTTGATGGCCTCAGGTGAACTTGCTGGAGCTGTGAGGAAGGGGGAGGCATGTCTCACCCATCTTAATAGTGCTGAAGTCCAGTTATAATTCATATATCACTTTCCTTCCCTCAGCAGACCCTCTTCCTCAGTATCGCACTGACTTTTTTGATCCTCTCCTTCTGAGATCAAGCACAGCTGACAGCTCTCCTGTTACAAGCCTCTGTGAGCTGAATCCTAACAGCCTTCTGCAACAGACTGAGAAATAGAAACCAGAAAACCTGGTGCTGAGTCAATCTAAATAAAACAAGGGCAACAAACCTCTACCAACTCATAGGAGTGAAAAATTCAGACTGGAGAAATTTCCAGGTGTGGATTTCTCTCTAATTTCCATTAGAAACATTGTAAATTGTTCAGAAAAGCTTTGTCCATACGTGGCTATTCTCAGTGATCAGAGGAGAAGCAGGAATGAGGTATTTGGAAAGCAAGCTGATACATTGCAGGATGCATTGTAAGACGTAATCAAAACGCCGTGAAATTACTCTAGTTGCTTACAATTAAATGTGGGATGGTACTGTCAGTGAGTCTGGTAGTGCTGAAAAGTGCAGCTACAAAATATAAATAATTTGTAATCAATCAGCCTCCAGAGTCAACACATTTGTTATTTGTTGGCATTTAAACAGCTTTTATTTACGGATTTTGCCCTTATTTGAGTGTGGTATTGTCTTGCTCGACTACAACAATGCAAAGATAGAGGAAACAACAGCTGGAGCTCCTCATAGCTGCACAAAATGGCCAAATGCAGCCTTTTGGGGCAAACTGTCATTTCTTCATGAAAGAACAAATGCAAACTAGTAATGACCATTGCTTTTCCTCATGCTTCAACAGAGCCAGTGCAATTTTACCACTACTTTTCTGACCCATCAAAAGGATCCAGGGTCTTGTTTGCTCTCATAACAAATACTGAGACATGGTGAGTTCCAGTGTGTGCAGAGACGCTGCCTCCCAAGGCCAAGGTCCCATGGCCAAAGGCACATCATGTTGGAGGGATGCCTGAGCAAGGATATGGGAACAAACCCTAGAACCAATTTCCATTGTGTTTGTCTCTCATGCAAAGGAAGTTGTTAGAAATACCTTAAGTCCCAGCTTGATGTCCTACTTTAGGACCAGAACAAACTCATTGCAGAGTTGAATTCTGCTCTCTGGAAATCTGTTAAAATCTGTTTATGTCCCATCTGATGTTGACTGGTGCAGATGGACTGTAGTCACTGCTCTCTTCTCTGGTACACGTGCATTTGCCAGTTGAATATAAAAATAATTTCCAAAGTTAACTGGCAGCACAGTATTACAACCTCCTTCACCCCACGTAGTTCTTTCAAAAGAACAGTTCAGCAGGAGCAGAGTTAGTATGTATGTAGAATTTCTACTATATCTTAATATAAAAACATTAATACAAAGTTGAATATCCTACCCATGACATGTAATGGTAGAAGACTACCAGGTCATGACATGCAAAGCAACCTGTACAATATTTCTACGGCTACCTAGAAGTTTTTAAGTAGTGGAAGGGTGGTGCTGTCAGGAAGACACTGAACACGGGTAACTAAACAATTAGGGGACACAGACAAGTCACGTGGTCCATCTCAACATCAACCTGTCTTCACTTTAGTGACTGCAAAGGTCTGGTACCTAGGAGGTCTCTCCCTAGCAAGTGCCACTGGACATGTCAATAATGGGCTGCTCCTCACATCTGAAATGCCGGATGAATCACTAATCCGCAAGAACTAAAAGAAACTCTCGTTCTAACATCAAACAGATTTTTATTCTCATGTGTTACACTAGATGCTGATCTCAGAGCATCTGATCTAAGTGTATTTATAGCAGGTATTTTCCCAAACAATGACAAGATTGTGAAGGAACCAACAGATGCCAGAAATAGGGAAAAAAATTCTTCAAACCTTTAATCCTTGCTTCACATTTATATTTTATCTTCCATGGTTGATTCAGCCCCAATACCTATGAAGGGCAGCACCATGTCTAGGACAGGGTTTGCTCTGTGTGACACACCACCCTAGGAGTATAACCCAGAGCCATGCCAAGCAGGAGAGGACAGACCATATGAGGGTGCTCCATGCTCACCACCCAGGCATTTGGCCTCATCTGGCATCCAGAAAAATGTGGTGCTGTTCTGGAAATGCACAAGTTAAAACGCTGTCAACTGAGCAGGGAGCAACATGAATGATCCTGCTGCTGTCTGCCCAAATCCATGTGAAAGAGGTGCTGGGGTTTGACTGTTGTCCACAAGGATGGTCACATTGGATACCATTGCTGGTCATCCTGGGAAAAGGCTGTGGCTCTAACATGCCATAATAAATGCACCACACAGGCTCCTTTCGCAAGGATGTTGATGACAAATAGAGATGCTGCAAAGTGGTTTACAGAAGAATATGACTTGAATTCTTCATAGCACCAGACACAGTAATGGCCAGACATCAGGGGACACAGCATTTACACTGATATGCCTGTAATCAGGCTAATGATTTGTACTTCGCTAAAATGTATCTGCCACAAAGTCATTTGGCTTGAAAGTGCCAACGAGTTTTCCAACTCATCAGTATTTGTTCAAGTGAATAATCAGCCTCAGCCTTAATAATGTGCCTGACTGTTGTGTAACCTGGGTTTTGTTTCCAGATGGGGCGGTGGTTCTACTCCTCTGCTGCAGCAGAGACTTTTCAGGTATTTTTCTGTCTATGGGTGTACTTGGCGCTGTTGCCAAATCATCTGACAATCCATTGCCCATGAAAGGATTGTTTTTCAAATGTTTTCGTCCTTTTCTTTGCTATTAATTTTCAGACCATAGGTGGCAGAGTGTCTCTCCTGTTGCCTGGGCTGCACAAAGAAGTGAAGTCCCTGAACTTCAGTTATTCACTGCTTCCCACTGACCCTCTTCTTTGTCCCAGTGCATCTCAGTGAGAACCAGACTTGATTGCTTGTCGCCTCCAACACCTTTCCCAAGGAAGTGTTATGGCTGAGGTGTTTCCCAGCATTCCAGTGGCACGCTCTGAGATGAATTTTTTGTTACAGTGCACTATGCCTGCTTGGGGCCAGTTCATCAAGCAAGGCAGATCACGTTGCATGCTTGGTGAAGCGGGAAATAGCGATGACAGGCAATCCTTGTTCCATCTGCCATGGTTATTAGCAAATGATGTTTTATTTATCACCAGATCACCAGTGAAGATACTGAGATACTGACTCTGGTCAGAAACTTGTTCAGTAATGAGTTCTTACCTTCTGAGATCTATAGGCTAGTGGATGAAGAACCAAAACTCTGCTGCGTGCAGGGTGATGCTTACAAAACATTACCACATCTATGTATCCACAGTTACCAGCCAAGCTGGAAGTACTATTGATAGAAGAAGGTTATTTGGGAATAGCTTCTCCCATTGAACCATTTTCACTGGCTACTACTGATTACAGTGACATCTTGAAATTCCACATGTGGGCAGTTCCATATTGACCAGTCTGGGAATGAGCCTGTAGTGAGCTATACAGATTCACAAAGCACTTGAGTTTTCCGTTCACAAATCTCATTTCTTTGATTTTATTTTTTTTCTCTCCTCTCCTGTCCTCTAGCAAAACAAAATCAGCACAAGATGACATAATAATTTTCCATGAAAATGAAAAATGTGTGATTGCCATATAAAATTATATTTTATTTAACATAAACATGTTTTGAAAAGTTTTTAAACAAAGCTCAAAATGTGCTATGCCGACAGTGTCAAAATCAGTCTGGTATTTCACTTCTGTTTTGCTTACAGCATGCTTTGTTAAGACTAGTGCCTTTTAAAACATTTCAACTTAAATGAAAACAGCATTTTCCTTTGGAAAGCAGATTTCATTATAAACACGTCAGATCTGCATTGGTTATCAAAACTGCCTTTTCTGCATATTGGCCCAGCACCCTCAGTTTTCAGTATTTGCAGTTTCCCAGTCTGCTAAGATTTATTAAAGATTTAGGTCAGTGATGCCACGAGCTCCCTAACCAGCCCTCTAGCAATTGAAAAGCCTCAGACTATATCCTTACAGCTTGCTGGAAAAAAAATCAACATGTTTGCATATCAGATTGTATCAGCTCCTCAAATCGCACTCATGTTTGTGTATAAGGTCCAAGAACTTGTCTGTGGATAATACCTTACTAGCTCTCTCCTCTGTACACTGCCAACACAAATGGGGATGTCTCTGCAGACAGCAATCCATGCCTTCTGCTTTGCTCTCACTCTTTTCATGCACACGGTTGCCAGTGAAAGAAAATTCTGCTCCATTCATGCTTACATTTTAATTGCATGCTCCTTTCTGGAGGCAAGCAAGAGTAACATCTATCATTTTGTTTCACATCTCTGCTTCGAAAGCATCTGCTCCATTTAGGGATGCAGGAGAGAGCAGCTGCTGGCTCCCATTCAGCATCAGCCTCCCTAGCACAGGTTCATTTACCTGCATTTAACATCAAAGAGCGTTTCAAACTCACTCACTATCCATTTCAGATCTGCATACATGAAGAAAACCCAGCCCAAACCAGCCAACAAATATTTGGCGTTTCCTCCAATACCCACATCTGTTTTGGCTGGTTTCATCCACTCCAGCAGCACAACACTGTCACTATCTGACCCAAACAATAGTTTTGGCTCATTTGACACCAAGATGGACCTGAATGAAGAAAAGTGAGGGTATCTGGACTGTGTCAACATGTAGCTAATACCCAGTTCCTAACATAACCAACCCATCAGACCCCCTGCTAGGCTGCTCTGTTAGTGCTGAGTCCTGGTTTTCTGTTGGCTTGGCTTCGTGTTCCTTTTTCGCTTGAGAACTTCAAGGCTACAGTTTAATAAATGCCCATAGTGTCATCAGGATCCATTAATATCACTAATTTTAAGCATTTATTACTGTTATTTGGGGGGTTAGATAAGAAGACCTAAGTAACTAGGCTAAGTTACCCTTTTCCCTGGGGACACCTTGCACTTCTGTTTCTTTTTGTTGTTATCAGTGAGCCAGACCTCTCCCACACACTGCCTCTCACTCCTGCCAAGCTCCTACACAGACATAATTGGGAAGATGCCCAGAGCTCGCTCCAAACTTAATGCTTTGCTCCGTCCAGCTCAACTGCTTGCAATTCCTCTTACATGAATTTTATGCCAAGGGGGGACCCAAGGTCACCACTTTGTAAAACTAGATCAAGATGATTTAGCTTCCCATCTTCTTTTCTAATTTAGCTACCCCTCTGTCTTGCCTGTCTGAATCTGGAGCTTCCTGATAACCATTGCCATGCACACAAGCAGCATCCAAATATTTCCAGCTGCTCTGCACACCGGCCTGACTATTAGAGAGAGACAGACTTAGCAGGTGGCTGGGGCTTGCCACCTGGCTGTACTCCATCCCAACCTGCTTACTTGCATTCTCTCACTTATTCTTCCCTGAAGTACAGCAGCTTATCTCCTGCCCTTACACCCCTCTGCTCCATCACCAGATAATTCAGTCTCCAGCATTTTCTTCCTCTCCATCCTCCATGGCTAAGGAAATGTCTGCCAAGTGGTACACAAATGTCAGGGGATTCCTTCTCTAAAGGGACTTTAGAGTCTTTGCTGTTATTTTGTGCAATCCCAGCAAACTTCCAACAGCAAACTTCCTCAAGGTACACTAAGTTTGTTCAGTTTGGCCCTGCTTTCAGTGCAGAGGTCAATACAACAGATACTTTGGAGCACTGACTTCATCAGCAAGCCTGGCCCAAGTCTGTGTGCAGATGTCTGTCTGCCAGGTACCAGCAAAATACTGGAGCAACCAGATCTGAGCAGCCTGCAGGGTGTCACCTCCTGTCACTGCCTGGTTCAGCTGAGTGGCTTATATTTAGACTCTAGTAGGTGATCTTATGAAAGGATATGGGACAAGGAAAGATGTGGCAGGGAAAGTAGATCACATCATTCCAATTAAAAAAATGTATTCATCGGCATTTCCAGTTGTACTTTTATACTTTTATTTATGATAGGGTTATTTTCTTCTTTCTTTCTTTTTCCTTTTTTTTTGAAATACAGTACTTGGCAGGCAAATAGCAGCTCTCCATTATACTACTACAAAGTGCAATTGTCACCACTCATTTCACTGACTAAAGGCAACCTTTATTATTCTCTGTTTAGTCAATGCTTTTACAGAAACACTGGAATAAGGAGAGAATTGCCCAAAAGCAAGCTCTAGGGCTATTATTGAGAATTCCTGGGTGCCTGGCTGACACCTTACCAGCATTCCCCATTGTCACCGTTATAAATGAATTGGACTTACTACTTCATTATTTGGTTTTTGTTGCTTTCCTCTCAGGTTGGCATTTGGCCTTTCTTTCAAAATACCTTGTGCTGCAACCTCCCTCTTGCTATAACTAGAGAAAGTTCGAAGCTCTTGCTATCTCTAATTCCTGTCTGCAAAAGCAGAGCAGACTGGATTAATATTATATTAGTTACATTAATATTTTCCTTCATTTTTGAAAGGGCGAAGACACCAAATAATTAAGTAACATTGCTAGCAGGTGGCAGGGAAAATCTTTGCAACAAGTCCCACAGGCAACAACTCCTTTACTGCCTCAAGCAACTCTCTTCAGGTGACCCCATTAAATAATCAGTCAGAATTTATTAATCACATCAGCTGTGTCTGATGAATACAGCTAGACAAGCAAACCCTCACAGAAATGTCTGAGAACTGGGGCTGGATTGAGATATATTACCAGAAGGTCACCAGAGAACACTTCTCCTATGGATCACTATGGTAAAATATTACTTATTATGTCCCTTGAGGAAAGGTTCTGAAAGGTGGATATCTGAGTGCTTCCAGATACCTTAGTCTAGGTAATTGCTTCTGGTTACATGCAGACTTCATAGCAGAGAGAGAAATTTTTGCAGCCATTAAACTCAGTTTGTTCAGTTGAAATATGACTTCTATGTTGTCTCTGTGGAAAAACTGAAGGAAAATGTGCTGGTACCTCCCTGCCAATTTCAGAACAAGCTCCTTTGAGTTTTGGGGATCCAGATTCCCAGGAGCTGTAGAACGCACCAGACGAGATTGCTCACTTACATATCCTCATGTCCTATTGCATGCCAAGTGTATATTTTAACTAGAGAGCTTAACAGCCTTCAGTGTTCTTGCTCCCTTTCCACGTTTTTGTGACTGTCACCCTCATTTATGAAGCTCCCCTACATTAGCAGTTGCAATGCACAGGCTATGCTGGACAATCCCAGTCTGGATCATTCTCAACCTTTTTTTTCCTCTCTTGATCCCCTCCTTCCAGATGTTTACTACTCCTTCTCTCCTGACCTCTTTGGTTCTAAAGATATGTACCCAGAATCTTGCTTGGCACTGTGTTCATGACTTGCTCTGCACAGAAGCAGTCAGAAAATCAGTAATTCTAAATACATGGAATCCATACCATTGAGCACCTTCTCCACTGTGCCATCAGCCATAGACAGTAGGGGCTGTTTGATACATTGCCAGTGTATCACTCCTCCCTGAAGTGCCTCTGGGGTGGGGGAAAAATGTGAGTAGGTTCCTTTGTCCTGTTCTGCATTTTCAGGGATGTTTGGGCTCCTAGTGTAAGGATTAATGTATGAGAGTGAAGGGTTCATTTTTTTTTCCCTTGTAGCTGGCGTCTTCCACTAACTGTGCTTCCCTGTTAACCCTTGCTATGTTTGTACTCATCTGTAGAAATTAATGGTGTTTTCTACAGCTAGAGTCAGACAGGGCCCTTCAGGTGCAGAACAAAAGACAGGTTATGCCCACAGGGAATATACCAGCAGTTCCCCCTGCACTAAACACATCAGAAAGGTCAGGAGATGCCTTGGAAGGGAACCCTCAGATAGGCTGGAAGCTCAGGGATCATCCTGCTCAAAGCACTTGTGCAGGCATCTACCTCTTGTGTGCACTGGGCTCATTGATATTTCTGCCACAGCACAGCATGACTTGCCACTCTGATAAGGCAGCTCTCTGGAGACATCTTGCTCGCTTTGGACACTCCTGGGTGGAGGCGTCAGCTCCAGCCGTGTTATCGTGCGCATCAGGAGTGCTGTGATATTTGCTCTGTGCTCCCAATGGGAGCTCTGCTAGCTCCCCCCACCTCCTTCACACACAGATACACACACTTCAAGCTGTCCAGTGTGTTTCAAGAGAGCAGAAAGTATTTGCTAAAAATATTTTAGCAGAAGTTATTTATGGCCTGGCCCGCATCAACCCTGTGGCAGCCGTTACACAACACGGCACAAAGGAGCCCTTATCTGGAGGAGCACACAGCCAGTTTTGCAGTCCACAAGTCACCAAGAAGCAATTCCAGTGCCTTTTCAATCAAATCAGGAACTTGAGGCCTGGATGTTCAATTTAGATGTCAAGTCCTGTCAAGCAGGCTCTGCCAAGCTGCTTTCTCATGCTTCCCAATTTGAAGGGGACTGTGGTGGAGGGGATCAGAAAATGATGCACCATTTCAAGGAATGGCAGCTTTTTCTCAAAAAGCGAGAGGTAGGCAAGCAGATCTCTTTAGATGAAATTTGGTTCAATATTAGAATTATTTTTCTCTCTGCTTGCTGTAGAAAACATCTCAATAGCCTATGGAATGGAAAGGAGACTTACCCCTTGGCTGATACTGGGCACATACCCACAAGGCTGGGCACAGAATCTAGTTTACAAATGCACTGTACTGCTAGAGCAAGAATTTAGCCAAGATGGCTTTTGGTTAAAACGGTAATAAAAGTGTAGGGAGTTTATAAAACCCTTAATTAACAACAACAACAAAAATTTTTACTCAAAATTCAGTGCAAGGGAGATCCAGCGTTTTGTCCTGGACTATCTTCACCTTCATATAGGTTTTTTTGACTATGTTTATTATCTGCAATGGCCTCATGGGTGCTGATCTTTAAAGGTCTGTACTAAAACTCCCAGCCTCATCTGTTATGGTGGGACATGAGACATGACCTTGTGCAGGTAAGAAAGCAGGAGATGTTCTCAATATAATAAAACTGGTAGGATGTAAATGTACCAGAGGAATGACAGGAATATCAGCACTTCCCTGCCCAGCTGCTCAGTGCCATGAATTAGAAGTGATTACAGCCCAATTCCTCAGTTAACTTATGAGGGGAAAAATAATTGAAAGCCAGGATCTCAAATTAGGATCACACACATTGGTTCCCTCTTCTCCATCGGGTCACTAATCTTCTAAAGGAGTTCAGGTTGATTTGACATGCTTGTTTTCATCAAACCCCTGGTGCCAGGTCCTTATGGTTTCATTATCCACTGAGTACTAATGATGGAATGCTCTGTAACCACTCTCATGTCCTGGATCTTGGAAAGGCTAATCCCAGAGCTTCTCTTTGCCCTCTTCTTAGGATAAGTATTTTGCTTGCCTTTTTCCATTCCTTTGAGACCTGTGATGCTGTCTGTACCTCCTCAAATGCAATCACTAATGGTTCAGAGGTTTAATTACGCTAATTCTTTCTATAAGCACTCCAGGGGGAATTTCAGCAGCCCTTGCCAGTTTGAATACATGGAATTTTTAAAAATCTGGATATTTCTTGAAATCATTCTTTCAATATGCTCCTTCACAGTAAACTATTCTATTATACAATTTGCCCTGCTGGAATTTACTTGTTTGTGAAAAATAGAACAGGATTCATTTTGAGTCCTTCAGTTTTGATATGCTTTTTTTCAGATGTTTTCTCTTTTCCCCCACAAAGCAATAAGTCAGTGGCATCTTTTGTCACAGCCTATTTCTCTTTCCCTTTTTGGATGACCAGGCCAAAGTGTCCTTCTCAGGACTCTCATAAGACACAAAGAAACCTTCACAGTCAGAGAATCAGGTGGGATGTACATCTGATAACACCCGTGTACTCTTGGGAAAACCTTCATGGGACTGCAAGACTTTATCAGCAGCACTTGGGTACAGGTGGACAACTCTGAAAAGAGTTTGTGCCCTTGTATCCATTTACTAATTTTAGTGTAGTTAGATCTGCCTTGAGCAGTTTTCAGCAGTGTGACCAAACTTGTCTCTGTATGTTACCTGGGCTCCCCAGGCTGAGGGGAATGGCATCCTTGGAGTTCCCCCCAGGAACCTCAGAGCTGCCTCAGCTGTGTCCAGATCTATCCTGTGGCTCCGCAGAGCTGGAACTGCCTGGCAGTACCCATGTTTTTGTCACAAAGAACACATCTCTGCATGAAATGGGAATGAAACTGGCTCACTTAGGTACAAATATGGGAACTCAGGGAAGAAATATTTCTGATTAATCTATTCTATTTTTTCCTGGCACTCCTGAGCTGGTCTGCAGGATGGCTGTCACCTGTCACTGTCCTGAAAAGAACTACATATTCTTTTCCTGATGCTTTTTCTACCTCTTAGAGTTGTCAAGAAGAGCTAAGAACTCTGATCCATGAAAATCAATTGATTCCATTCTAGTTTTTCAGGTCTAAAGCAGTTATGAGCTACTAAGATTAGTAGCAAGCTAACATGCAATAACAAACTGCCAGAGACTATCAAACATCTATTGTGGTTTTCCTTTCTCTGAAGCACTTGATTATTATCAGAAGCAAAGATCTTGAACACTTGGTTATGGAGTAGTCACACCTATGTCTCTAAGGGGTCAAACCCCAGGAAGTAGTTTTTAAAAGCCTCAAAATCACTCAAAATATTTTAGCCTATCAGCATTTTCTGGCTGATCTGACTTGGAAGGACTGTCTGCATTAGTGTTTAGTCCTCTGGAATGGTAAAGCCAAGCCTGGATAGACACCTGCATGTACTGATGGTCGTGAATGCAGGTAAACAATCTGCCCCCATGAGAGCAGCCCATGTCTTACAGATCCCTTGTGGGTGTACTGGTTTTAAAGCTGGTTTCTAGCTAACCTGTAAGAGCAGGACACTGCTGGAAGGCCCAGCCCCTCTGCAGGCCATCTGGTGGCTGCTGGGGAAAGAGCTCTCACACAGAAACACTGAATTCATACAACAGCCCATCTTTTGGGATGCAGGCATTACAAGTAATGGTTATTCTTGGAGTAATAATGTTAAAAATCAGGTAGGACCACTCTTAATTATCTACTGGCATGAATCAAGCCACCAAATCCATGTCAGACCCTGGCATAGACATGGGTCAGCAGAGTTTGGGCAATTGTAGCCTAGAGAAGCCTATCAGAAGACCATTTGTGAAAGTGATTTTGGTGTAGAAAAACAAAGAAAAGGAGCATCCTTAAAAAATTACAGATGCTAATGTGAAGTTCTGGGTATCCAGTATAACGTGGAGCTGACAGACAGTGGTTTCAAACATGATTATAGACTTTGTGTGAATCTTTCCCAGTTTATTCTAAGTCCTGCAATATGTCCAAGCAATTTAACAACCCAAGCCTAACATTTTTCCTCTGCCAACAGTATCCCAGCTGATGACACAGCTTTGCAAAAAATCCTATTTAGGATTGAGTTCTTAGGCACAACTGTAGGTATTGTAATAGTCTAATGAAATAGATCTAGAAATCAGTGACTAAGCCAGGCATCTAATGCAGCCTCTCCTCTTTCATTCACAAATTAGCAGGGATGAGCTTCCTCTTTTTTTTTGTTCTTGTTCTTGTTTTGTTTTGTTTTGTGTGTTGGGTTTTTTCCCTCACTCTAGTCAGTAGTGTGAGAGTGGTTCCAGCCTGCCTGAAATATTCCTGTTAATCAACCTTTGCATAAAAGCTCAAGGATATTTCTGGGCTTAAGTTTTCTGTTAAAATTCACTTATATTCCCCAGGCTCTTTTTGTTGAGTAAGCATGTGAGAACACAAAATGTCTCTCTTGTCTTAGTATTTGAGAAAACACTAATTTCAAAGCATCTAGACTGAATTTGAGTTTTTGTAAAATAGTTTATATATAAATACACAGGAAAAGTATTTTTCAATCACATTATAATAATACTATTTTTGGTCACAAAAACTGACTTAATGAGTGTCTCCAAATCAAAGTTCGATTTCTTTCAATTTCTGTGATACTAAGAATTTAACTCTATTTGCATTCTTGGATTATCTTGGGTTGTAGCAAAAATCTCTCTAATTTAACAGACTAGCATCTTCAAAACTGAAAATATAAGAATTTATTCTTAAGTTTAAAGGAAAAGTTTTCTCTATAGTGTTTTCCAAGAGTTTGCTTTCCATATAGCCCAGCAATTGCAAAAATATAGATATTCATTCTAATCTCTCTCTTCCCTTGCTACTCTCTAAACAAAGATCAGTGTTGTTATTTTTCCAAAAAAGAGCTCTTTTAATAGTCACACTGACCTTATCTCACAAAGTCTGTGGCCCCATAGATCACAAAATATGAGCTCAATGTTCCGATGAATTGTCAATTGTTTGCAAAGAGTTTGTAGGCAACATGGTTTTGGAAAGGAATTTGGAGCAACTATTTTTGCTTCCATTATTCATCCATTCCTTTTCCCCCCAAGTAGTATCTTTTCAGTTCCAAGGCATGTGCAGACTAGAAATAGCATCAGCCCTGGGGGATTTTCCTTTACCAATCCCTTGGACATTCATTTCCCAATTTAGGGTGTCTGTTCTCAACCTTTCAGAATAGCATCTCCTTCCCTTGCTCCATCCTGCATGGACAGCAGGGACAGGCTGCCTCAGGAGGGAAATATTCTCAATTGGGCCAAACAAAGTCAGAACAACCCCAGTGCTTGTCTCCCAGCCAGCAGATGTAGCCGGACATGAATTTTATTGATGGGAATAGATGGTACAAGATTTCCTGGTTTATCCTCAATAGTCGCTAGAGGGCAAAGCAGGCCTCCATAAAGCAAACCTGCAACCCATAAGGGAGGCCCCCTGGCTCTTGTATTTGTCTCATGAGGCTCTGGTGTGGCTCTGTCTGCAGGGACAGAGCTGGACAGTCCCAGCCTGACTGCTGTCTTACCTGGTTTAGGACATACCCAAGCTTGCCCAGAGGCTGCATATCTCATGTGTTTCCAGTTTTGGACACAGTGTTGGCATCTATGATAATGTTTTGCTCATATAAAAGCATCTTTCAAGGTCAAGGTCCTTGCATCCATTCAGTCTTGAATCTTGCTACGAGGAGATGCCAAAGGTAAAATTGAGCTGTTTTGCTAGTGTCTTCCCAGCCAACTGTGGCTTAGATAATTCAGGATGCAGAGCTCAGACCATTGTAGATAACATGTAGTTCTTTCTTTAACTTCTGATTACTTTTTGCATCCCAATAGCCCTTAGGTATTTACAGTGCTTGTGCACTGAAGTTGTGAAGTTTACTTAGCATTGTGTGAAACAACCACCTCCTTTGGTCTCTCTCGAACATGCTGCCTAATTGCTTCACACCATGTCCCCCCAAGCTGATATAAGAAGCAGAAAGCTGCAGCTGCCTTTTCAACCTCAGTAAGCCCATTATGAATTAAAGTAGCTGTGCCATGTTCTCAGCTATAATTTTTCTCTTCTGGGGTGAAAATTCCTAATGTATGCAGTGGTTTGGACATTGATTAAGTCATTCATCTTGCACAGCAGATCAGAAACTATCCCTTGAAGTCAGTGTGGAGCTAACTGTGGAAAATTTGACTGAGAGACCATAGGAGGACCCTGGGAGAGCAAAACATAAAGATGACAACTCCAGGGCAACAAAACAGTTTTCTTGGCATGGCTGCAGCCTCAACATGTAAAAACCCACCTAAGCCAAGATAACAAGAGATGCCAATGAAGCCTGAAGTATCTCATGTGTAGGAGTAAAATCCGTTGACATTATTCCAAAAGTAAACTGTTTTCATGTTGGTGTGCCTTCAGAGAGTGTTTATGCAGCAAGAAGCCCTGACTCTTTAAACATGAGACTTGTGCTGCTGAACTTCATGATTCTCAGCATCTTGGTGAATATTGAGCCTTCTGAATTAAAAGCAGATATGTTTTGGAATTTCAAAAACAAATGTTGGGTTTCAAGACCTACTGCCTGGAACATACTTCAATCCAAAATGTTCCAAATTTGAGTGAAACACTTAAAAACACCTTCCACTCACAGACCTGAATCCCCATTTTTCAACCAATTTAGCTGGAAGTTTTTGAGTACTAAAATTGAAACCCATGTCAGCAGTCACAATCTCTTCACACTATGCTCTGCCAATTACTAAGTCCTTCTCATGTGGACAGTGGAGGTTGCTGTGGGCCAGCCTACATGGCAGGGACAATTTGGCTGATGGCACCTGGTGCCACAGTGGTGGATTGGGCCCTACATGGAAAAAGCCAGCCCTGAGCTGACAAGGGATTCCATATGAGTGGCAAGGTTTCCCTTTCCAGAGTGCCAGCCTGTTTTTTGCTGTGCAGGAAAGGCTTTTCTGTCCATTGATGTGATGGCAAGCTCACAAGCAGCACTTCAGGCGAGTCAGTGTTCTCAATTCTGAGCCAAAATCAACAAAGCCTATGCTCAGACCTGGCTGTTGGGAAATGATAATTGCTTTTTGAGTTGTGGACATGTCCTACACTGAGCCATTTAGCTGAGGTCTTCTATTACCCTGAAATGAGCAGGGAGGATGTAATGGTCAGGGAGGTCTATGACAATCCAAAGGAGATTGGAAAAGCCAGGACTTTCCAATCAACAGGATCCCCGAATTGCTCCATTGGGCACCCAGCTCCAAGTGGTGCTCCCAGAAGAGACTAGTGAACTTGTGGTGAGCAGCACATGTGATGCAGAGTGGGGCCAGAACATGCAGGAGCTGCTGAGCCACTGGCTAGAGCTACTGTGCTTTTGGGAAAGACCAATTCTCCCAGCTCATGCTGAGAGTCCTATGAAACTCAATGGGAGGAGGTCTTTTATTTTTGATGTATTGATTGTTTGATGTTATTGGACAAGGATCTAAGACTTGAGGTTTTTTTACTTTTACCTATTTAAAGTGGGGTAGCTGAATGCCTGGTCTGGACTTTTTGTTTGCAAAGCAGCCACAGCTCACACTGAGCACAGGGATAATTGTAAGTTCTCATCACTTCTGGAAAATGGGCCATTAAATAGGTCATTAAGTACAGCATTATCTGCCTCATTTCAGCCACCCAGGCTGAAGAAATTTGGCTGTTGCAAGGCAAACAGAGGCTTGGATTAGTGCTGGGTGCAGGCTGGCTGGCCATGCTGTTGTCTCCTGCTGCACCACAACAGCACAGCAACCTGGGAGCCTTCAAGCAGGTGCTATGAAGTCCACACTGGCATTTAATAAACTCCTTTCTCGGGAGAAACTAAACTTTTCCTGAAACTATGTTTCCAGAACACAGAGGAGATCCATAGCCCCACAGGACCTCTGAAAGTGGCAACCAGAGTTTGACACTTAGATCATGGATTCATGACTAGCTCAGGTTGGAAGGTCATTCCAACAGTGGCTCTTGGTATCCTGCTGTGGAATGAGCTGACTTTTGTCCCTTTAGGAATCTGTTTGTCCACAGGAGAATGGCCCTGTGAGGTACCCCATGTACGTGGTCTCCTGTAAGCACAGGGGTGGCCATACCACCTCAGTCCAAAGGTCCAGTTCCTCCAATGTGCTAGTGGATCCATGGAAAAACATGTAAGAGCTTGGCAAGGACATATGAATCTCCCAAATGCAACTATTTGCTGTTTAGAAAGAGTCAGAGCCAGAAGGAGTTTCTCTTGAGCAACTCCATACATTTCTATTTCAGGAAGTTTCTCTGTCCTCCTCCTTCTCACACAGACCTATTGCATCCACGCCATCCCTAGACAGGAACAAATCAATCTGAGAATTGAATTGCAGAGAATAGACATGAAGAGCAGTTGGAAGCAGTGGGAGAAAGCAAGCCAGCTTTCCTCTGGCTCAATTCCTCCTTGATGCAGCTGTAAGGAGGCCTTTTCCTAACATGCTGAGTCTGTGCCACAGCTTTGGATTTGCTAAACCAAATTTGTGAAGAATCAGGAGCATACAGAAGAAAATCATTAGCGAGGTATTTAGCATGAATGTGAGCAAACTAAGCCAACTGTGGGATGACCCCACTCAAACCTGCACGTGTTCCATAGGTCCAGGAAACAAACATGAAGTCTCAAATAGCATCATTGTGCTACAGTGAGCTCTCTTTTTTGAAACATTTAATGATAAATGTTTAAACAGCTGCCCTTGAAGGAGTCAGGGAAGGAGAGCAGTAAGGCATTGTCTTGTATTAAAGCCACAACTGGACTTTGGCCAGAACTGAGGAATTTGTAGGTGACGAGTACATTTTTCATGCATTTTGCTGAATCCCCTGCATGGCGTAACTTTCTCCGTGGGAGATTTAGCCAAACAGTCTGAAGAAAAGAAAGAAATGTGGACAAACCAGCTTCTGTGATTTATTGCCTCAAAGCCATTCAGTAGAGATTGTCCCAGCTGGTCATAAGCTACTTATTTCCTACTTCAGTGGAGGGGAAGAAGGGTACTGGATGCACATTTTATCCAGATAGAGATCTCTATTCTTTAATTTATCTCACACACTTAGGATAAATGAATAGTAGTGTTGATCTTATCTCATGTTTAATTTATTGTTTATTTATTTATTTTTCCAGTCTTCTTGCCCCTCCCCTTTTTTTCCCCCCACTCCCTTCAAGATGGGAAGTTTTTAACATTAGCTTTATATGTTTCTGGAGAGTTGATAAAACACATAAAATTAATAACTTCAGTAACCATAATGCCTCATCTGGTGTGATCCCAGACAATATAAATACTTGAGGACTACAAACTGTGTTTTCCTTCCCAAATATCAATTGAGATTACACTGAGACCACTGTGAAGCCCTGAGTATGTGTTTGCATTAGTGTTTCAGTTCAGATCAGGAGCTCCCTGCAAAAGTAGTTTGGTTTGCATTGTGGTGCCATCTTAAGGATGCTTGAATTACTGTCCCTGTGAAAGAAACTTGTCTGGAATATGTGGTTCCCTAATCCACTCCAGGCACCACTGGGAACTAGACTGTGGATGGCAAGAGTTAAAAAAGAGGCAAAAAACCAAACAGCAAAGCCTTAAGCAATAAAACCATGAAATGCATTCACTGTGGATGTCAAGTCCTCAACAAAAAAATCTTTCTGGTCCTTGGCTCTGCTCCTCTTAGTTCATCCTATTTGTTAATGCAAATGTAGTCTTAGAAAATCCACAGGTGATCCTCAGTGAATTTGAAGGCTTCATGGCTAAGTACTTCCAGCATAAGCATAAAGTAAATGTATAAAATTAAATAAGTCCAGCTGTGTTGTGTGTTACTTGTCTGCCTGCAAGCTCTGTGAAATGCAACTTTTTCTGTTGTCACAGATTGGAATTGTTCAAAATATCAGTGTTCTTTTTTATTATTGACATATAGATAAAATTCTTATTTCTACAATATAGTAAATTGTTGGGACTGGGAAACCCTCATTGGAATGGGAACAAATCTCTGATTCTTCTGGTGGACCTGTATGTGCTATGGGACTTCAAGAGCAGCTCTGAATTGTATAAAATTCCATACCAGAACATTTTCCACATGTCTAGAAACCCACTTATCATCAAGGTATCCATCCTTTGGGGTGTGATCCTGCCCACCCACAGCACCAGCATCTCAACACTGATGATGGTTTGTTCTTCAGCCTTGGGGACTAAAACCCACTGATCATCATACAGGTGCAAATCCCCACATCCCATCACCTCCCCCAACCTTCCTCTCTGCTGCCCCTTCAGACAACTTGTGTCTAATTAAATAGATGACTATTTAAATCCCTCATTCATCACAGCCTCCTAAGGTGCAGTGCCAGGGGCAGAAGGTGCAGCATGGGGGAGGCTGTACTGGTGGGAGTGGATTAAGTGTTCCTCACCGTTGCACTTGGATGTCTGTGCACCCCAGTCTCTCACCTGACTGCACACTATTTTTTTTTCTGGTGACAAAGAAATGAAATCAGCTCAACTGAGACTGATTCTTTTTAGAGGGAAGGGAGGGAAAGCAAGTGAGATAGTGACACACACACCCCCCTGGTCCTCACAAAGCTGCTGTGCAGGCAGGTGCAGTGATTGTCAAGCAAGGTGTCCTGCTCCAAGCTGAGTCACAGGATGTGGAGGGCAAAAAGTAAAGGCTACCTCACCTCACTATTCCCAGGGATTAAACACCCCACAGAAGTGAGCTGCTGGATAATCTTGTTCAAGTGTTGACAAGATCTCTGAGCTTGCAGTGGCAGATTGTGAAACGTTTATTTGTTTGTTCCATGGGGCTTTCCATAAAACTACCGAAAACAAGTTTCTTTATCTTTCTCTCTCTCGCAGACACTAACACCCCTACCTGCTGCTAACCATATTTAAGTAATAAGAGACAATCACTTCACCTGCAATTTTCTTGCCCATAAGCAATGCAGTTACCATGAATATTTAGGAGGACGTTCATGATGGTGCTGTAAATCAGGACCAGATTTGTTGTCTAGATCTGCAATACATTTTTTATTAAAAATATTTTGTAATTGGAAAAAAATAAAAGGGTCCTCTTCTTTTGCCAAACACCCCATTGGCTGAAAGTTTGCTCTTTATTAAGATGTGCTACTTCTTCAATAATCCAAGAGTTTAAACATTCTTTTTGCAGGACTTCTAAGGAAATTGTGAACAATTAAAATGTAAAGGATTAACAACTCTGATAAAATTATAACCTATTGCATTTACTTTGTTCTATTTGATTTTTACCTCTGTGAGGCCTCATACACTGAAATGCTATGCCATCAGCACCCAAGACATTCATTTATGGGTTTTTTTAATGTATTACACCCTCTCTGGTGTATTCTGCAGAGGTCAATGCATGTAAGTGCAGTTGCCCTTTAGCAGATGTCTGAATTTGGGGATCTGTCCTTTTCCAGACCATCTTGGTAGAAGCCTCTCCCTCTTCTTGGCCACTGTTTTACCAGGCCTTTGTGGACAGAGGTTTCATGAAAAGAAAACTGATACAGAGAGAATTAATCAGCCAACTGTCCTTACAGACATGAGATCTGCATGTGGAAAACTCTTACAAACACAGACTTTGAAACTCAATGTAGGGCTTTGGGATTTAAGGGCATATTTGAACTTAGCAAAAATAAGTGACTCAGTGAATATGAATAGTCACAGCCTCCATGTTTGCAGCTTATATATCACTTCTGCAAACACAGTGGTTTATAATTGACTGAAAGGAGAAATACATCTTGCAACACCCACCAGCTTCTGCAGCCCGGGTGATTTCCCACCTGAGCACCTTGCTGGTCTATTTTTATCCTGTGAAGAGGTTACAGAACCTTGCTGGCCTTGATTTCCTTTACCTAACAGGTGCTGGCCATATTTTATTTTGCAAATGAGGCATTTCGTGAACTATCATGAGATTAAAGAATTACTAGAGCTGAGGGGGCAGGGGTGAGATGGAAAGAAAGGGAAGGAGGGCAAAAAAAAAAAATCCCCAAACATCAGAAAAGTCACGCTTCAGTTCTCTGCTGTTGCATTATCTTTTTTCTTTTCTTTTGCTACTTCAAAATACCTACAAGTATGCTGCCCTCCTTGAAGCCAGCTCCTTGAAAATGAAGTGTACATTTCAAAGACTGTGTACAGTACAACTCTTTGTGTTTGGCTTGGAGAAATATTTGTTGGGTGGAAAGAAAAAAAGGAATTTAAGTGGTTGATAGTAAGCAAATGTTCCTCCAATACCTGCTCAAAACACATTGAATCTAAGGACATGTACTGGCCATGCTGGACAGAAATTGCATCTTGTGATGTTAGAAGAGTTGGAGCTCCAAAACCTGTGAGGCACACATCCAGAGAGGGGTAGAGTCACACTTGTTAGGGTGGCAATGCCCATGTGGAGATGACAGTGAGGACTGAGTGCCTCAGCTTCTGTCTCCAGCCCAGGGTAGGGTCCCAAGCTCCTGTGGCACCTCTGTGCTGCTGGAAGAGCTGCCATGAGCTAGTTTGAAGAGTGCTACATCCACAGTGAAGCAGCAGTGAAAATATTTCATCTTATCTGACATAAAGCCACTAGAGCAGCAATAATGGAGAAGTCTGGGACACTGTTCACTTCCCAATTGTTTTGCTCACAGATAAAAGCAAAACATTCTCGATCACTTTCCTGAAGTAGGGCTATAAAGAACACATCTTTAACAACAATGGTGGCTAAAATTGGATGAGGTTGTTCCTGTGTTATGACAATCAATTCAGCCATGTTAGGCACTGCTGCTGCCAAAAGTGCTGTATTGGCATTTAAATTCCTGTAATCCACAATTAACTGCCATTTCCCATCCAACGTTTTACTGGCCACACAGGAGAGTTATATGGAGAATGAGTGGGAACAGCTATTCCATCTTCCCTTAAGTCAAATATCACAGGGAAAATCCCTTCTCTGGTCCCCAAAGGGGGAGTTTACATTAGTTACCTTTGAAGGAGATAGAGTGGGGGTGGCAGCTTGCAGCAGGTGAAGTGATGAAAAATCCATAGCAAAAGTTAACTGCCTGCTCTTATCATCAGTCCAAGACCTGCCCTTTAAGATGCATAAGCCAAGCCTCTTTATTGTCTCCAAGCTTCTTTGAGCCAGAAAAATATTGGAAAAATGTGTACAGATGGGAACCCAGGGCCCAGAGGGAAAATTGAAGACTGCTCAAATATTGCTGCCAGTTTGTTTTACAAGTTGCTCCATAACACCCACTGAAATTACCACTGGTGAAAGAATGAGAGCGGGTTTTTAATTCCAAACTTGACAATTTGATAGTAAATCTCCCCCTTTTTTTCCTTTGGATGCACACATGACCCCAAAGCTCCTAAAACAGGACTTCTGGGTAGCTGGCAGGAGAAATAATGATGAATTCACCCCCCAAGGGGACATGGTCTACCTGCTCTACGTTCCCCAGGCAAACCAGGGAGGACAACTGATTTGGATCACCTTTTGTTTGCTGAGCATGTACAGATGAGATGACTAGCTCAAATAAGTGGGTAGGACTGAACTTTCCTAGCATATATTTGTTCTGTCCTCATTTCCTTTCTTGGACTCAGGTGCCAAAGCACGTTGCCATGATGAATATATGAAGGCCTTGGAAAATTAGAATTAAATATGTGTATTTTTTGTAAGTTGAGACATCATAGAAAAGGGAACTTTAAATCTAGTGTAAATAGCTAACAACATACTTCTGTTTGTTTTTCAGTCCAATTGTCTAAGTGTGCTATACCTCATGTTTTAAAATAATACTTGAGCTGAGCTGATGCCAGGCTGCATCTCTTTTCTCTCAGGATTCCTAAGCAGCACGTACTCAGCCAAGGAGAACAGAATGGGCATTTGGGTCTGGTGTCCAAAGCTTCCATTCACCACCCACCTAGCAGTTCATGGCTGGGCCAGGAGTGAAATGCATCATGATTTTGTGTCTTGCTTGGGCAGTGTACAGAGCAACAGAAAAACTTTGCCATGCTTTTGTGTTTTGTTCTGTTTTCCTTTTTTCTGTTATTTTTTAATTTCCAAACTGTCATAATTCTCCATGAGTTAGCAATTCCCTTGGCATATTTTGGAGTTAGTTTAATAAATTTGGGTTTGCTTGAGCCAGGACTTGAATTCTTTCATATACATTCAGAGAAGGTGGAAGATTTTCCTAAGTTTGTTTGAAGTCTCACGCTCATGCAACCACCTAAAAGAAGCTCAATTCTATGCATGCAGAAGAGGTACCTCAGTGCTTGAAATAATTTCCAGGGAATGATAATTTCTCACAGATTGTTTGACCTTCATCATCAAACAGTCAAAAAGTTACTCAGTTTTTACTGATTTTGGCCTGAAGCTGTCCCACAGCAGAACTGAATATTCCAGCCATGATTTCAGCATATTTTGAATTCCAGACTAAAAACAAATGTGACTTCCCTTGAAAGAAGTAAAAAAACCAATTCTTATTTAATTTTGAAAGACAATTTGGAAATAAAAATTTAAATGTTGAATGTAAAAGTTCTTCAATGGTTTAGAAAAACATCATTCTATTTTTGGCTTTTCTACACTGCTTTTCCATTTAGATGAAAATGATATTTTGGTTGACAAGTAGCCCAGCTAAAACCTCCCATCTGGCTGTCTTTGTGCTTCTCTCCTGTACAAAACATGGTCAGTAGAAGGCACAGGAACAACATCAAAATCATCATCTTGATCTGTCCAGGCAGAGTCTGTATCCTGGGCCCATGGTCTGAAAGATGCAGCTCCTGGAATCCAAGTGCTCCTTTCTTTGACACCCATTACAAAGGATTTCCAGTTAACACAAGAACAGCAGTTTCCCTGCCCAGGGACCTCTGAAGTGAAGTATTCCTTGCTTGCTCCCATGGGAAATAGAGGAAATATATTGCCAAGGAAATAAAAAAGGGCCAAGGTCTTTTTGGCCTTATTTTGGCCAAAATGTAATTAAAACTACATTTTTCTATTGCAGGAACAATCAGGCTGGGAAATCAGTGTTATTTGACATCATTGCAGTCAAGAACACCACAAGAGACATGAAAAGTCTTGGACTTGAGATGAATGTGCATCTATCTCTGCAGATACACAGACACACATCTCCAGAGGTATCCTAAGTTATTCTAAGATATTTGCACATAATATTAAGGCTTCTGCCACCCTGTTTGTGCCACAAAGATATTTAACCCTAATCTGTACTAAAGATCTAAGTTCCTATTGAAGCCTAGGAGCCCAGACGGGCTGCAGAACCCTCCTGTTGTCCTGCTATGGAGTGAGCATTATTCCAGCTCAGTTACTGTGGTTGGAGTGCTGTAGCTCTGAGCAGAGGTCTGCTGAGCCAGCCTTGATGCTCTTGGAGATGAAAATGTGCAAGCAAAAATCCTGTCCTCCCCAGAGGCTCATTTTTGGGCAGAGGAGGGCCTGGCTGCCTACAGAGGCATCATGTCCATAAGGCAGCAGTGGAGTTAGGATAGCTAGGACTTGCCAAGGATTGTAGGAGCATGTCCAATTTGCAAGTTTCAAAGCCATTGGGAAGCAGTGAGTCAGCGGAGGGATCTGATAAATTCTTTGTTACAGGCTTGTTCCAGTTCTAATTAATCACATTCAATAACAATTCAATTAGTGCCATGAGTTAAAAATTACCAAGTTAGCTGCACATACTGAGATGGACACATCCAGGGCTGAGACAAAAATAGTCTGGCAGAAATCAGAGGCATTGAATACAGCAATGATCTCCTGAGACATTTCTGGAAATTATTCGTGGCTATTTTCCATATCTTGATTCTCCAAATGCTTCTGGTGTTTCTTTCCTTCTCTGACCATGGTCCCTCCATGGAAGATCTCACACATTTTCTCTTACTAATGTACAAGAGTGGAGACTACTGGTGTGAGTGGGTCCTGTGGTTAGAGAGCAAATTGGAACCACTTTTAGAAACTCAGTTCCCCACTGCTAAGAGCTCTCCGTACAGAAAACAAAATGAAGAAGCCCTGGGAAGATTAATACAGACAAAACAACAAGCAAAAGGAGTAGAATTGAAAAGGATCCATCTTCCTGAGAGCCA
The DNA here is from genome assembly GCA_013397375.1 of Toxostoma redivivum. NCBI lineage: Eukaryota > Metazoa > Chordata > Aves > Passeriformes > Mimidae > Toxostoma > Toxostoma redivivum. The sequence continues at coordinate 666,321 of VXBI01012199.1, read as the reverse complement.
ATGCTGCCAGCAGTTCAACTGCCAGCTCTCAGGCTGCTGGACACCACACTCGTGTCTGCCAAGAGAAAGACACTGAACATCACCATCCCTTTGATTTCTCCTATCAGCCATTTCTTCATCTGTTAATTTCATGTAGTTTTATGTATTTAATCTCCTATAGTTTTTACAGCTCTTGGGTTGTATTCATTGCTTATATTGCATCAAATACAACAGGATTCTGACTTGGACATTTTGACTCCAAAAAAGGAGGTGAAGTGAAAGTCATCATTCCACACTTTATAGTATTAAAAAGTTAGTGATGTTGGCATGCTGAAAGAGCAGAGAAACTTCTATAAGAGGAGACAAGAAATAACAGAATAAAAATACTCAGTGATATTTTTAATAAAATAAAAACTAAACAATAGAAATCATCTTTAGCAAGCTAGGTCCATAATTTGCCCTGCATCTTTGAAGTGAAATGCCTTTTGGTTGCTTTGTTAGGCATTTCTTCCTCCATTCTCCACTTTCTAATTTTTTGGGGATGTTTCACCAGAGGAAAAGGGAGTACAATCAGAGTATTATGGAAATCTGAATTGTTGTGTACACACACACACGCACGCACTGATATCTGTGCCAGCACAGCAGCAATGTGTCATTGCTGTCTCAATATGCATCAAGCTGGTACAGGTTCTGTAACACTTGCAAGAAGACCTGTGGATCAGAACCCCAAAAGTTGAAAGTGTTGCTGAATATGTCTTCTTGTCTTGTTGAGTCAGTATTCCTTTATTTTGGCCTGGCAGTGCTGTCACGAAGATTCTCCCCTCAGGTTGCAACATTTCTTTTAATTCCAAAAATCAAGAGTACATTGTGTTTCAAACTAAACTTGTCTTGCCTTTACCTGAACTCAATCTTGCTGCTCAAAAATATCTAACTGGTGTGTAGACAGACAGACCTTTGTACCCAGTGTAACTCCATTTGGCACTTCTTCAGCAAGTCAGAATATTTACCTCTAATCTCATTTTGCATAGAAAAGTACAAATGAATTTCAGCTGCAGTCAATCAGAACAATATATACTATCTTGGGTAAATGATTTGGAAAAAAATTACTGAGAGTTGTTTTCCCATATGTCACCAACTGAGACACAGCTGAGCAGTGCTGGTGATGGGGCTAACACACAACATGGATGTAACTAATGAAATGGGAACTCTGAAGAGGGAGCAGTGGCAAAAACAGACCTCTAATTCAGCAGCCAAATAAGTATGGGAATGATTTCTTCAGCACACAGTGTCTCTGTGGCTCCCAGCACAATAGGTTCTGATATCCTGTTGCATGATGATTCAAAGTTTGCTCCAATAACAGGAAAAGAGCTTTCTATTAATTTCTTTGAGCTTTCTACTTATCTTACAGAAGCAACTGTTTATGGTTCAAGCCACAGCTGCAGAAAGCTCTTTCTAGGATAGATTAAAATGGATGGGTACCAAGCAAGCAGGAGGCTGCAGAAACCCCCCAGGATCCCAGAGTAATTCCATCACTGTCTTCTAGTGGCTAGTGGCACTGCTGACAGAAGTGCCATCACAGCCCATAAGCTGCTGCTTTTACACATGTGCTGGGGCCCTGATTGCACCAACAGCTCTTAATTGTCCTGATCACTCTCACCTCCACTTACAGCCCTTGCTCATCAACCCAGGGATCCTATTTAGGCTCAGGCTGGGCCACTGAGCTCTGGTTTGAGCTATGCTGCAGGACTGGGGTGGTTTGTAGTTTGGACATGCACTTTCCTGGCCATGAATCCTACTCCAAACATGGATCCAGACTCCAGTGCACAGAGTGATTTCTGCCCTGCCACTGGATGTGCCTTGCTGCTGTGGATCCACATTTGATAATTTGACTCCAAACCTGCCTCATCACTATGGATGCTCCAGCAATCTGAATTCTCATCTGAGCCTGGCTGCTTTCTGTGGCTTGTCTTGCTTGAGTGCTGTGGATGAGCTCCTGGCTGGTGAGCCCCAGTGCTGCCAGTCAGTCCTTGCAAATGTGCTTGGCACCTTGAACACAAAAGATTTCAATGCAGTAGCTGAATTTCCTAAATCAATTGATTTAGCCATGGAATTGTCCAGATAGTTTTCAATGTGGGTAAGTGCTTCAGACATATGCCTTTACTTTGAGGGTTTCCTCTCTATTCTGACAAAAGGGGATTAAGGAATATCCTGCTCCTGCACCCCATGCAGACCTTGCATGAGAAAGAGGAGTTGCAACAGCCTGTTTCCAGCCACTGCCTCCTCTGCACACTCCTCAGCTGGGTGCAGTGCAGGAGTTTGGCCCTTGACAGGACCCTGCACTCACTGAAGCCAGCCTTGGCACAGGGAGTGTCAGGTCTGTGACCCTTGCAGATGTCAGTAGTAGATGAATAGGCATGATCAAGACCCCATAGTATGCCAAGTTTGTAAACTCTTTTTGTCAAGGTATATCTTTTCAGTGGCTATGGAGCACCTACCTTTGTGTGGTTTTGGTCATGATTCCAGGTGCTGCTGAAGTGTAAATACTTACTGGAGTAATAACCAAACTCCGGCTGCTTTTGTTTTGCTTTTTATAAGCTCACATACCAGAAAGGGATGGAATTCAGGATTTACCAATAACAGACCCTGCTCTAAAGGAGATGCTGTTGTCACTGGCAGTGTGTAATGGTGGGTGAGGTATGTTAGCAGATAGACATGATTACTCTTGGGAATAAATAACTAGGCTTGCTTCTGTAAATGCCTTGGGAAATGTTTAACTGTCCTGCTTGTTGAAAATACTTGAATTTACATAATTCATTAGGTTGAAATGATCTCTCAGATCATCAAGTCCAACCTTTGATCAAACACCATTGTGCCAAGTGGACCATAGCACTGAGTGCCACTCTAATCTTTCCTTAAACACCTCCAGAGATGGTGACTCTACCACCTCTCTGGGCAGCCTATCCCAATGTTTAATCACCATTTTTGTGAAGAAATTCCTCCTAATGTCCAACCCGAACTTCCCCCAGTGCAGCCTGAGACTACAGTCCTCTTGTACTGTTGTTGGTTGCCTGTTGGAAGAGCCCAACCCCACCTGGCTACATCTTCCTTTCAGGAAGCTGGAGAGAGAGAAGGTGCCCTCTGAGCCTCCTTTTTTCCAGGCTAAACACCCCCCAGCTCCCTCAGCCACTCCTCATAGGATTTGTTCTCCAGACCCCTCCCCAGCTCCGTTGCCCTTCTCTGGACTCGTTCCAGCACCTCAGTGTCCTTCCTGTATTGAAAGGCCCAGAACTGGGCACAAGCCTCAAGGTGTGGCTTCACCAGTGCTGAGTACAGGGTAAAGTTGTCCAAGTTCCTAGGTCTTGAAAGAGTTGTGGGGTTTGAAAAACTAGTTTTTGTTTCAAAATCTATTTTGTCATGTGATTTAAATGAGTTATTTCAAGGGGGAAAATTCCTTCAAATCAACCTATTGTGTTTTGAAACAAAACCAGAGCCCTTGCTGTGCAAACAATAGGGGCTGCACTGCCAGCATCTCCCTTGCCTCAGCTGCAACAGACCATGCACTTTATGCTGCTCGACTGGAATCCAAACTGTTGTGTCCAAGTGTTCAGGATAAGCTGGTTAACGTGGTCTGAGATCAGAGAACAAAGCTGAGGGCTGTAGTCTTCCAGGCAGTGGTATAAATCCTGGGTTTCAGGGTGTCCTGCTGCCTTTGGTAACTGGTAATATGTGGGGTTGTAGCACTCTTCAATGTGCTCCTTCAGGCAGGGCTTGTACAGCCATCCCAGGTGATTCCAGTCTTTAATTCAGCATCAAACAGACTTAATATCTCAATCTGTCATGTTTGACAGAGTTCTTTGTGAGGGAGCTCATTTTTCATGAGCTACTGCTTTATCTCTCTCTTCCTTTCCCCATTTTCTTCTGTTTCATCTTCCTCTGACTCCTGTCTTATTTTTCCCTCTGGCCAGCCTGCCTAATCTTTATTTTTTGCTTGAAAGTCTTTTACTGTCTGAAAGCTGAAATTGTAGAGCATCTGGGCACTTAATGCTGGCCACCTGTGTGCATCCAGGGACTCTACACAGTCCATGAATTGTCTGCTTGACAACCTCAGTGTAAAATGTTCTGCAACCACAAACAACAGATAGGGGTCAGGCTGCTGCCAAGACATGGTGGAAATCCTAAATTGTTGTGATTCCTTTCTGTCCTGTAAATGTTGTTTATTTGCGTAAATTCAGAGAAGCCTCCTGGATTGCCTCAAAGCTGCAGCTGTTTTACTGAATTAATCTCAACCACCTCAACTGTTTTGTGCTGCAATTTTGCCAGCACCCACTGCAGGCACAGCTGTAGGGCACAGCAATTTGTTTCCATATGTTCTTCACACAGCACATGTAGTAGCACCCAGTGGTGCAAAATGTTACTAGTGGGACAGATCCAAAAATTTTAGAACTATTTATTAGGTGCTTGGAGTCTGGTCTTACAGCAATTTTGTACACAATTTATGCAGTGGAGCTTAAACCTGCAAATACAATGCAAGCAGCAGATAGTCATAATTATGGTGTTAGTAAGTGGTGTTTTGTAAGTGGTCTCCTGGCAAGATGTCCTTTGTAGGCTGTTATGCAAGCCATTTCTCCTTTATTAATTGTTGCTAATTATGTTTTTGCTGTGAATGATCCATTAACTAGCTTAGCATGGTAGAGTTGAACAAAAAAAAAAAGTATTATATTTGCTCAGAGAATAAGTAGAAAAACCATAATTCTTGGCTGGGTCTCTCACTGCTACTTGCTCCTCTCATATGTGCTCCTTATCACTGTTTATTGCCTTTCAGGCCTCATGGGCTGTACAGCTTGTAAAAGGAGCATTCAGGTTCTGTTCTCTTTCTCTAGAGCAAGTGATTCAAGGTCTAAATTTTTTATCCAAAGCAACCCAGCTTTTGCTATATGTAAAAGCATATTATAATGATGGCCAAGATGTGATTTGAATGCTTTAACAGGTAACAATGGTATCAATCATCCACTTGGAAGGTGGAGTTGCTTTCAAACAAATCTAGGTACAACCTTTTCTGGAGATACTCATGAAAGAACAGCTGCAGGTTTCTCCTATAACATGAACTTATTTTATGGAACTTGGCTACAATTACTTATTCAGAAAAGCAGTGGTACTAGGGAGTAAAAACTTTAATTGAAGACTAATGTCTGAATAATGTCTGAATGTACAAGAGACAGGCCTAATCTGACTGGGTTTCAACATCCTAATAGTATTCTAAAATAGTTATGGAGTAAAACAGACTCTATAAACAAATATAACTATATGTTTAGATAATCCCCATCTTTGTCTACTGAAGAGTTTAAACAATTAAGAGGGAACTCAAAGGGAATATGGATTTATGAAGATGCTTTTTTGTAAAGCAAGAATATATAGCATATTGTCCTCAAATCCAAGGCTCAGAGAACAAATGGGTCTTTGAAAATGTCTCCTGGTAAAACACCATGAGGAAAAGATCAAGGTGTTAACCAAGCCATTACAAACAAGTGGTGAAAATAAATGGTCTGCAGTTCAGTTTAGTAACACAGCTGGGAAAAGAGCATCCAGGCTGAGACTATTGAAGACTTGTCAGCACGGTCACAGTAGCACAACACAGGATTTGGAAAATCTGCATGAGCAGCCCCTCACTGCCAGCGTGTGCTGATGCTCCATGGCAAAGACTCTACTGAAACATCTACAGAGAGCACAGGGAAAAGGGGCAGTGTGAGCAATGTGTGGAAAAGCATGAGCAGAATTCCAGTGCTGTGCTGCTCTAGGGAAGAATTACAGACCCTGCCAGTGCACCTGGAGTAGCTCTGTCATTGTACCCCTCCTTGACTCAGGAGCATGTTTCTGCAAGAGGAGTAGGGAACTTGGTTATTGCAATACCTACTGCTATGATGCTTGTGTTTTTATTCCTTTTTTCTGCTCTATTTTATTCCCTTTGATTAAACTTATTATGTACTCTGCTTTTTTCTTGTTATTCTATTCAAAATTCCCAGTTAAACCCTCCAACTTGTTTAACTAAAGGCTAAAGACAGCAGAGGTTAGGAATTGGTCTAAAGTTGTCCAAATTCTTGCAGATTCAAGAGGTGTGTCATATGCAAATATATAACTGCTTCTCCATTGGGGTGTCACTCATGGCCACAGGGCAGGTGCTCCCCTACAAGGGTGAAGGCAAGCAGAGGGCACCCTGATTTCTCCTTTGTCCTCCACTCTGCAGGGAGAGCTGGAAAAAAGTGGATGGACTCTTTATCTGGAAATCTGGAGGAATTGTTGAGTATATTTTAAATGGCCTTTAAGGGAAGTGGTTTGGGATGATTTATTCAAAATGGGAAAATACTGGGAAAGGTGATAATGAGCCATGCTCTTCCATAATGATGCAGAGAAAATTGTTCTCACCTAAGACAAAAACTCTTTCACTTGTGCAGGTGATTCCAAAAGTAGGAAGAACTAAGGACATGGAGAGTCACTTCCCATCCAGTTGATCAGTTTGATAGTGATCAATCTCCTCCACATCATCTCCTGTGTCTATTTGGTGTATAAACATAAAGTTCCAGGCTGACTAGGACTGTAACTCTGAATAGTGGGGCAAGAGGTGCACAACTAGACTACTGCAAGATGGGTGGCGCATTTGTGCCGAGCCTAATTTGGCCTCTGGATCAGAAAGAAATGGTCTGTTCTTGCAAGTATTGTTCGTTGAATATAGATGTGCTAGCCTAGCCCCAAAGATTACAGTTTGCTGGAGGATACAGGTTTGGAAGGAATTAGATTAACTAAAGAGTGATTTTTAAAGAGTATTTTTCCTTTAAGCATGATGGGGATGCTGAAATGATTGACAACCTTTTTAATGTAACTAGAGTCTGAGAAAGAAGTTGGTGGATAAATGCCATTTAAGAAAAAGGTTTCAGTGAGATTTGCCTTCAAATAATTTCAAATGTATACATTTTCACAGACTCACTTTTTGAGCAGCTATTCCAGGTGGATGGTGAATCCCAGACAGCTGCTTTCATACCCTGCCTGCACAGTAGCACATTTTGCAGCCAAACCAGGGTTGCACTTGTGCATTGCATCTTGTATGTCTGTGCCCTACACTGAAGCTTGTTTTAGCAAGAGAATACACTACACTGCTCTGGCCAGAAGGTGGCAATGAGAAATGAGGTTTTACACTTTATTATTTTATCAAGTATTGTTCTGTGATGCATCAAGCTGATCACAGTTTATATATCAAATCTTTCCAGGCAGGTTTTTTTGTTTGGTTGGTTTTTGTTTGTTTGTTTTGTTTGTTTGTTTGTTTTTTAGTAATTAAAAAAAAACCAGCATCACCTCTACACAGACGAAGCCACCAATGGCCTGTGTCTGAGCACATGCAGTAGGAGGGAATAAAGGTGGAAGTTAAAAAGCAATTTTCCCTAAATTGATCTTTCATATCTGGTTTCCATGGACTGCACAGTGGTTGTAAAGCCCAAAACTGTTTAGCAGTGGTGTTTTAAGGATTTCAGGAAGACCAGATGGCTGAAGATTCACTTGAGCACTGGGGCCCAGGGTATCTACTCCTCTGGGGCTTCAGCTGGCAGATTTTTAAGAGCATAGGGGAGATTTATTAGAATGTGTTGATTTCTAAAGTAGGAATGTAGCTTTAACAGAAGGTTCTTTGCCAGAGATTCCTCAGCACCAGTGAAAATGAAGCTGTGTAGTTGCCCTTCAGGAGCTGGAGGGGAGGCACAGGAGAATTATTACTCACCTGTTCCAGGGACATGAGAGTGTTGTTCCTGGTGACAGCTCTGACTCCATCACAAGATGTATCCTCCAGAGCACTTTGTGCTGCAGTTCTTCTGTTATTGCTCTCACCTCTAGAAACACCTTGGTTCTTTGTACACCAGTAAGAACTTTGTGAGAATTTTCAGAAGATTATGTTTCCCGTTAAGTTCTTGCTACTGTTTTTATCATGCTGACTCCTAACACTCACCAGAAGTAGCAGAGCAGAGTTGGCAGAGGCAAACTCATGGTGGTAGAAGAGGAAATTCCTCTCCTCCTTTAGTATTTTCCTGCAATTTGATTGCAAATCTGAGTACCCAAAAGCAGATGGATTTTACTACTGGGGAATAACAGAACTGAGCAGCTCTTCTGCCTGAGTAAATAATCAGTTATTTCAAACTTCCCTCTCAAATAGAAGCAAAGATAGGAAAGTGTTTGCAAACTTTGTGGTCTCCTTTGCTGATCCCCAGAAAGTGAGATATGTTTCCAGGAGGAAAATGAACAGCAGGAGAATACTGAAGAGATCAGACTAGAAGAGAAATAAAACCACCAAGGGAACAAGGTCAGAAGTTAAAGAGCAGGCTGACAGCCTGCCTTATTGTCTGATCCATGTTGATTCCCTCAGGTGATCTCTTGAGATAGAAGCTCTTACCCCACCATTTTACAGTCCCACTGAGGTTATTTTAGCTACACGAACTGTCTGTAGCTCCTGGACCTGTTATTCTGCATCTCCTTTTTGGAGCAGAACAGTATTTGAGGCTCTCCCTGTAGGGTAAGGGAGCTTATCTGTGGTGTGTGTTGTGCACCATGATGGTAATTTAAGTCCAAGTGGTAAATTTTAGCTTCCTTGTTTGCTCTCAATTCAGCAGTTACAATGAAGACTCTCCAGTGTCCTCTGCTGTTCTTTAACAGCTCAACCAGACCTAGTGTCAACAAGGAAGCAGCTAACCAAAGGCTGCTGGCGTAAATGATCAGCACAATTAATGCACATGCCTCCACGGGTGCCCCATGCCCACTGTTTGCCTTTCCTTGGTTTTGCATTAACCTGGCACTGCCATCCTTCTCCCCTGTGGGCTGATGATCACAACCCTATCATTTTATGGGACTGGTAGTGTCTGAAGCATCATTTTCTCTGCTTGTTATAGTTTGCCAGGGTGCTTTAGGGACAGTCTGCAGAGATTATGTCTGCAGTGGGAAAACTTTGGTTAAATAGTCCAAATTGGTTGATTTGTTTCATGGGACACTAATTCATGCTTGGGAGGGGTTGACTGCAGTGGTATATGGCAGGATGCAACATGAATATGTTCACTCTCCTGTGTCTCTTCATGCTGAATTGGGATTTTTTTGAATTACTCTGTCCCTCAGTGACTGCTCAGTTCTGGGGTCACAGAAGCAGATCTGTGGAGCCAACACAATCATTGTTTGTGGTGAAGGCTCAGCCAGCAGGATGATATGTGAGGCAGAGGCTGAGTATTTGCTGTGGTACCTGGGCTGTCTGTCAGGGGTAAGGATGACCATTCATCCTCTCCTGCCTGTTCCCAGGCACCAAGGACTCAGTGGGGGCGTGGGGATAACAGCTGGATATGGAGGTACAGTCAGGAGCTGTGTATTTCAGGTGTGTTTTTAAGTTTGCCCTTCTGTGCAGACAAGGCTTGTCCCTGATCTTTGACCCCGGCACATTTTAGCTGTGGGCTGTGTGGTGCTGGGCTCTTACTCTCCTACCTTATGTAAGACTACAGTGATTCTGTCTTTGCACTTTCCCATTTTTTTCCATTGTTTTTATCTGCTTTTCTCTAGTTTCTGCTTCTTTACTGTTTACATGCCTCATTCCAGCCTTTCACATGCAAATGGATTTTGGTAGGAGGTGTAGAGACTTCACTGGACTGACATGAGTCCCAGTCCAGCAGGGTACTTACTGAGAGGTCTGCTTGAAGTTGAGTCTGCAAAAGCGAGTGTCTATACAGGACATGTGAGCTATACAGGATGTGCACAGAAATCTACCATGGGTGGATGCTTTTTTCAATTTTTTTTTCTGACAGAAGAGAGGTGCCAAGCAATCAAAACCTGTTTACACCATGGCAAGTAATAAATCAAGGCTCTGATATTTTAAGCAGTGGGTTGTATAACATTCATAAAGGAAGAATAGAAGTTCAGCCAGCCATGCTGGTTATTCATCATCTTCTCCATCAGTTTAGCCAGTCTCAGGTATTCAGGTTGTTCCTTCCTTCTTTTTATTTATCGGTAGACATTACTTTATTTTCTAGGGAGCACAGAAATAAGAATAGAGAATGAACATAATGATGACAAATGGTTGCTTTGGCCTTCTCTGGGAAGACTGTGATAACCTTGGTCTGGTCTTTGTGTGTTCCTTCTGCCTTGCCATATGAGTTCACTGAGGTGGCCCTAGACTGGCAGACCTCCAAACTGGCGTGTGTCTAACACTGTTCAGTGGGAACACTCTGTGCAGACCCAGGCACGCTCCTCTCCTTGGCATCAGAGGAAAGAAAACAAAAGGCCTTGGTTCCAAGTGTGTTGGCTTTATCAGCACACATGGTTGCCTCCTCTGTCTTCCAAAAGCTGTTTCAACCCCAGGACCAGATCATTGGAACTATCTGGCAAATCCTTCTTCACCTGCCAGCCACAGACAGTTGGCTTCCTTGGAGCTGATGAGTAATGCTTCCCTGCTGCAGGCTGGTTATGAGCAGGGAGAAACAGCTGAACATCCACAAATCACTAATTATTGTCTCTTTGTCCACCTCCTTGCTCAGCTTAAGTAGTGTTTTTGTGCAAAACTGATTCTTCCAGGGCCTTTATCTGTGGGTAGACTTGATCTTCCAGATGAGAGAGGATGTAATGGATACTACTTATTTTGAGAAGAGTTCCAGTTCAGGCATAAAGTGTATCACAAATATGTTCTATTTCAAAGCCTTTGACACAAAAATTCTCAATTTTCCTTGTCCAGTGATTTTTTTTCCCCAAAAAGAAAACAAAGGGTATAATGTTAGTGTCCAACATGACAGAATCACCTGTTTTCAGCTTAGCTTTAGGTAGAATCAGTGAATCTGTAATGGTAAAAATTGTTACCAGATTTCTCAGGTTGCTACAAGGGATGAATTACAGTGGAATTGCAGAATAATGCCGTCAGAGGAGGGGCATCCATGATTAGCTGGTGCCTGTTAGAAACTCTCTGAGAGGAGAGGCTTCCAATTGTCCAGTCTTTTTCCCATGTTGAACCTACTGGTTGGGTGACCAACTGGGAAGTATTAAGTTGGATGTAAGCATCTGGTGCCTCTGATCTGTGTTAATGGGGGATAGCAAGAGACAAACTATTATTCCACTCACATTAAACATTAAACATGAAAGAGTTGCATTAAAATGCCCCAGTAGAAAGGAATTACTTGTGTCTTTGATCAGTGGGTGGTTCTTCTAGATTTGACACTGGCATATGTCTGACTTAGTGCACCCAACTATATTTTTGAAGAGCAGTAGGAATTAGGTTAATGCAGAAACATGAACAAATAAGTGTGTTTTGAGATGCCTGGGGAATAGCTGCAATTTCTGGATTCTGCTCCTAAATGCATTTGGATGAAGGCAGAAAGTGTGAGGATAAAAGTGAAAATCCATAGTCCTGTTTTATAGGGGGAAAAGGAAAATGGTGTATCATGTTCCAGCTAATGTTGACTAGTCTAAGGCAGTGAGTGCTGACTGATTTTTACTTGCAAGTAGATAGTACATAAAGAGATGGCATCAGATGTGGATTTAGAATCACTGAAATATTGAAAATCTGTAGGTAGAAAGAGACCTACAGATGTTTTCTGCTCCATATTTCAGCTCAAAGGGGTAACTTCAAATTTGAATTGGGTTGTTCAGGCTCTTGTCCAGTCACCTGCTGACTATGTCCAAGGATGCACATCAACTACCTAAATCCTTGCTTTTATTATAACGAATTTTGTCTTTATGTAGAAATATAAGTATCCTTAGTTGTCTCTGTGTAGCATATAGAGAATGGGGAGACAAAGGCCAACATAAATATCTTTGAGAGTTTCCTAAAAGGGACTTGAAACCCTTCAGGAAAGAAAAGAACAATAAGTGAATGTTGATGCTCAGGAGATGAGTTTCAGCTTCAGGGCAAATAAGAATCAAAGGGAAAGATGTCTTTCCCTTGTAGCTAAATAAAAAAGGAGCTTAAGAAACCAAGAAAATTAAAGTAAAATAATCAAATGCCTCTCACCTTTCAGGGCTGTTTTTCCTCCATGAATATTACTTAGCTCCTTGCTTCCCTGTCACTTGGTTTCCTGTTGCCTTAGAGTCAGAGAAGAGAGGTCTTAGGGAAGCACTTGAATTCCATTCTCCACTTCAGGGCCTGCCAGGGAAGGCAATGGGCTTCCAGCTGCCCTGGACAAGGCTGGTTTGCCGACCCCATGGGCTAGTGGCCAGTACATTTCCTTTGTTTGTTGTAGCCTTCGTTGGGATGCAAAGAGAGTGCCAGCCATGGATTTCATTAATTCCACCATCAGTAGGTCTGAATTCATTGCCACTAATACAATGCCTTTTTTCTATGTGCTGTGCCAGGGGTATTTTTTTTTTGACACCATGTGTGACCTCCTGTTATTTCTCGACAAATGTTGGCAGGCACAGCACAGCTGGCAGAGCAAAGCAGCACAGTGTGTCACAAACTGCTGAGTGCATCCATGCTGAAATGAACAGCCAATTCCAGGGTGCACTGAAAATTAAATCAATAAGAAAGAAAAACATGCCACTATTGCTCCCCTTTACTCCAGCTTTGATGGCTGCTTCCCATTGCGTGTTAACTCTTCTGACTTGGACTCAGGCAATAGCCAGAAAAAGGTTATCACAGAGTTTCAGAGTTGTATTTTTCTCTTCTACCCTCCTAAAACTTCCCCAGACTTCTGTAAAACAGGTGTTTCTAAACTGCTCACAAGCAACTTAGCAATTAATTCCTTTCTCTGAGCTGATATTCAGATTCTGCTTTTTAATTTTACAGGAGGCCTTGACCTGTTCAGATCATATATTGCAAATAATAACTGTAGTGAATGTTCATTGTTTCCAACAGTGGATAACCCACTTTTCCTATCTTTCTTTCCCCCAGGATGGGGTTCTGTGCTGTGGAAGAGGAGAGCAGGGTGAAGTGCTGCAGTTGGTCACAGGCAGCCTGAGCTTTGCTGGTGACAGGAGTAGCTGCCATGGCTTAAACTGCTCAGGTGCAGGACAGAGGACTGGATAGGGTTGCAGAACATGACTCTTGAGGATACTGGGTCTGCTCCTTTATTAATAAATCCACTTTCATGTGCTGAGGAGTGGCTGTGCCATCCTAGGAAGCTGCCTTGCACCAGCCATCCTGCGGCCAGCCCCTGCCTCTCCGCCTCTCTGCTCAAGCCACACAAGAGGGCTCAGACCCTGCTGTCAGCCCAGCACTCAGGCTGCTGGGGTCACCCAACCCCAAAACTCTTTGGCTCAGGGTGGGTAACACACAAACACATCTGAGCTCTGACAGGGTTTTATTGAGCAGTTTTATTTTATTGTGGTGCATTTAATTTGACCTGTTTTAGGATGACCATGGTAGGAGACAAGTGTTCATGGGACAGGTTTCTGCTGAGACACCCTATGCCCTCTGTCAGAACCATGTGAATAATTTTGTGTGCTCAGTATGGCACACTGGACTGAAGAGTAGGAGGGTATGTTCCCTGCCAACAGGCCTCTCAAGATGGCAAGGGAAAAAGAAATAGCTTCAATACAACTATCCTGCAAGCCTGGTTCTTCAGTGGATTGTCATTTTTTTGGCACTGAGGAGAGCATTTTAAGCTGATGAGAAAATGCAATAGAATGATTTTCTTGGATGCTTTCAATGTTTCTTTGACTTTAGCCAGGGGAGCCCAAAGAGGGGGTAGAGAAAACCAAAATATAATGCTGCACAAGGCTTGTTTGTATGCACTGGGGCTTGCAGACACTCGCTGAACTTGTACCTGCCTGTGGGCCAAGTGGAAAAAGAAGGTAGAGAGGGAATTTTTGCTCTTGCACAGATTAAAAACCACTATCATCAGCCCCAGGTGAGGCCATACAGCTTGGAAAAGTGGAGAAAAGTGTGTGTAGCTTATACCTGCTGTTTCTGCAGTCACACTGTCTTGCAGAATTTCTGATTGTTGTTGGGCCTCTGGCTCATCCTCCTCTTCCTCCCCTTGGGGATGGGTCTGTGGAGCTGGGCCCCTCAGGTGGCACTGATGAGATGAGGTGTCCTGCAAGCAGAAAAGTAAACCTCAAATCTAAAAGGGTAGAAAGAAACCCATTTCTTATCTGTTCATGAGCAAATCTTGCTTTTCTCTCTGCTAAAGAGCCCATTCCAGAGCAAAGCAAAAGGTAAGCAGAGACACTGTTAGGTGCCCCGGGGCAATGATATGTTGTCAACAGAAGCATCTCATACTTTTCCAGTAGAAGCATCTCATTCCTACTCTATTTTCTCAAATTGGCTGGTCTCTTGTCTCCTTGATGTCCCTTTAAAGACTGCAGAAGGGGTCTGTGAACCACTTGGGTGACACTAACTGCTCCTCTGGCTGAGGTGTTTTGATGGCAGAGGATGGGACAAGCCGAAGTGAGGATGTGAGGATAAACAAGTCCTGACAAACAAGCAGTGGTATTGGTGACTCTTAGAAATGAGGAAGTATGACCTTTCCTTGTGGCCCCAGGGCTAGCACCAAACCTTGTGCAACAGAAAGCCAAAGAGAGGGAATTGCAGTGTCAGTTCACAGGAGAATGGTGACAGTGACTCAGTCCCTGGTGGCTGCTGCTGCCAGGCATGAGCCCATGCCTTTGCAGTTGTTATACTCATAGAAAAAGCCAAGTCCTGGAAGACTTTAGCTTTCAATTTGCAGTGCATTTTGGGAACTCATGTCCCTGCTCTGATGGGGAGCCCAGTGTTGCATCTCTGGAGCAGTGATACACAGCATGGCTGTCTCATGTGGCAGGTCCAGGACCTTCATTATATCACAGAAACCTGGATCAGCCATTAGGTAAGGGCTGACTGGTCTTGTGTTCCATCATGCTGCTGCCCCTATTATACTCAGTCCTATCTGATTAAATGAGACTGGAATTTACTGGCTACTCCTTTTCTTTGCTGCCTGTGTCATTAATATCCAGGGGCCCAGACTCTAGAGCACCGGCTTTTGCAGCCCTTTCATGTTTCTGGTCACATCTTCTGGAGAACTAGTCCAAAGGTTGGGTGTTGGCAACTTCTCCCTTCTTGGATGATACAAAATATCTGGAAGTGCTTCAGGTTTCTGGAGTTGTGGTACTGCTAGTCTTCCTTCTGTGAATTCTGGATTAAATTAGGACTTGCTTTACAGGAAATTTTAGGTAATGTCTGACGGTATTCACAGCTCGGTCATTTATTTGGGTGTAGCCCAGTAGTCTGAATAGCCTGTGATTTACTGCCATCAGTGAAATGAAACAGAATCACTTTCTCTGATTTATATCCTCTATTGTAGTTAAATATTTACACAGTACCAAGATTTTAGTAATTGAATGGCTTACAGATAGGCAGCAAATGTTTATATACCTCTGGAATGGCTAAAGGGCCATTGAGGTAATGATATTTCATTTTGATAAAAAGTCTTCTACTAAGAAACTTAAAGCACTCTCAGCTCCATTTTTTTCTCGGGGTCAGACTTAGTCATGCTGATTTCAGTGGGTTACTGCAATTCTTACAGACTTAAAAAATGACACAGTTCAGAAAAACACTTTTGTTGAAATGAAGCCATTGTGGTGGATGAACATGGCATATTTCCCCCAGCAGTATTGTTGATTTCTTCAGGTAAGAAGGCAAGAAAAATTACCAGGCTAATATCACTCTCTGAAGGAAACTGAAGCTGGCTGGCTTGAACAATAGCTACCAGTATTAAGTCAGTGTTTCTCTATTCACTTGCAGAAAGGTTTCACTAAATATTTCATGACCCATAAGTAAACAAAATTATCCCTGTTTCCTGAAGCAAGAAGGGATCCTGTCATTCCTACTTGTTCTGCTTGATTCTATCTCCAAATGAGGGAACTGGAATTCAAAGCAGGTGCAACAATTACAGCTGAGTTTGAATATTGCTGAGCTGATTTTTACTTACTGTAATATTCAGATCTTGGGAATGACCCGACCTGGATTACACTGTTGCTGAAGGCTTTGTCTAGACTTGGACAAGATTGTGTATTTCATAGAAAGAAGAGTTGCTTGTGTCTTGGAACTGTGTGGTTTTATAACCAAAAGTAATGTCAACTTTTCTTAAAACCAGAGTCTCCATAGAGGCTTTCCATCAGCATAGACTCCTTTTTTTTCATCATTTTTTGACATTGTCAGATGATTTTGAGCTTCTGGATTTCAAATTGGACTAGATGAGTAAAAAGTAAGAGAGCAGCAGAAAGGCAGTTATTACTATATTCTGTCTCTTGATTATTGAAAATCATTTTAGCAGCTGTCTTTCACATAATTCCAGAGTGGATGTTGGAGAAAAAAACAGAAACAATATATGTATATTTTAGGTCCTACTTATAAGTGTAACTTGGTAAAACCTTTTAGAATGAGGGAAGCTGTTGGAGATGCTAGTCTGGGGGAAGAACAAAATTTATTACAGAATGATTAGCATTTGTGGTATAATTTCCTATATAATGGAGACCATATTCCTACCTGAATAGTCTAAATAATTCTGTGATATAGACTGACTATTATTTTAATTCTGTAGTAATAAATGTTTCTGTAGAATCAAGTTTAATACCTGGAGCTTGATACTCAATCAAATATGCAGTGCTTTGGAGATAACAAAAGATGCTGTTCTCAAAGGTCACTGATTTTTTGGTGTCTCTGTCCCAGCTGGAAGGCAGTTGATAACCTCTTTGTTCTATATCTGGGATAAACTGCAGTTCGTAACACTGGTAAAGGGGAGCTTTCCAGTTGACACTTCCTCTACCTGCAGTGATATGGAGCAGGATACTTTGAAATGACCTTGCCTGTTAACCTGTTGCCTCACAGCGTGGGCAGAGGAACCTAGCACTTTTTGTACCTGTAAAGCGTCGCTTATGGTTACCAAGGATGTAGCCCCGTGAAAGCGGTATTCTCCCTGCTTCCTCGTCCCAGTCGCATTGTCAGGTAAAGATTACCTCGAAATCAAAGCAAGCTCATTTTTCTAACCAATGCCACCACGTGTGACAGCGTCCTTCGAGCCCTGGTAGCTGTTGGTAAGGGGACAGGGCTGTCCCAGCGGTCGCCCCCCGTTTGGGTGGGATATCGCGGGTCTCTCTGCTGGGGACCCTCGTTAGCCCTGACGCTCTCGCCGCCGTGCCCGGAGAGATGCGGGGCCGAGCGGCGCGGCCGCTTCAGCACCTTGGCCAGGGCCGGCTGCGGGCGGGACTGCCGGGAGCCGGCACGGCTCGGGGGCACCGAGACCCCCAGATGTGCAGCGAGACCCCCAAATGTGCAGCGGGAATCGGCACTGCTCCACACCTGTGCGTGTAATAGCTGTGCGGCTGCTGCTTTCTACACAGCTGGGCTCGGGTGGCACATCTGGGACGCTGACAGCACGTGTGTGCTCTCTAAAGGGCTGTTAGGCCCCCATTTTGCACAGCTGGAAGCTGGCTTTGTTGTACTGTTTGTGCTCCCGAAAGCATCACAAAGCTCCCACTTCCTGACCCTGTGTTCTGTGATCACTAACAGGGAATCATTTCATGGTGGAAGATGTTACACATGCAAACATTTGTTTAGTAAATGAATATTTAGAGTGATATTTGATTAGTAACAGCTTTGGAGGCAGCATTTGTTGAGAGTTTCAGCTAACCATACCAGTACTACAACCAAACTTCGAGTGGGATTTTTTTTAAATAAATTAGGGAAAATGGGGACCTCAGACCTCCCAGCTCTTCATGCTCATACAGATTTTTATAACCTATTCCTTGTGAACTATTATTATACTGATTTCCTTGCACTGTGTTGTGTTTAAGTATTCAGCCTTGAAATAACTCAGTGATGCACAACTAATGAAGCAGAGGAATGACTGGAGAGATGGCATTTTAAGTGAATCACAGCTCATTCCTCAAATTATTTATAGACTGCTCTCCCTTTATGACAGGGTGTCAGCTACCCGGCAACAGGCCAGAGTGTTTATGAATCATCTCGTAGACTTAGTATGGCTTCTAGATGAGGGCAAAAGAGATTAAGGAAGGCTCACCGTGTCTTTTCATAAGCAATAAGCCATCTCCATTCCAATGAAAAATCTCTCTGGTCCCAGCTGGTGCATGGTTGCCAATAAACTTGCTCACGATCAGAAGGGAAAGTTAATAACTAACACCGCTTTTCTTTGTTGTCAAGTACAGCTGAGTACACGTTTGAATTTTTTAATCAGGCTTTTCTCTCTCATCTCCAGTCTCTTTATGTGACACCTCAGTGCCATTTTGCAGTTCATCATTTCAGAGCCAAAATCAGGAGTACTCAGAGTACTATAATGAATCAGGTTGTCCTGGATCAGGATGCTCAGCTGCCTAGGAAGATATAAGTCTATTAAGTGAGAGAGCCAGATGCTGCAAAAACAACAGACTAAAAGCACGATATTTCCCTCTGCCCTTGCTGTTTGGTAGCATGGCATCTATTCCTGAGTTAAAGCAATAATGGATCACTGCAATATGCTGTGCAAGCCCAGGCTGAAATCAGCATACCTGTGGCTGTCAATATAGTCGGATCTGGTATCACAAAAACATGGCATGTCCTTGTGAGGACACTTGTGACTGCAGGAAATAAAGGTCCCTTCCATATCTGGGGAGATATGTAGGTGCCAGGTGGATGTTGTGCTGTGTGAGCAGCAGCTGCATGGTTTAATGGGTGCTAAAGTGGGTAGAAAGAATTGCGTCAATTGGATGTTAACTTTTATTAGACATAACTTAGTGACAGTGGTAAAATTGGTATAATCATGGCCTTTTTAAATCACAAAAATCATTAACATCAACATATTAAGTGTTAAATTAACTTCCATTTCTGTTAGTGTACCTTTCTAGAAACATGGATTATTTTAAACTATGCAGCTGCATATGTTACATTCACATAATAAAGCAAACTTCAAATAAAAAAATAAAACAATTATGTTAATACAAGATGAGTATTTACAGACAAGGAAGTTCACTGCTGCTCAGAGAATCATTCAGGGCCCCATGGCCATTCAAGTCATAGTTTCCCATCCTGGAGTTTTATGGGCCTGGTACTGATTCTTGGCAAGAGGGGACTTCTCAGAGTTTGCAGCAGTAAGAGTTGTGTTCTCTTGTTATAGCTATGAACTGGTCCAGTGGTGAATTCCATAGAATCCAAAGCACAGAAACCAAGTTTAATACCAGAGGCAGTATCAGAACCCAGAACTTCTGCCTCCTGGCCCTCATTTCCAGCTGCCTGGTTTTTGAAATTAGAAATACAGTACCAAGCTGAAACTTGTCTCTGCTATCTCCTGGCTACCTAGTTGTGATGGCTGCGTGAGGAACTGGATTTTGTTTCCACTTTTTGCTTTCATTGACATTGATCTCTAGCTATCTCTGGGGCACAGGAATGTGTGATGGACTTCCCTGGGCTTTACCTCAGACATTCCATGAGCAGCAGAGTGGCTTTGAATCTCTTTCTCCTGCTGGGAATAGATACAAAAGGACAAACAGGGAGCATCAAGCACAAAGCAAGACTGAACACCCATTTCAAAGTTCTATCTAGGCTTTGTACCAGCAAGACCTTTTCCTCCACATCTTTGCAAGTCAAAGAACTGCACCCCATTAATGCAGCTTCAGTGCTTTCAGGCCCAAGGAACTCATGGGGACACAGCAGGTTCAATCAATATATCAGCCCAGCACCAGCCCACTCAGTAACTGTCCTCACATCCCACCACGTGACAGCATCTGCCATGAGATGTCTTCAGCCTCTGACCATTTTCCAAATCTATTATACCTGTAGGAAGGCAGGATTTTCAGAGGAACCAGGCAGTTTTAGAGTGAGGTAAGCTGAGCAATGGCTTTCTTTTGGAAATAGGAGCAATATTTATCTAAAGGAATGGTTTGATCACTGGGCTGACTTACTTGCTGTGGGTTGGTGTTACAGAAACCCTGTTTCTATTCTTCTTCTTGTAACTCAGGAAATACTGCTTCAAATGGTGGTGTCAGGGTAAAACAAATCCCTCTTTTTTGTTAAAATACTTTGGGGATTCTTCTGTTTCCTTTCAGCATGCTCCCTCTGCTCCAGAGCCTAGCAGCATCATTAGCATAGAGAACTTTGCTCAAGTAGTTTCCTACACCAGAATTTTAAGTTTGCATGTGCAGGTCAGAAGCATCCATGAGGTGAAAGGAGCAGCACCATGGGATCCTCTACCCAAATGAATTCCAGTAAAGCCAGGCTCAGAAAAAAAATCTCTTCAACAGGACTCAGCTCCTTCATATAAAGTAAAATTCAGGAACCCATAGGAAAAGAAGAGGATTCATTTAGGTGAATTATTCCCCCACATTCATAATTTATTTGCTATGAGACAAAGGGTCAGTCACCCCTGTACAAAAGGCTGGCAAAGCCTCAAGCATCAGTTTGTTCCTACAGAAACCCTACTTCAGGATTGTACCAAAGATCTGATACTTTTCTTCTGGCTCTCTGCAGGAGAAGTTCTTACATGCAATGATATAAAAATGTGGAAAGGAAATGTCAAGCAAATGGAAAGCTTTTCCCTCTCTTCAGAGAAAAAAACCCCAATTTAAGATTTGTTGGTAGGACAAAAGCACTTATTAGTGCTGCTGACTCCATAGCATTGAAATTCACACATGATAGCATTCTATAGTGTTAGAATACATAAACAGATATTTCTCTACTTCTGTTTTACAGCTGCTTTGAGAGATGTGGCATCTACAGCTGTGTTGGTAGTAGTCCTCTGGCCACACTATTCCCAGTTTGCTGTGCATCCCCCACATCACTCGTACAGGAGTTCCCATCACACACTCAAGTTAAGTTCAAGCATTTTCTATATTACCACACACATCAACAAAAACTCCAGTGACAGAAGTATTTTCATCAATGCTTTCTTATATAGTGGGGCAAGGGGAGAATAATAGAAAATAAATGCATTGAGAAAAAAAATGAGTTGTTTGTAGGCCAGGATTTTTCTTCAGCTTTCACTGAAAAGCAGAAAAGTGCTACAGAAACAGTGGTCCTGTCTGACCAGTTTTCATCAATTGACCACAATTTCATGAACTACAGCAAGCCCTTCAAACAAATACTTGTATTTATTCCATGAGCATTGGCTGGTTTGGGTTTTTTGGGTTTTACTGAGCTTTTGTCATGGTTTTCTTTTGCAGTGGTTATTGTGTGAGTTTGTGGTGTTTTTTAGTTTGGTTAGCTTTTTAATCCAGTGAAATAATGCCTACAATCAATGCTTTCAAATTGCTTATTCTGGAAGTCTGCCACAGTTACTTTAAAGTAACTACCCAGAAATACAGTTTGTTTATTTAGAAGTCCTTTGGGAAATCATTACTGCTCCTGATGGAGTGTCTCAAATATTGCAATTCTAAGGCACAATATTAGAAGATATTTTTATCCTCTAAAAATAGAGGAATATCCAGTTTTCTATAGAAAAATAAGCCACCTAAAGAAAATCCTCAGTTTTGGTTATTTTTACTTGAGTCCTTCCTCAATGTCAGTGGCCCCATTCTGAAAGCAAGAATAACCAAGTTATTCTATTTTGAATACTTAGGCATCAAACTACTATAGAACTGAAGACAGAGGTAACAGAAAACAGTACTGGTGAACTTCCTTCATGTCCATTGACTTCATATCATCAAATAGTTCATATCATTTAGTAGCACTACTGAAAGTTGAGTCCTGTGCAGTGCTAGAGCACCTTCTCTCAGAGAGTTTTAATCTCAAAGTAGTGCTGGTTTTACCCTCAGCCCATCACAATCTGGTATACAGAGAGGCAGGAGCTGGCATTGAAGGCTGGGGTTCCCAAAGACCCACTCCAATCACTAAGTGATACTGCCTCCCCAAATGTAAACTCCCTTTATTGACAGACAAAATACCTTTAAAACATATGAGTAAACACATCAGTCTCTTAGTCACTCCTTAGGAAGATGCCCTGCACTTGCCAAATCACTTGTAACTAAGTAGCCTCCAGGCATTAGAAGTAAATCCTGTTTTTATTTTGAGGCATTTTCAAAGAATGTGACAGCACCATGGAACTGCATGTAAGTCAGCCTTGTGCAGCACCTAAGGCAACCATGGGTATTTGTTAAATCCAAGGCAATCTGACTAGTCAAGAGACACATAAGCCACTTAGAAACTGCTGATCCTCAGCCTCCTTTGTTATCTGTGGATATCTGTGAGAGAGGTGCTATTTCCAAAGTGAGATAGGTGTATTCCCAAAGTGCTTTCCAGTTTGGTGCACGTGAGAGTGATCATCAAAGCTGAAAGCCCTCCAGCCTGGAAACTACCAGTAACAAGAAGAGCTCATGATAAAAACCCAGGAAACAAGAAAAAGCAGGTATCTCAACACAGGAAAAGAATCCCATTTGAACATCTGGGGCAGATAATAGTCCAAGTGCAATCTGGAGTCACATCTGTGAAAATCTCTGAGGGAATGAGGAGTGGGTTAGTGACAGAGTAGCATCTAAAAAAGCCCAGAAGAGCTCTCTTTTGCTGCCTGAACCTGTCTCATGCACAAGGTAAAGTGTGACTCCTACATCCCCAATGGCTGAGCCTTGATCCAGGTGCATCATTCAGCCTGCTTGGGCACCCAGGTGAATCTCCATCCCCCATCGTCGTCCCTGCGCACAAAGGCCTGTCCTTGGTGGAAGCTGTGTGTTCTCACATTGCGGTGGGGACTCAGGGACGTTGTGAAGGCCACTTCTGTTTTGTTGGGTGACAAACCACCAGTCAAATGAGGCAACTCATAGGCTGGGAGGGAGGAAACACTTGGCACTGGTGAGGAGATGCATGCTGCTGAAGAAAATTGAGGAAGGAAGGAAGAATCCTCACTGCATGGATGGGTGCTGCTGCTGCCTGGAGACACATGGCTACAGCTAAACACTGCTGCTGCACCTTCCCTGTGCTCATAGTCCACTGCTCCCCCAGGGCTCAGGCAGTATGTGTCTGTTCCAAGGTCTGTGGACAGGGCACTGTAGTTAGCTGAAGCTTCATCAATGGTGTTCACATCTTTTAATCCTAAGGTCTGCAAGACCCAGCTGTCCACAGCAGGGCTGGCTTGCTCTTCACAGGCAGTGAATTCATTGAAAAGGTTCCTTCTAGCTTTGGAAGCATGAGGAGTTTCTTGAGGAACAAAGCAGTGGTCCTCTTTTAATCTCCTCTTGGTACTTTTGAGGATAGCACAAGTTTTTTGCCCATGGCCAGACAGCAGTTTCTATTAAAAAATCCAAAAAAACAAGGTGGAGACAGAAGATTAAACTTTGAATTTGAATACCTGAAAGTAACACGTTTCTGATCTCAGATGCACAAGATTGTTACTACTTGTTTACTACTGTCCTTACAGTGATGCTTTTTTTTCCACCCTCTGTTTAAACATATGGGTATCACCAACTATTTTGTATCTTTACAGTGTCTGCAACAACTCTGTCCCTGAAAGAGAAGTGTTTGACTATGTCAGCAAGATCTGTGCTTTGATGGCATTCCCAGCCCTGTGCTCCCACCTGGCTCTGTGACAGCAGTGTTGGCAGGTGAGCAGGGCATGGAGGGCAAAGTGGCAGTCTGACAAAGAGGCAGGATGCAAAGGTAACTCATGGAACAGGGTGATCCTGACAAAGTAGTGCTCAGAGCAGCGGCCTGAATGGCACTGCACTCATAATTCACCTCAGTTGTCATTATCCCAGGACAAGGGCCCTTCAGGCATCCAGGTATGGTCAAAGGAAGGCAAGAATAAACATGGAAGCTCCCCACCATGTCCTGAACTCACTGCTCAGACACCTCCCACGACAGTTCCACACTGAACCCTTCTCCATATGGGGTGTAGCCATGTCTCCCTGCTGTGCCCAGTGAAGGAGACCTTTTCTACTGGCCAGGAGCCAGGTCTGGCCATGGGAAGGAGGACATCATGCTAACAACTCATCAACAGGATGGAAAAGGAAAGTCTCCTATGTCCTACTGTCTTGTTTACCTCATGCCCAGTCCACAGAGTTGAGCAAATAATCAATAGTTCAGTTTCATGGGCAAGGCTGGAATAGCAAAACATATCTTTAAGCTGACAAGAAAGAATTATTTTCTTTATTTTTGTTTAGCTGAGAGACAAAGAATCCAAAGGTTAAAAGAACCATTCACACTTAGTTACACTGAATATTTCATCCAACCTGAAATGTTTAACTTTGTATTTCACCATAAAAAAAAAAATACAACACACACACAAGTTTTTAATTAATGAACTGGAAAAAAATAAATCCTTATCAAAGGGATGACTGACAAAGCAGAGACATAAAAAAAATATATACTCAAATTTGAACTTTTTACAAAAAAGAAAAACCCAAAACATTAGAGGGAATAATTTTACCTTGACTGTATAATCTTAACTTACTTATAGCTAACTAATAAATTAAACTTAATTATTCCAGGTGCTACACTGTCTCCAGAGTCAGAACCTGATAGGACATCATTTCTGGAGGAAACTGTCGCCTTTGTGAATTGAAATGTGAGTGTGAATTCCACTGCAGGTTGTCCACACTCTTAGATTTTTCATATATTTTACTGGTCTGTACCTAATCAACCTGTTCCTTCCGCACATATTTGTATGACAGGTTTGAACACAATACCTTGGCTTTTTCTTCTAAACACTTAATCAGGGCAGAATTCAGGTATTGTCGGAGGTTATTATTTTCTTCATGTAACCTAGCAAGTTCCTCTTCCTTCTGAAGCAAAGTATCTTGAAGCTGTGGAATAGAGATATTGATGAATAGGTGTTGACTCTGTAACTTAATAGCAATTGCCCTCTGGTACAAGCTGCTTGGATTTGATGATCTGGGTGTTTGCTTTGTGAGCTCAACCCACCCCCTTCAGCCTCTTGTCTCTACAAATCTAAGTGGCATGACTGTTCAGTTTTCACTTTTGACTTCCTTTAATCTTTAAGTGAGTGTTTGAGAAGATTACTCTCAAAAAACCTGTAACCACAGAATAATAATAGAAAAGAATTACAGGTAGCCCTGTGAACAGCCAGAAATGGTCACGGGCATGAGACCAGATTCAGGACCTCCTCTTGAGCTGCAGTAAACATCCCTTTGCGCCCCTCCTTCCCATTTATAGCTTGCTGGTGAAAAAAAGGAGGAGGAGTTGCAAAGTAACAATTTATGGAGTAGCGTGCAGAAGGTACATGCAGTTGCCACTCTTTATGATACAGCAGCACTCAGTGATCTCTTCAATTCTGCACCCTACTGTGGCAGCCCTGGTACACATACAGAGTTGAGATAACGCCTGGTATCAAAAGCTGAACAGGAATAGCAGACACATAACACTTTTCCATGGGAAATCTAAGTGTTTACAGATAGATTTTTAGCTCCTGATCATAGCTCTGGAGACTTCTTTAGGAGGACAGAGAATCATCTGCCAAGGACCACAGGCATCTGCTGAGCACAGGCTCAGTCAGGAAGAGACTTAAACGATTGAGGCAGAGCCAAAGAAAGAAGTACACTGACATCTGGAACTACAATTTGATTCCAGGGACCTTTAAGCTAATATCTGAATTTTCACTGACTTCACTGTGTCAAAACATCATTCCAAGTACTTGATCAGAGTCAGCAATCTGGGGTCCCTTCATCTAAGACAGCTCAGAGTTTCTTCTGTCTCTTGTTGGGATTTACAAAAAAAAAAATGAAAGAAAAGAGAAAATAAAGGAAAACCTGTTGGTTAAAATGGTTGATCATCCATGTAATTAGGCAATTCTGGTGGAATCTTTTCCCATGAAGTTAAACCTGGTGGAATCAGGTGAACACACATTATGTATTTTTAGCCAACAGCATCATCAGAGCCTGAGGGATCCCCTGTTCATGTCCCTGGTTTTCTTTAGTGCCAAGGCTGCTGTTGCTGCAATATGATGTAAGAAGGGATGAATGGATAGGGAACCTCATCACAGTTGGTCCAACTTTACAGGACAACATGGAGACAAATACTTCAAGCAAGGATCAACAGTTTTGTGTCACTTCCGACATCCGTGCCAGTGACTGGAGACATGCCACAAGGCAAGCCAGAAGGCACCATACGTGACACAAAGTTCGGGACCCTCGTGGGCTGAACCCGGGGGTGCTGGGGGGCGCGGAGCCTTTACCTGCTTGTTTCTGTAGAGCTGAGAGGACAGCTGGTCTCCCTGCCACGCCGCATCCTGGGCACCGAGCTG
>VXBI01012199.1:585971-639799 GCA_013397375.1 Toxostoma redivivum | reverse complement strand
GCCGGGGTACGAGCGCCCGGCGGGCCAGCGCTCTCCCCGCTGCTATCCCGGCCGGGCTGTGCTCGGCTGCCCCTGCCGGGCACCGCCGGCCCCCGAGGCAGCGCCCAGCCCTGACCCGGTGCCCGCTCCCCGTTCTCCTGGTGGCACCGCGCCGTGCGCCGAAGGCGGGCAGTGCCGCCCCGCAGCACTGGGGCTCCGAGCACAGCTGTGCCAGGGAGCACTGCGGCTCAGTTTACTGCAAACCCTTGGGAAATACTACGGTCCTGCGTGGGTTTAAGGTGAAGGGAGGTCCTATGCTGCCCTTGGCCACACCGTTCCTGCCACCATGGGTGTTCGACTCAGCTCTAAAGCAGCAGCACAGAGCGAGCAGAGTCACCTCCTGGCTGCTCGCACTCTCTTCTGCTCCTGCAGTTCTGCAGGAGTCCCAGACCGCAAAGCCTGGGGTTGCCTCTGGACTCACCCTTTCTCCCTCCTCCAAATAAGCCTCATCTGCAGCAACTCTAAATTTCTGCAAGGAAGGCAACGACAGAGCTTGGAGCCTCAGTCAGGGAGTCTGCCCACCCATGGGAAGGCACAGCAGCAGAGACTGCACTGGCAGGTAGAGGAGAGCCCTCTTTCTTTCCCATCTTAAGAGGGCACAAAATCTATTGCACTCCCCCAAGGAAGAGACCAACTTCTCATCCTCTGCCTCGAGGTAGAGAGAAATGCAAAGAGCACTTACCATATTAGTGGCAGAATGAAATGCAGGTCTTGGGAGCACGTTTCTGTTAAAGCCCCAGAGAGGTTTAAATGGCTCTGAAGGAGGGGGAGAGGGGGGAGACCGGGGAGGCGAGTTTAATCTAAAGGAGCTCACAGTGACGCCTCAGAGCTCTCCTGAAACCCAGCAATCTGATTTGGTGTAAAGCTGTCAAACTTGTGACGTGAATAAACAGCAAACTTGCTGAAATCAAAGTCATTCTGGTCCCACAAATCAACACAAGGAAGGAGGGAAATGAAAAGGAGGGAGAAGGGAAAAAAAAGCTTCCACACACTTCAGGGCAGCAGTGAACTGGTGTGTGTGAGTTTCACTCCAGGAAATGAACAGGCATCCAGGGAAGCATCCCACATGTTCAGAATAAGGCTGCTGGTGTTGCTGGTGAGTTTTTTGATTTGTTTTGTTTTGAAGCCTTGTTTGCAGTTGTAAAATTCGTCAGGAAGAAACAAGTCTGTCCAACCTGCCTGGCTGACAGAGAGGTTTTTGCCCAGCTTCTGAGAGGTGTGTAGAAGCAAATATGATTCAGAGCACTTCTGTGGAAGTTCTGAGGAAGAAAGTGCAGGTTTCAGAACAGAGTCTGGAATGACAAGCTCCTGCAAATGTCTTGCTATATCAGGAATGTTTTCTGTCAAGCCCCAGGCTTCCAGAAGATCTTAGTATATAAATGTGGCAGTGGTAAAAGATTTACTAACATAAAGGATTTACTACCATAATGTTGCAAAAGCACGAACAGGATGCGAAAGGCAGATTGTCTCCTTCTAGTTACTTCTGATTCATATCAGATTTACATAGCAATCAAAATCCATGGATAAACTTGAGTTTTTCCCAGGGGGAAACAAAAAAAATCAAACCAAAAATCTTCACTGAGGATTTGTCTTTGAATAGCACAGGGGGTGGTGGGAATAAAGCAAATAGCAGAGCAGTTGTTCCGCCAGGATCCTGCCCCTGCCATGGCAAGGGCTGTTCCGGGTGCTATCCTGACCTGTCTGCATCCTGCAAGGATGAGGCTGGGCCAAGGGCAGGCCGTGCTGGCATATGGGATGGTTGTTCATTTCTCCCCTGGAGGATGCTCAGTGCTTTTCCCCCATCAGCAAGCCTCAGGGACAATACAAGAGGGGCATTTGCTTCCATTCTTTTAGCACTGGCTGTTTTCCTAAGTAGCTGCCCAAAGTAAACTGGCACCTATACCAAATTAAAACACTGCCATCTCCCACCTTTTGTTTTTTTTTTTTGTTTGTTTGGGTTTTTTTTTTTTTTTTTGTTTGGCGGTGTGTGTTTTTTTTGTTGTTTTTTTTTATTCCCCAACAGAAGCATTTAAAAAAGGCCTTGCACTCCGAGCCTACAGTGCCTGGGGTCACCCTTTAGCTTTCTTAACCCGCAGCACAGCATATTTGGTAACTGCTGTGATAACCCACTGCCTTTAGATGCCAACCACTCGGCACGGCTGTGTCCTTGGTTGGCTACTAAGGACCAGTAGCAGTGTGACACACGCCCAACACGCGCCAAGGCCCAGCGCAGCTCCTCGGTCGGCTCTGCTCCCTCTGCGCTCTGCTGAGCTGCCGCACGGCGCTCTGGCACCGGCGGCTCCCTCACACCGGGCACATCCCAGGCAAGCACCGCTGCTCCGGGTAATGGTCCGGCGGAGGCGGGGAAAGCCGGCAGGGGAGACGTGCAGGGGCGGGCAGGCTGGAGGAGCCCGCAGCGCCCGCAGCAGCCCCCTGCGAGAGGAGAACGCCCCGTGGGTCCCACTGGGCCCCGCCAGCGCCTCCGCGCCCCGCAGCGCGGCCTGAGACCGCAAGAACGGCGGCCATGTTGGGGCTGCCCAAGATGGCGTCATCAGTCCGCGCCGCCCCCGCCGCTCGGGGATGGTGGCGGGAGGAGCCGCGGTCTGTCCTGAGGGGCCCGGGCTGCCCCACTGCCTGTGCCCACACTGCCTCGTTCCGGGTGCCCGGCCTGCCCCACTCCCGGTGCCCGGCTCCGGGCAGCTCGGGCCGTGCCCGCCTGGCGCGGACGCGGTGATGCGGGTGCAGAGGAGCCTGCAGCGGGTGCAGAGCTGGGATGCCCTGAGCTGGGGGTGCCCCCATGTCGCCCCGAGGCTCCTCGCGGCTCCAGTGTCGGGGCAGCAGCACAGAGAGGAGAGTTGGTGTCTGAACAGCACATCCAGGGGATAAGCAGGCGTTGGAGCAGCTCTGTTAACGAGATACTGAGGGAACGGGGCTTTCCCTTAGGGGATCTCATTAATGCGTATAAATAAGAGGTCGGGGCTAAGAGTGAGGTGCCAGACTCTTTACAGTGGTGCCCAGTGACTGGACGAGGAACAATCGCCATAAACTAGAACACAAGAAGCTTCACCTGAACATCTGGAAGAACTTTCTATTGAGGGTGGCAGGCACTGGAAGAGCTGCCCAGGAAGGATGTGGATTCTCCCTCTCTAGGGACATCTCAAACCCACCTGGAAGGCATTGTTGGGTCTGCACAGCTGGTGTGGTGTTGGCTGGGGGCTGACAATGCTCGGCTTTCTGAGCTCAAGGTATTCAAGTCAGATCACCAAGGTTGATATGCTGGGGAGTGAAACGTAGTACATGGGTAAAAGACAACCAAATCAGAGCCTTGGTAGGTTTGGGGAGATACCCTTTGGGTGACTGCCAAAGAAAGAAAAATGCTATTGTAGGAGAGAAACACCTGATTTTTCAAAATGGTGCATGGATGATCACACATGATGATGGAAGAGATTGAAGTCACAGTAGCAATCGCACATTGATGCGTGTGTGCGCAAAACGAAACTAAGTAACAATCATCTGCTAATTTTCCTCTTCATCTGGAGCTCTTACTGCTTATTGCACTTAATGGTGGACCTCTTTAATTAGGAATAAAATTCTGAGGCAAAATATTTATCAAGTCTACAGTATTGCTTCATTGGAGGTTTCACTTTGAATGTCATAGCAGCTCTTTTCTGAAGTTCTGGGAACACACATAGAAGTGTATTGCAGTGCGTTAATTACTGTATTTTCTTTGTGCCTATATTTTCTTCTGTAATTTCTATGATTTTTTTGTTTAAACAACAGTGGTGAAGCTAATCCTTCAGATTTATATTTAAAAAAAACAATTTTTTTTTCCTGGTTTATCCCTTTTTTATGTAAAAATGGCATTAAAGTTACATTTTCGTCATAGTGAGTGGGCTCTCAGAAGGGATGGTACACAGAAGAAAATAATATTTACAGGTAGTTTAATGCAAGTTTTATACCAGGCTTACAACAGTTACAACATGGGTTACTTTGCATGCTGACACCTGCAGCGGTGTCCAAACCCACCCCAATTCCTCTTCACTTGTCCTGCCATATTACTGCTACTGTGCTTCTTATCTGTGTAAGAGTGGTGAAGTGAATCAGTGACAAAACAGAGGCTCACTTACACTCAGGATATTAACCTATAGACAGGTACACACAGGCACTTGCAAGAATCTCTGATCATATTTGTGAATCAAAGGTGGGAGAAATTAAACCTGATGAGACTGATTTGCAGAAATGCTTTTGAAAGGGAATTTATGCAGATACAGGTTCTGGCTGTTTTTCTGATCAGTCTTCCTCCTTGAACGCAGGACTAAAAGGCACTTCCCAAATCCAGTCCCCTGCTGTTGACACATTCTTAAACTTTGCAATCTCCCTCTTAAAACTAATTAGGTTATTTTCCTTATGTTATTCCCACTGTGAGGCTACACCGTACTCTGAGCTCTGATGGCTGGACACTTTCTAGTTTCCAGGCTGAATGTATTCATAGCAGGTATAATCCCTTTTGTCATTGTGCCAAACTCCTGCTCTAGTTTAGACACTTCATCTCCCTCTCCAGTGTTTAGCCTTGATGTGTTTGGAAAGCACTGTCACACACTGTCTTTTCCTTTAGGTCAAAGAGGGCAGGTTTTTTTACAATCTTTCCTAACCTTAGGAATCCATCTCAGAAAATATTCTAGCTGATATTAACCTGTTTCTCAAATGGACAACCAAAGTAACTCAGGTTGCTGTGTAACAAATCATTGTTTAGAGAAAAGCATGGGGAAATCTTTCTCTTTTATATCTTTCTGGAATATTTTAGTGCAGTCTTTACCTTTCTCATCACTCACACCAGTTACTAATCTTGAAATCATGGTCAGATGGCAGTGAATACACCTGTGGGCTTTATTTCCTGTAAAATGCAGTTAAGTCAAACTGACTCTGGTGCTGTTGGGCTTCAGCTCTGCCGTGTTGGTAATTTTTGGTAGCGTGGAGTTTCACGGCAGTTTAGAATAAAGAAAAAAGATGAACACAAGATGGAAAAACTGCAAAACACCTTTCTGGGTTTACCTGCAGTTTCTCACAGCAAGAGTGGTGAGTCAGTGGCTAGAGGGATGGAATTTATCTGAAAAAGTTGAAGGTTTTCCAAGTAGATAATGGCACCTTTTATGTATAGAATATCCTTACAGGTGAAATGTTTAAGGACCCTGTTTGAATAACGTCTGTGCCATGTATTGTGTCCACAAGTGCTCCCCCATCTGTTATCACCTCTGCTAATAGCAAACCTTGGATCTCTCCTGTGGATGTAGCTGTTGTTTCAAAAGGAACAGCAGATCCCTGCTTTGAAGAGAGACCTGTTAGGTAAGCACAGATAACTGCTTGTGAAGATCCAGGACTAGAAGAGACTTGCTCTTGTGATGCTGGTATTGCTTTTTACTCTTCAAAATTTCCCTCAAATTTCCAATCTGACTTTGTTCGTGGACATTAGTGGCTTTAGCTTTTTCTGTTTTGCCTTGTGTGCCATTTTATGTGTTATAAACAACAATATATGCTGTGTTTGTCTGGATTTGTTAATAGTTTTTCTGTTTTGCCAGCCATCTGAGAAGCGGTCCTGTAGATTGCACTTAGTTACACCCCCAGGTACAGGAATGAGGTTTCCCTGAAATGGAAAGGCAAATGGAAAAAGTGCAAGTTTTATGAACACAGAGTATGTTTACAGAATTCACTGCTTGCAGAATGTCACTGAGAGTAAGAGGATAAAAAATTAATGAATTTTATAGCTCTGGGGCTCTCTTTTGAATGTTTTTGTTAATTCTATTTGGTATATTGACCTTTTGTCAGAGGAGGACATTAATTGCACTGGTTTAGTATCCTATGGACATGTTCTCTCAGAACTCATCCCTGGCTCTTATTTATTGCCTGTTTTTTGCCCTTTCCTTTGGCTGCAATTGTATCATAAAAGAACTGTGAGGTCCTGATCTCAGGGCTGGCTTTTGATGAGCTGATGGGTTCTCCTGTAAACAGCCAGTGAGAATTTGCTAGTGTTGCCAATCTGATTGGTGTATAGAAGAGAAATATGTTCTACTCCTGGGTCTGATGTACAGTTTTATAGTAGCACTTAAATGCCTGAATCTTCAGATTACCCACTTACGGTATACACCTAAGTCAGTCTCTGCATCTTTGTTTTAGTTCCTCATCTATCAGCCAGGACTGGTGTGTCTGCGTAGATTTCACATTTCTGTAATAAAAAATGTCCTCATGTAGCCCTTGGCCAAATGAGTCCCTTTGTTCTTGGCTGAGACCAATTGGCTCCATAAGAGGAAATTAATTGTGAACTGATAATTTTTCTTGATGTTTGGGGGTTAATTGGATAGGAGTTTTAATATAAACCATGATGTAGCTAAGGAAGCAAAGCCTGTTCTTTGCTGGCATCAGCAACACGCTGCTGGTGTTGATATCCCTCATTCCAGAGGTTCCCACTGCACTGAGCTGCCGTGCTGCAGCTAAGTAACCTTTACACCAGAGAAAGTGATTCAGCAGTGCAAACAAATGCACGGAGGTAGTCCCAGGCTTAAATAACAGATGGCAGAAACAGTTTTTCTTGAGTGTGCTCAGAGTATTGACCATTGTGGTTTGGGGGAAATTGCACCTGCCAGAGATAGACCCATGTGCTGAAAAGCCATGTTTTTCTCCATGGTGTTTTCTATTGAAGTCAAACTATTTTGCAGGGAGACCTGCCAGAAAAGCTTAGCTCATGGGTTTAGTCCAAGTTAGGATGAATTTTCATGGCACCAGATGCAGAGCTGAATGGGCCTCGTGTCTAATCATCCACTGATATGTGCATCTGCCTGCTTCTAACCCGGCCTGTGAGCTCCTCCTGTGTGAACGGTGCTGCCAGTACCAATGCACTGGGCTGCACCTATTTAACAGTGCTTTTTCCTCTTGGCTGTGGCTCAGGAGTTGGCAGTCTGGCTTCTCTCCATCTTGCTTTGGGTGTAGAGCTGGGCACTTTCCATTCTTGGCTGGCAGTTGGGATGTTTGGCAGAGATCTCTGATCTGAGTAAATATGTATGAGGGCATCTCTTCATTGCAGAGCTGTATGGCATTGCCTTCCCTAATCAATAATGAAAGAAAGATTCTAGGACGTGTGTTAATGTGTTGGGGGTCATAAGGTGAAGGATGTTGTTGTCATGA
Source organism: Toxostoma redivivum (assembly GCA_013397375.1). NCBI lineage: Eukaryota > Metazoa > Chordata > Aves > Passeriformes > Mimidae > Toxostoma > Toxostoma redivivum. The sequence goes on along the minus strand of VXBI01012199.1, from coordinate 632,584 downwards.
GCTGAGAAAGATGTCAGGGTTTTTGTGCTTACTTTACAAAGGCTGAGTTAAAGCAATAAGTCACTGGGGAGATATCCTAGTAAAACAGCTCTGTCTGTATACACAAAATTTCCAGCTCCTAGTCCATGCAGGTAGTGTTCGATGAACTGGTGATGAAAAGGAATTAGTTGGCTGGTAATTCATCTAAAAGATTGGCAGAGGATTTTACAGGCTTACACCAGAGCTGGCTGGAGACAATAATCTCTTTTCTTGAAGAATGCCGAGGTCCTGACGCCCAGCTCGTTGGAATGAAACCTGAATGCTTTTTAATTCTCTGTGAGAGATTTTTTCTTTCCCCTCTTTGGTTTTTGTTTTTAGGAAGGAACAAAATGTTTCATTGTGATTTTGTCAATTATTTTGATATAATGGATTAAAAGAGTAAATGTCTTCCAAATCCCAAAGCCTTTTAAAAGAATTCCATTCAAAACACATCAGAGCTGTTTTCTTCCCGAATTTTTGCTGAAATTTAATTTTAACTGAAAGTTTACACACTTCAATGGCAGCATGACTTCTCTTGTAGCAGTGATGTGCAGTGGATAATAACTGCAGACAGGATTTTTTTGGGTCCGGTTATATTTTATGCTGTCCTAGAGGAGAAAGGGGTGGGGGGAGGTTTGTATCCATTTGGCAGCCTCATACTGTGCCAAAGCAATGTAAAAAGGCCTGAGAGTGAATAAGGAACAAGAGAAGTATTTGGTTTTTAACTGCTCCTGGATGAGAGAGCAGGATTCATCCATGCCTTACTGTAATTTTACAATTCCATTGCAAACTGTAATAGTACATCAGGGGAAGAAAGAAGAGGTTAGTACAGTGCAACAGAGCAGGCTTTGGAGGGGAGATGTTCTCCTGGCTCCAGGTTCTTGTTTCCAAGTCTCCTGAAGTGCCTGGAAGAAACAGAGACTTAAATGGCAGCTGTTGAGCTGCCCAGAAGCTCATGTGGATTCTGTATCATCTCTCCTTTCTCTCTTTCCAGTCAGACAGAAATGAGACCTCTTGCCACCCACAGAAGCTGCAATGACTCGTCTGTCATCCATGGCCAGCATTGAAGCTCAGCAGAATCCTGACATGCACATGGGGACCTTGTTGGCTCTGGTCAATGTTTGCTGACCTCCCCCTTAGAGCTAGAAAGGTGTACTGTTATTTGAGAAATTACAACTTCTTTTGAACTGAACTAATTTAATGGGATTATCAACTATTAGCTGTTGGATGTTGTTTTGCAATTCCACAAATTTTAAGAGAGTTTTATGTTCAGGGACAGGGCTTAGACCTCTCTGTAATCTCCAGTGCCCAGGAGATACAAATCTACGAGGAAGAGTGTGGGAAAGCACCCTTGGTACCTTGGGCATGAGGGAGTGTGGCCCCCTGGAACAAAACACTTCACTGGGAAACTGAAAGACCCTAGAGTGCTCTATTCTGGGTTGGCTGCCAGCCTGCAAAGTGCCCTTCAATAACTTGCTTTTATGGCTTTGTTTACCTTAAATGTGTGATGAGGAAGATACTATGATAGATGTTCTTACTGAGGAATAACCCTCTGTAATTGCTGTCCATTTTATTTTCAAGAGTAGCACTAATTATAGACTTTATTTTTTCAAAGATGTGGTTTGGTACCATGAATTTGGAGGGTTAGCTTATTGCTAAAAATGTTTCGGTTTTCACGCAGTCCTGGACCCTGGGATGTTTTATAGAAAGATGTCGCTGGTGGACACTAGAGGGCTTGCTAGCATCCCTCCCTCTGCTCCCACCCGGGCACAGCAGGAAGGTTCGGCTGAGTAAATCTGAGGCCTTCACTTGGGGTTTTACAGCTGGATTTAAGTTTTGAGGATGGGGGAAAGGAATAGTTTTCAAAGTTCCATCGGCTCCAGGAGGGTAATAGCACTTACTCTGCCTTATGGCAATGTCCTTTCCAGGTGCATTTTCAATCAGATAAAAGTTGCCAATGGGAGCACTGTGAGCACATGCTGTGTTTCAGTTAACTACAGGCATTTCAGCATTTAGTTGTGGGTGATGCTCAGGTTGCCTGTGTAACTTTGCAGTACGTGGAGGTGTGAGGACCATAGGAGAGGTAGGCTCTGGATTCAGATGTTGTGAATTGCTGTCTAAAGGCCTCCAGCAATCTTCACTGCCTATAGTGAATCTGGTTTAACACCTATTAGTGTGACAGTTGCCATGTGCTTTCCCAGATTCGGGAATATCTGACCTGTCACAGCACTTTGCTCAAGCTGAACACAGTTCTATGTGAGCACACTCACCTCGAGAGGTTGTAGTGTATCCAGCCAGACTCATCCTGGCACCACTGTCGCCTATTGCTCTGCTTTACCTGCTATTTAAGCTGCAACTTAACAATGTTTAACTGGTTAAAAACCTGTTATATTACTGGGTTCCCCCTTCAGCTTGTGCTAAGAAACCTTCAATCACAGTGCTGGGCAATAAGAGGCAGAAAGGTTCTTATTCATTAATGTGCTGCTTAACCAGCCTTGTAGCAATGGGTTAAGCAGCACCATCCCTGTAGATGGTCACTCACCTAACTTTTGAATTGACCTGCTAGTATTTCTCCCTCTTCTCCCTCCCCTTCCTCTTTTCTCTCTCTCTTTCTTTCTCTTTATTCTTTCCCTCAGGTCTCTTGATTTCATGCTGGCTTTCTAAATTGAGGATAAAGTTAATTCAGTGCACAATGCCACAGCTGGAATGAAATATGGCCAGTTGCCTGTGTGGAGGGGAGGGCTCCGTGCTGGCCGGGGGTGGCTTGTTGCATCTCCTAAGGCCATTACAGGCTGTCACTGATTTATTGATAGTGCTTCTAGCAATAAAGCAAGAAGTTAACTAATTATGAACATATGGTTCAGCTCACACTTGACTCAGCAGCCACCTTGTTAGCCTGGAGCTGCCTAGGTGTTCAGAAGCAGGAGAGGAAGGAAGTTTTGGGTGGAAGGTGTGGTCCAAAATCCCACTGACAAGCCAGAGGGAGACTTGATTGATCTTAATCTATCCTTTTTGTTAGGAGGCAGCATGCTGCTATCAGGAACAGCTTGGTAATAACAGATTTGGGGCCTCTAAGTCCTTGTGGTTATAGCCAGCATGCGACACTCGGTCAGCTCCTTGCGTGCTCTGTACTTAATTGGTCTCAATGGTGGGGTCTGAAATAAGACGGTAGTTCAAGGTGCAACACATGCTGTACCTGAAAGTGCAGCCTGGGAGCTGCTGCACAGATGTCAGCTTTTTACCAGTGGGCTTAGCACTGGGGACCCGGAGGGTCCGCACAGAAAGGGACAAGGGGCTCTGAGAGGACCCTGCCGATTTTCAGTGCTTAATGTGGAATTAATTAGAGCAAAACTTTAGAGAGGAGGAGTGTGACTGGTAGAGGAACAAGAAGGGAGGTGCAAAGAACTTGTTAGGAAGTTAATCAAGGTGAATTGCAATTTTGCCTGCATTGAGTGGTCAGCATGCATAGTCTGGACACAGGAGAGTCTTTAATGGGAATTGATACCAGCCAGAGGGGGGAGGAGGGTGTCTCTCTCTGTCCATCTGTTGGTCTTTCACAAATGAATTGGTCTATGCCACAGCATTCAAAGAAGTGTAGTTAGAGACTGGTTTTTTGTGGGTGTACATGGTCTGCAGAAAGAGTGAGCTTATTTCTGCTCAAACTTTTAAAACAATTTTAGGGTTCTTAGACTTTGCTTAACTGCAGATGCTGAGTGTAGAAAGAAAACAGTTTTAATAACAGGCATCAAAAAGAGCTCCAGGGATTAGTGATTTGACACAGCCAATAAATTGATTATTTTATGACTTCCCAGACAAAAGCAGAAGTGGGCAGAGAGGGTTGTCTGTGTGCTGGGGTGCCTTAGCAAGACCACAATCAGCAGGCTGAGGAAGATGGTTGGTGACCTCTAGGCAGTGGTGAAACTGCATATGAATTACTTCATCTGGTTTTGGTCTTCACAATGCAAGAAAGTTGTTGTCAAACGGGAAAATCAAACAGGAGGGCCAGTAAGCTGGTCAGGAGGATGTAGAATATGAGAGTGAGGGAGCTGGGCTTGCTTAGCTTGGAGAAGAGGGCTAAATGAATCTGATAAGTCTTCTGCTGCTATGGGGGTATATAGAGAAGACAGAGACCAACTCAGACATGCACAGTGAAAGCATTCAAAAGCTGGGAGAAGTTATATTTCAATTAGATATGAGAGGAAGGAAAAAAACAAACAAAAATCCAGACATGATAAGCTAGAGAGATCATGAAATCACCATTTCTGTATTTTTTTTTAATTAAAAAAACTTGCCTGGGCCAGGTCCTGAGCAGTGTGATCAAAATTTGAAAAGAACTTGTAATTTTCCTCTGACCAGGCTGCAGCTGGAGCACAGCCCAGGGCCTGGGACAGAGGCACATGGCTCCCATTCTGTTGTGTGCTGCTGTTGCTGCTGTGCTGCCTGGTTTGTGGCTCTGGTGGCTCACCATGATGTTCATGGCAATTATCATTGTTGCTTCTATAATGTGATGAATTAGGGCAGTTAATGAATGAGTAAAGTTGATCTGTACACAATAATTTAGAATATAATTCACCCAGATACAGCAATAGCTATTCTTAGCAGAGGCTGTCCTTTCAGCTGGGATTAACTGGTTAGAGCTGAAATTATTTTTGAGGCTAAGTAAGTGCTTGTCCCTCATCTATTTCTTATCTCCTGTGTGAGGATGCTGCAGGTGAGTTGAGGACCAGAATGTAAGCAGTCCCTGTGAGATCTCACACTGCTGCTGAAGATGGTTTGAGTTCACCTGGTTGGGCTGCACTGCTGCAGGTTGGAAGCACTGATGTCACTTGTACTACAGGTACAGGCTATTGACATGTTCATCTCTATTCAATAGGCATCTAGAGGAGGTGAAGGGGTAAATTCTTGGGCTATTAAATCTGTTCTTACGGTGTATTTCTGGCCAAAGCCTTGCTTTTTGTTTGCCTGTGAGGACCTTCTCTGGCTGAAATCTTTGCCTGCTCTGTATCCAAATAGGAATAGTTAAATTAAAGAAAAAGTGCAGAGACTAAATGTTCAGGTTTAAATTCTGAATAAATTCTTATTTGTATCACTCTAATAGTGTGAGAGGGAGAAATCTGAGGGAATGGGCACTGAATCCCAGCATAACACTTTATAAGCATGTCTGCATGGTGCAAAACATCGTGGGGGGAAAGAAGAATCAGGACTTGGTGCTTTCTTATCTCTCTTGGGAACATCTCTGCTGTGTTTCTTACCCAGAGATGCAGTGTATTACAGTGGAGACCTTCTCGAGATAGTGTTGTCATTCCTCCCTGCAAAAATCCGACACTGCCTTGGTTTGTTGCAAGGGGAGGTTATTTAAAAAGATGAGACTGTGCTTATGAAAAATTCAGCTGAATTCGGCTCAGATTTGAAAGTGACTGGATCAGTTTGTGGTTTTGTACCTAACTCCAAAAGGGATCTGGGGGCAAAAATACAGTAAATACTCAGAAACATGTGAATTGGAGGTCTAATTTCAGACTTGCTGCAAGGGAGATCTCCTAGCTGCAAAGTTAAGAGAAGCTTTTCTGACTTAAGCTTGAAGTTGTGCCAAGGCAAACCTGTAACTTAGTAGGAGCAGTTATTTGGTTAGCTAGTGCCAAATGGAAATTGGGTAGCAATGATCATAGTTTTATGGGCACCTTTTTTCTCTGGAGCTGGCCAAAGAGGGGGAAAAACACCTAAGCAGAGGTCCCAGTGCCAGTGAACAAGACCAACACATACAGATCAAAGGCAGAGGCATTCTGCAGTGAGTCCCTGCAAATTGAAAACCTCTGTTCTCTGCAAGGAACAACATGTTCCTGCCTGAGTGTGTGGGGGACTTGGAGCTTCTTTGCTATGTGTTGATAAAATGACTTGTTCCTTGATGCAGGAGTTGTAATACCCGTGGTTTTCTACTCAAAACTTATTTCTTCATCAGAGAGGCCTTTACATCACCCTAAAATGGACTCTTTAGGTGCTTTCCCATATAGAATTCAGTGATATTTCCCCATCTGCTGATTTCTTTTGGCTTCTCAGCTGCAGCTGGGATCCGAATCCTGATGCTCCGGTTTCAGTACCAGTTGCTGCTCCCTTTCCCGCCCAATACAGCGTTGGCCATTAGGGTGACTTGCATCCTGCTGCACACAGTATGCCTGATCTTTACCCTACAAAGGTATTGTTTAAAGGGCTCTGAGCTTTTTGAACAAACTGGCCTGGCAGGGGGACTTTCAACTTCCCCTCCTTTATGGGCACAGCAGCCTGTGTTTGTAAACAGAGCCTTGGAGGAGTAGTGGGAGCCATGGAGGATTGTCAGCTGGTTAATTGAATGTCAGCTCCCTGCTGGGGACAGGGCTAATGAGTCATCCTGCAGAAAGAGAATGGCCTTGAGAGAAAGGCAAGGAGCTGGACAGCAATAATCACATTGACAGAGGAGCCCAGAGCCTGCCTGTTGGGATGAAGGCAGAGCAGCATCTGGGGACACAGGGCTTCCCTGTTAGGATTTCGTTAAGCAGAGATTAAGCAGCCTCTGAATTTGTAAGGTTGAGATATTATTGCTGGAGCATGTGTTTAAACAAGTGCTTGTATGCATAGGCAGTGATCTAATATGCAATATAAACACTTTCAGTTTATAGGTTTTATTGGCCTTTTTTTTAGAAAAATACTTAAGGAAAGAAATAAAAATAATATATTAATGAGGAGTTTAATGCAGGAAATGTTGAATCATGCAAAGAACAGTGCAATCACTTATTCAAATTAGGAAGTTTATTTTTGCTTTGGAAAACATAAGTCAAGATCCTTTTTGATGAAAACTGTCTTCTAAAAGAGTGTTTTTTTTCCCATGAGAGCCTGTTGTTAAAAAAATGAAGTTTTTTTTAAATTAGTGTTGTGTTCATAAGTTCACTTTATTCTAAAGAACATTTTGATTTGAAAATATTTATTAGTGTAGTTATGTGGATAAACAGAGGGATTTTTATTCCTCTCTTTCAAGAGAGGAAATACAAATGAGAAAGATTGGATATTGGTATTAAGTTCTAAAATGTAGGTGTATTTTCCCTTTAAAACTATTTTTGCCAAAGAAAAAGCTAATAAGAGAGAAACACAAAGAAATGCAATATAAGGTTAAAAGAATTTTTAAAAAGATGGCTGTAAGAAATCCTGTAAGTCATTACGTCTCTCGGTATGCTCTATAATGAGCTGCCCTTTAGCTAAGCTGTGCCTGATGGGTGTTTATCTAGCCAGCTCCTAAAAACAGAGAAGAATGGTAGATCCCTTGCCAACCAATTTCAGCATGCCACTGTTCTTATTGCAGAGATGTTCAGTGATTTTGAGTTTGTGGTAACTTCAGTTCATTGCTTCATGTCCTGCACTTCTTGAGCATAAAATAAATTCACTTGTCTCTATCAGCAGTATTTTCTCCATTTGATACCTTTCTTAAATCCTCTTCAGAGGAAACACCCCATTTTCTTCTTCTTTCATGGTATTCAAATCACTAATTGTTCTAGTGTCTATTTGCTATTTATTATTTGCTGAACAACCAAGAGAAGATGGGGGAGGAGGAAAGTTAAAACTGTACCCTGCTGCAAAGACAGTTTGTAACCCAGGAGAACTTTTGTAGGTAAGGAACCACCTGCAAATTGGAGTGTTGGGGGAATGGAGTCAGTACTGAATATAGCCAAGCCACGATTGTCATCCTGAAGTCTGAACACATCTCAGCTGTGAGTGGCCCACCCTCATCCTGTCCTGTGTGGCACTGAGCTCCCTGATCCTTGTGCAGCTCATGGCAGGAGCACCAGGAAGATCTGAATGCCTCAGTGCCCCTACGTCATTCAGAAAGAGACATTCATGGGGCTGACAGCCAGCAGAGTGAAGGAGGAATTGGCTTCCATCCCAATTTATGCAGCATTCTGGTTTTTATCAGGGCTTCTCTGAGATTTTCTTTATGGATAAAAAACCAAATGGACAAAGCAATGTTTCCCTTGATCAGCATTCACCTGTAGAGTTCAGACCTGGTCTGAAATGGTTGAGGAAAAAATTCATTTAATTCCTAAAATTGCTTAAATATTGGCCTTGAACTGGGGGCTTCGTGGATAGGGAAACTCTTCTTTTGAAGGCTGTGAATCCCTCACTAGTGGTGACATTCACAGGAACTCCTGTTTGCCCTGGACTTGTACTTCTGCCTTCTAGAAGTGTGGCTGTTTTAGAGGTAAAGGTTTCTAATGAGCTGGGGTATGCAAGAAAAAAAACAACCAATTTGCTGAGAGCTGAAGGGACAATGTGGGTCCAGTTACCTAAGGGAGGATGAAGCGCTGTGCCACCTCCTGCCACGTGGACAGCATGGCACATTTACCTGCCTGCTGCTTATGCTAGATCTGTTCTGTGGAATAAAATCCAAAGGCTGTCAATCCTGCACCAAATTAAAAGAGAATAATGAGAATTAACATGCTTTATAAATGCAGGTTAAGCACACTATAAGCACATTGTAATTGTAGTCAGCTGCCTGGCTACTGCAATCCAGTATCATTGGGCTTAGGAATTGACTATACAGTTAATAGGAGCTTATATTAAAGGCATTAGCAGAGTTACAAAAGCTTTGTAACAAGAGTGTGACCCAGCCTTGGACAGAGACAATGAGGGTTTGTGTGCTATAATTAGTATACACGAAACCTCCCCATTAACTTGACAGTTTTCCATTTGCTTTTTAAAGAACTGAGCAGTGCAAAGTACTCTCAGCCCATCTGAGATGAGAGTTGTGCAGTCAGTATGGAAGTATTTGCGATCTCAGTGTTGTCTTTCTTTGGTCAGTACCAGCTGATCAGCTAAGATACCTGATGAAATAACTTATATACAAGGTCAAACTCTGGCCCTACACTGCCTGAGTGCCAGGACCAGCAGGCAGCTGCTACCAGCCCTCTGAAGAGATGAACCTCCTTTTCTCTTCCTTGCTCACCTGAAACAAGTGGTTCTCAGTGCAGAGCAATACTCTGACCTGTTGCAGGGCCTGATGGTTAAGGGAGAGAAGCAAATGCAGGAGGGAAGGAATTTTTTCATATATGAACTAAAGTATTAGAAGAAATCTTTGATTTCAAGACTAATACGTCAGTATTTGTGATCTGTCACCGCTGAAATCTTTAAGGTCACACAGCAGGTCTAGGATAGAACTGGAGAAGGATTTTGGGAATTCAAGGTAACAAGCTAGAGAGGTGCCTGTAGGAATAGATTTATGTAGAATATCTGAATCTGAAGAAAGACAGAAAAGCAGAACTCGAGGACTAATGGAAAAACTCTTTTGAGGCAAAGAATACTCAGCAGCAGTTTATTTACTTTGAATCCCATATGCATCTTACAATTCAGGTGATGCTTAAAACAGTCTTTTTGGACTATTATCTGTGTGACCAAAGTGGAGTCTGATGGTTAAGGAAGAGGAAAAGGATTAGTGTTCACCTTCAGCTCGTGTGTAAATGGATTCATTAACTCCAGAAATACTCTGCTCACGAGACTTGCAGCCCTAGTGCTGCTGATGTTTGGGACAGGGCTGGCAGTGTGTGCAGAGCTGTGCCAGTGAAGGACATAGGGTTGGCCTGCAGTTGCCAAGGTTTGAGGAGTACTCAGATCTACTCCGTTCATCCACTAAAGACTGATCTCTTATGTTTCTCTAGAATCTGTGATAAGATTCTTTCACACTAAGCAGGACTTCACCTCTTGAGAGGAGTGGTGGATGAGATCAAGTTAAATGCATGACAGGGTCTTTCTGTGCTGGGACAAGCACCTCTGAAACTTGGTAGGCAGATACAGAGGTGATCTGGAGAGCAGCATGCAGTGCTTCTGCCCAGCCATTGTCTCTCCATTCTTCCTATTTGGTGGATGTAAAATACTGTCAGTTTCTCACTAAAGGTCTCTCATGGGAGAACCTCTTTTAAGATTTTTTCATACTTAAGTTGACCTGTTTTTCCCTTTAAGATTTGGTTTATGCCTAATGCCCCTTCAAAGCTCATCTGTATTCCCAGGAGAAATTCCTTATCATTTTTGCTGTCATCCTACAGTTTTGGGGAATGTTTTTTTTTTGTCAAAACTTTCCTGCTGCCTTTGTACGTGGACCTGAATAGCATTCTAGTGTTCACCTGAGGCAAAGTGCAGCCTTTCCTATTTCAAAAAGCAATCTTCTTTTTCACTCACTTTTCAACATTTTGCCACTTTCAGAGAAAATTTGTTTCGAAGTGGCATCAAAGAATATCAGTCATTGCATAAAAATAATTCCATATTGCTTGCTTTCTCTTCTTTTTACTATGCAGTCTGTGCTGGGGCTTTTTATAAAGCACACATTGCTGGTGGGCTCTGGCTTTCCTGTTGTGCACTAATATGTAATACAAATGACATCTGTCAAGTTTGATTTGTTCTGGTGCTTAAGTTTGGGGAAGAATAGCTCTCACTTGTGATGGGAAGTTTTGAGTCTCTCCCTCTGAGTTGAACTGGTTTGCAATTTGTTTATGGTCAGTATAGAGGGCTGCTCTTTGCTGAGGCTAAAATAAAATTCTGGTAGTGCACTAGTAGTAAATACAAAGATAATGCTTCTAGAAGTTCCTGAGCTGGAAATTCCTCACAAGTAGAAGAGTATATGGCTGAAGCAGTGCCCTGCTCTTGCGTTCTTTCCTGGACAACCTCCACGAGCCACAGCAGAAAACAGGTTGTAGAGCTAAATGGTTCATTGGTGCTGTTAAATCTACATTTTCATGAAGATTATTTGATTATCTTTTACCCCTTCTCCTCAAAATGAGGGCAGATTACCCAGCTCTCCAGTGTCATGTTGCTTAAATTGTCCAATATGAACCATTTCTTATAGTAAAGAAATGGTACATAATGGCAATAGCTGGAGGGTTAATGTTATCTGGGGTTATGCCAGTGATGAGTTAAAAAAAGATGGTTGGAAATAAAGTGTTGCAGCCTAGACAATTGTTTGCTGTCCTGTTCTTGTCTTGAATGCTGAGAAAGCTTAGAGCATCAAAATTCTTATTGAGTGACATTTTAAAAATTAAATTAAAAATTTAATTAGATTTCCTGCTTCTTGTGGTCTAACCTGCAGACCCCCTCCACGTTGCCTCAGGCTGCATCCCTCGGTGCCACCTGGTTCTTGGTTTTCTGTCATGTTGCTCCCTGCCTGGTGTCACAGTCTTTACTTGGAGTGCAAAGGCTTTGTCCTGTGCTGTTCTTATGATTTGAGGCTTGCCTCATGATTTTTTCCCTTTAAAAAAATTATTTTCTTGCCCGAACAATTCGGTTTCTGCTAATTCTGTCTTTTGTTCTTTGGTGTTGACATAATTAATAATTTTATAAAGCTGTGTGGCAGATGGTTTGCATGATGCATAAGCAAATAACATTTTAGAATGGTAGGGGAAGCAATGTTTGTCTAGATACACTCTGGTGTGTCTGCACTTTTTCTTTGAACAGAGTTTACGTTTTTTACATGCATGTATGGACACAGGAGTATACACCCAATCTGCTTTATCACACCCTTGTGTGCACTCCTGTTGTGTGCCCCGAGTCCAGATAGATTTCGTACACATGGTCTGACCGTCTGATCGTTGCTATTACGCTTCAGAGTATGTTTTCAAAAATAATTTCCTGCCACATTCCTGACTGTATTTGTAGGCTGAGTTTATCCTCTTCCCTGCTGCTCAGTGATCTGCCCCTAGGTTACTAACAACCCCAACAGACAGCCTGGCTCATGCGACCTGCTGCTTAGACACAGATTAACTCCCCACAGCCATATGGGCTACCAACTTCACAAATTCCTCTCCTTTTGCTTTCTGCTCTTAGTAAAGTTAATGGACAGTTTGCTGGTAAAGAAAACATAAAAGAAATCCCCAAACCTGTGACATAATCACCTGGCTTTAACACAGCTGGCCCCTCCATCTGCCTTTACCCTGGGATCTGTGTATATAAAGCACAGTCTAGTGCTGTACATGATGCAGGTTCATCCTGGTGACTTTCCCTTATGGCACAGGTACTTGCTTACAATACAATGGGATTAGATATAGGCACTATGCATTTATTGCACACACATAGCCATATTTAATTATATGTTCTTAAAAAGATCCCTTTGTTTTGCTGGGCTTTAGTAAGTAGTGGCTCTTGTGGTCATTTCTTAAATGTTATTAGACTGGCAGACCACATTTCAAGGTGATTTCTCCACTGATTTTGCGTTACACATATTTGGGGGATGAGTGCATGGAAGGCTAGAAACATAGAGATTTTATCAGAAAACCAAACCCGTCAATGTCAAGTGCTGACTTGAGGATGCTCTTTCTAAATATTATTTCCTGCCTGGGTCTTATATGTAGGGTGCCAGGATACTCAGGAATTACTGGGCTGAGTCTTGGATGTGCAGCATTAGCAATTGTCAGATGGTGCATTTGACTTGTCTGATGCTTTGGTTCCTGCCTCAAGCTGTAGTTGCTACTTCAGAAACAAGTAATATAAAGTTGGAGCCAGAATCCATGCTTTCAAGCAAGTGGGATTTATAAGTGATTTTTGACAAGTGCTAATTATTCTGAAGGAGTATATGCAAATTATATGCTGCATTTTGTAAATGGAATTGCTTTAATTTATCTGTACAATCAGATTAAAGTTTTTCTCCTGATTTTGTTCAAGTTGGTAACAGAGAAATGAGATGAAAGGGATGAACTGCTTTCTATGTAGATTCATTGATTGATTCTGCTGGAAGTGTTATCTGAATAAAGACAGGTAGAGCTATCCTTTATTACTGGGATGCTGGGGAGCTAAATATTGGGGAGCCCCATCCTCACTAGCAGGTTCTGTGGCCACAATATGTCATTCCTTGCAGCTGGGTGGATTTAACTGTGACTGACCAGAAGGATCCTGGCTTTTCTCCCTCTGCACTTAATGGTGAAAATCCCTCGTTTTCATCTCAAAACTAGATAAAAGATTTCTGATGTTATTTGTAATGGCTGAGACTGTCCTTTGACCTGGCTATTTTGAGCCAAATGGATCTCACCTCCTTGGATCTGGATGGCTGTTGGGGCTGTCTCAGAGGCCAGCCTGAGGCCAAGGCAGGTTGGGAAAGAGAAGTTACAAGGGTTTGTCTTTAGTCTTTTGGATTTGGGGATTTATATTTAGTTTTAAGTTTTGAAATACCCCTTCAGCAATGAGAGAAGTCCAAGATGGTGTGGGTGTCCAAGTCCAACCTGTGGTGTGGCTCTGCAGCCAGAGCAGAGCACCCAGAGCTGGTCAAGAGCAGTAACTCGTTTGGTTATTCCCCAACACAAGCAGTGAGGAGAAGGGGGTTGTTGCTGTGTGCTGTGTTCTGCAGGGTTTATCTGCACCCTTAGCTGGCAGGGTCAGAGGAGTAGACACCATGTACAGTTATAAGTTCTTTTCCTCTCTGATAATACCCATTCAGCTTGAGTCCTCTGTCCCATCCTTGTGTAATGAAAATTTCTCAGCAGGGTGGTGATTTGTGCTGTGGCCTCAGGTTCTTGGGAGGAGGGGCAAAGGGGGAGGGAGAGATTTCTATATCAGCAAATACCTTGGAGGTGGATGCAGGATATTTAGGGAGCACGTGCAAGCCGCCATGTGAGCAACAGGGAACCAAAGTCTTAATGAAAGCCTCTGACAGGAGGGTCGGGCTGGCTGCTGTGGTCGCTGGCGCTTAGCTCCGGTGCAGACGCCAGCCAGGCCCTGCTGACATAATCCTCTTAGGGAAAGAAAGAGTGGAAACCGTTTCCATTTGCTCCATGGTCTGTTGGGATGCAGTGTTCAGTGTGTTCAAGTCTACATTTCTCCCTGTCCTCTGTCTGAGGCACAGCAGGATAGCTTAGGACAGGAGAGGCACTACAATCATACCCTTCCTCAAATGAACCATCAAATAGATGGATTTGGGATGGAGAGCAGTAGGAATAGGTCTGCCTCCCAGGAATCACTTTGAGCATGGACTGGCATTCCTTACAGCCTGCACTGCTGCCTCTGTACATCTGTGCTTTATTCCTGCTGTCTTTCTTCTCCAATGCTGGACCACACTGCTTTTCTCTTGATATGGTTGCCTCCTTAAAGATCTCATGTAGAGTCACTCTGCTTCCCACAAGCTGTCGTCTAAAATTTTGATTATTGTTTTTTACCTCTTGAGACTAAACAGATGTTGAGATCAATATTCCAAGATACTTCCTTTCTGGTCCCAAAATTTCAAATCCAACCACCAGTTTTTTAATGTAGGGAAAAAAGCTCTGATCTAGGTCTGAGTTTTGCTAATCACAATCTGAAACAAGTTGTCTTCACTTTTTTAAAGAAAGAATTACAAAACCAGATTTGCCACGACATCTGGAGAACCTGAGCAGAGCTTCTCTCTGACTGCTATCAAACAGGCCTGGAATGATGTTTGGTGCCTCAAAACTCTCTCAAAGGAAGTATAATACCCCAAACCCATGGGTAAGGGTTTGCCATCCTCAGTCTCAAAGGATGGCTTCCTACAGGTTCAGAGAAAGAATTAAACCTTTACACCCTGGTTTTGTTTCCATTAGTGATTTTTTTATTTTGATTCTTAAATGTTCTTTCCTAGTCTTTGACACTTCATAGCATTAACTTAAAAGGTTTTTACATACCTAACATCTGTGGTGCACTGTCCTCTTGCCATTCTGGAAGAAGGTGGTCTTAGGCAAGTTTTGGTCTTTGTGCTGGCTGGGTCAGGTAGAAGAGCAGCATGTTTATTTAAATATTAAGCTGTCAGCAGTTTATACCAATATATTGTCAGGAAAAAGAGGTTCCTGAACATTATTAAGTCTTTAGTTTGGGATTAGGAGGTTTTAAGACAGATTTAATTAAACAGAGCAGGGACACCTTTATGAACCTGAAGTTGGGGTTAATTCGCTCCCCTAATGTGCACTATTTCTTGATTACACAAAGATGAAACAAATTCCGTGTCCTACATGGGGAGCCCTGTATGGGGATATGAAGTTTCCTCTCCAGACAGTTCAGTGCCCTGTCAGTGAGGCCATGATTAATAACCATGTCAGGGGACTCTTAGAGCTGGAAAGAAATGAACTGGAGCCACGTCTGACAGTGAGCCAGTGCCACACAGGGAGCTTCTATGGACATGGTGGTGCTGGCTGAATGGACCTGATAAAAGAGGCTCTTCAGGGTTGCAGCAAGATGGGGGAAGAGGAAAGTGGGATCCAGAAGTTGTCAGGAGGCCATGATTAATGGAGCCAGAGATAGACAAATTTAAATAAGCACCTTTGTGCTTGGCATCTCTTGGACTGTGGTGAGCTCCTTTTCAGTGAAGTGGTGCAACAGGTCAGATGTAATTGGAGCTTACCCCAACTGCCACCACCACGGCAACCAAGCACAAACAAATCCTTCTCAGAGCTGTCTTGAGTTTCTAATGGTTTTTCACTAGATGCTTCCCACTTCTGCTGATTTTTGGCCCCCATTTCTTAGTGTTAAAGTGGCACAAGATTTGCAAAGAACACTGTGATGACAGTCTGTTACATCTGCAGAGCTTTTCATCTTTAAACCTATATTCATACAGACATGGACCTGACATTGGTGAGTTTCATGCTAGATGCATAATTTAAAAAATAGGCATGAGTGTATTTTGTTAGGAGAAATTAATTAATCACTTATTAGGGGATATTGCAATGAGTTTTCTTTTGTAGAACCAAGTGTTTGTGGAGCTTGAAACCCAAAAGGGACCACATGGCCTCTGACACCATATAGCTCTGCCAGTTCTCTTAGTTCTCTCTACACTGAGGTTGTGTATGTGGTTAGAACATCCTCTCCCAAACAGCACCTGCCCTGATTTTGAAGTGCTAGAGGGCAGTGTCACTGTGTGAGGGACAGTGCCATTGTATGGGAAACAGTTCCAGTGTTTCACTGCTGGTGTTATTTGCAATCTTCCCCTTCATTCCATTGTGATCGTAGCTTCCAGCTATTCGATGAAAGATCCTGTATGTACCTGGAACTGGAAACATGCTCACATGTGGCTGTTGGTCTCATGCTACTCTTTTCTTTTGCTGGACTAAGCAAACAAAAAAGATGGCTCTCAATCCAAATATACCACAAGTGTTGGACAAGACCAGGGAAAAGCTGATTCCCTGTTCTATGGTTTCAGGTCTTTGTCTGAAGTGTATGACTATCAGCTCTCTTTAATAAAAAAATAGCTTCAAATCCTAGATTTTTTTTTTTTTAATGAACTGAAAACAGATGAACATGCAAACCAAGTTCCTGTATCCTTTGCAATTACTTTCTCATTTCTTATTCCAGGCCATCTATATTAATTTGATGGAAGTTTTCCTGCTGTGGGCAATCACAGCTGAACACTGAGTCAAGGATACAAATGAAGTCCATATTTTAAAAATGTTATTTCAGAAGTCCTCTACAATTAACACACTAAAAGCCTAACCGTCTTTTTTTTTTTTCCTTTTTTTTTTTACAGGCAGGCCACTTTACACAGTAAAGTAGTTGGGGAAAATTTTAAGTCAGGGAACAGTCAGGATTTGGCTGTGTGTAGTATTCTGAATGCATCTTGGTGCAGACTTGATTTTCTCATTGGGTCTTTTTTTATTCTGTACTGTTTCTGGAATGCCAAACAACGATGCTGTAGCACTGTTGACATGCAGATCTGGAGTCTGGCCCTGCTGACCGCTAAGGAAGGGCAATAATGCCACCTTATGTCCTGATTTGTCACTGCCGAGCCAAGTACTCGCTTCAAGTCAAACACGTTCCGAGCCAGGAATGCTGTGTGCTGAGTCCCCCCTGCCTTCTGGAGTTAGCTCCACCAGGCCAGAAAGAATCTGAGCTGAATCTGAAATTACTAGTGTTTTGGTAGAGAATTGTCTCCTACTTCAGATGAGTTTGGGAGCATGGAAGTGTGGGGGGAAAAAAAGGCAACTTAGCCCCAAAGTGCTAACATCAAAACCTGTGAACATAATGCTGCAAGCTTTAAAACCTGTAAATATTTACACGAAATGCTTCCTGAGTTAGTAATTTGCACGAAGATTTTGAAAATAAATTACACTAAAAATGGAATTGCATTGGAAATAGACATTTACAGGCAGTAGACTTCTATTTGCATTTGCCTGTTGCATTGTTTTCTACAAAACTTTGAATTTATTAGAATATGTAATTATCTGAAACTTAGCAGGAATGTATTGTATAAAAATAGCTCAGGTAGTAGGAGCTAATTGAGCATGACCAGATCCAAAATTAACATTTAAGAAGGTTCTCTGATTATTGGTCATTTGGAGGGGGAAAGTGTGATTTAAGAATTAAGGAATACAGTGTTTTCACTGAGTTTCTAGCTGAGAATCATGTGGAGGGCAATCTGCTGGAAGACCATTACTGTTTTTCTCACATAAAGGGGACATAGTCCTGTCAAGTGGGTGTTGCTGAAGTTACTGGAACTTACTGAAATAAGCAGAAGTTGAATATGATGCTCTCAGGAAACAGGTGGACAGATAAAGCTCCTTCAGGTATAAGGCAAGACTATTCTTCCCAATTAAGACTTTCTGCCCTCTGGTACAAATATTTTCTCCCTGTTGTTAATTTTCTATTGGGAAGTTGTTATGCTGCTCCAAACACAGGCACACTCAGGGAATAAACAGATTTGGAACATAATGTAATAAGTCAGTAGAAGTACAAAGAGCCTAATACTTACAGGTGCCAGAAAGCCATAGCTACAATTTTGCACGTGTGGGGCTTGTAGAAAGTCCGAATTTTATAAAATTCAATAAAAGTGTTGCAAGCAGGCATGTGTTCACCCTGGATCATGGCAGAAGAACTTCTGCAGGGGTTGGTGACCTTCAGAAAGGAAAGATATTTCCTGCAAGGCCACAAGTTCAGCCTCACAGGGAACAGATACGTGCTTGGTTACCTGCTGCATGTGTTGACACCTTTAGGAATTTCCCACAGTAGATCTTATTAAAAATAAGTTGGGGAACTCAGAGCCTTAGTGGTCACGTGAATGTTCTTGTGTGGGTCAGCTGAATGCCTTGAATAATTCTTTGGAATCAGGAATTTATACAGAACCCTCAATTCAACAGAACTTCAGAGCAACCAAAGCTGTGCTTCCAGTTACAGGTGCCTGCTCTTCTTTTTCTCTTCCTGTTTTTCTGGGGGCTGCTTGATATCCCACATTCCATGGGGGAAATATGGTCCTTTTCTGCAGAAATGGGCATGCAATGAGTATTTAATTTCTCTCAGCTGGAAGAAAAACCCAAAAAAAGCAACCACAAGCCAGGTCTTCTTATTACTACATCATGGATTTGTTATTCTTCATACACAGATTGCATGGTAGGGGGGTTGCTGTTGTCTAAGCAACTTCTTTGGGATGGAATCCTTTAGAAAGAAAGGAAAAGAATCCACTCACTCTCCTGCTTTTGTAATCTCATTCCAAGGTTTTGGCATCATCTCCCTGTGTATCTGTTGGGCAGTTTAGAGAAAATTTTACTCTGCCTTTGCTATCTTTATGCCCTTATGGGTTCCTTTGTAGGTAACATCTCCTTCTTGGATCAAGTTCATTTCACTTGCTTTCCTCCTGAACCCTTATCTTCTTGGTTAAATAGAGTGCTGAAATAGTTGGCAAACTTTGAGCATCTTTAATTATCATTAGCAAATTGTTGAGAACACAGCAATTGACAGTCTGGTCTTCAGAGTGCCATTAAAAGAGATTAGAAAAGACTGTTTGTGTGCGTTGTACAAATTTGTTTGTTTTCTAGCACTGGGAGTATAATGAAAATGTCCCAGCCAGACTTGGCTGTTGCCGTAGTACCAGTCAAAGCCTGGGACATGTGAGTGAGGCATCGTTGTTCTGGGTTACCCAGGACCTCTGGGTTACTGAACCTGGCCCTTCTGAGCAGGAATCTTGCAGGGCAAAATGAAATCCCAGTGCAGACTGACTGCCCTGCCCCTGCTCAGCTTGCTGAGGAATGTCTGTCTGCATGGCACTTGCAAGTGGATTATGAAGCCACTTTCATATAATGACATCACTTAATTATATAAATCGGTACTGTACAGGGTGAAAATCTCAAGTAGCTATATGTGTTATGTCCAGAACAGATCAATAAAAATGCTTTAGTTAAGAAAAACAGAAAACAGGAAAAAAAGTCATGGTCCCTAATATTCTCAAGGGAAGTTTGAGTTGGAGGTAATGAGCACTCAGCTTGTTCTCTCCTGTGGAGGTTAGGACTGTTTAAGTGTTTATTTTGTCTAATATAAAAATGCATTCTCATTTTACATGTGCAAGAACTCCTCTAAACATTTGGTGTCACTAATGCCTTATGCCTGAGGAGTTTCCCAGGATAAACCTCCAGTGTGTAGAGAGAATGTGGTGAAACAAGGGCCAGAAGGAGGAGGCTCTGCTGCTGGCCATAGGTCTCTTGGCTCAATTTAAATTACCATAGAAAGTTTTTTTTGGTTATGTGTGTCCAATGGGAGAGATGCTGGAAACAGCCTTCACACTTTGCAGAAATTCATCTGGCTTTCCCCTTTGCGTTACCAATGTGTTTTTCACAATGAATTTGTCACTTCATTTTTGCAGTCACATATGACTTTGAAATATTGAAGTGGAGCTTAACAAAATGTCTTGGATTTCTCACTTTCATCAAAATTCTGAGTGGTTGTATTTCAAATCAGTGATACTTTATCTCAGGTTTCCTTGGAAATATGCAGACCTCTAGGAAACACTTGCAAATGTATCAACTTCAAGCTTCTCGAGTTATCTGGTGGGTTTGATGTGATTTCTCACACTGTTTTGCTGACAGATTCACAGTTGTCATGGTTGTGTGGATATCACTGTCCAAGCTTTGCACAGGTGGATATTGTAGTGTAAGGTGGAATTCAGGGGTGTCTGGAGAGGGTTTCCAGCTGCTCTGGTGGAATATGCTCTAGGATTTTTGATGCTGAGTTTTGGTCAGCTGAACTGCTCAGTACGTGTTACCTTGGCTCATCCTTTGAGACAGCTTGGATATGCAGGAGAGATGGTTCTGATTTCCCCACCTGTGAAGTGTTAAACACAGCTTTTAACAGAGAAGAGCTGAGAATTTTGCAGGCCCTGCAAACCACCAAGTGATCGTGTACATCACTGCCTGGTTTTTCACATAATTCCCGATGGACCTTCCATGTTGGAGACTCGAGTGTCCTTGCTAAAAAATGTTGTAGCAGCTAAAGTTTGGTTTGTAGTCAAGAGAAGACTGGAAAAGTTCTGAAAGGAGAAATCCATCCAGGATTACCAACTACTAAAAATGTCCCTCTGACTTGGGAAGTTCCTGGGCAGAAAATAGTTGGAGAGTGGAGGAATTTAAAGAAGTATCAACATCTGTGTACTCTGTCTAGCTACTGAGACCATTTTTGAGGCTGCTTGCTCAGGGAGGTGTTCGCTCTGATCTAATGCAGCAAACATTGTTTCTATGTAAAACTTCTTTCTATTAACATAATTTTCTCCTAACCTTATATTCCAGTCTTAGCAAGTACTGAATTCTCAGATAATTTGGGTATGAATTGAGATATTTCCATACAGAGCTGGATGAACCCTTTGAAGCTGCAGACTGTTGGGCATAGAAGGGAATCTAGATTTGCTGCAAAAGTTCTACTTCCTAAAAAAGGACTGTACTATTTCAGAAAATAAAGTTTATACTTAGTGTCTAATGAATTTTGCCCCTTTTCCTGTGTGGATGTTATGCTTTGGGCTCCAAAGGAAGTCCCTGTGTGAGTCCTACGGAAAAAGTTGACAAAGCTGCTGTCTGCAGCTCTGTGTGGTAGAAGGACAGCAGGTAACAAATGCTGAGCATTCATTTTATCCACTTTGCCACCTAATATTAGTTAATCCACTGTTAAACCAGATTTGAGTAGGATGTGGGAGTAGCTATTGCAGTGATAGAGATGAGGGCACATTTCCCCTTTGCAGGCAGGGACTCCAGCTGAAGATCTGAGCAGCTGCTGGTCTGTGTGTGCTTGCTGTGCCTTGGGAAACCACACTGAGAGAGGTGGTAGAGTGGCTTGATGAGATCATAACACAGATGAAAATATTCTAAGTTTTCAGTCATGCCATGGTTGACTTGGCAGAGAAACCATAACTGTCAAAGTAAATTTCAGAGGTGGAAAGAAGGCTCAACCCAAACAGGTGGAGAAGTGAGTTTTTGTCCATTCCTGCAGGTCTTTAGCCCCATTGCTGCAGCGTGTTTTTGCCCACACCCTGGTGGAGCAGTGTCTGTTTTCATGTGGCACTGCACGTGATGCAGTTCTTTGGTTCTTCCTCCTTTTGACCCCCTAATCAATTTTTTCCACTTTCATTTGGGAAGAAACAAAAGGTTTGGTGGGGAGAGAGAAGCAATTTCCTTTTAATTGCTTGTTTGTCCTTGTCTGTTCTCCCATCTTTTCAGATTTCTCGAAGCAGGGTTGGGAGTGTTTTGTCTCTCTTATTTTCTCTGGTATCGATGGAGAAGAATGACATTTTCTGCTTGGATAGAAACCAATCACTTCCCCAGACCCCCTTGAAAAAGCTTAATTTGCTCAACTAGTCAGTATTCCATCTTTGTTAACAAGTCCCAGACTGGAATTTGGATTTAATCCTTTGACTCACGTTTTTCCTTCTCTCCTTTGCCTTCCACATTCCCACTACTTTCCAAAGTACTTTCCTCACCACATTTTTTGATTGCTGTGCACTCAGGTTACCCTTAGCTCAGGAGGGAAAAGGACAGAAAAATACACACAAAACAAAAGCAAATAGAAGAGTCCCTGACCAAAGTAAATAAATAAGTAGACAGAGAAAACAGGCTGCTAGTTCATTTTCTTCTGCCTTTCCCTTAAGGCATGAGGTAATGCCAAACTATTCAATGTGTGATGCAACTGCCTGATGGACATTCAGAGAATCCCAGCAGTGGCAAAAACATTTTACCCAAGTGCAAGTTGGCAGTGAGACCAATTTCTCCAACAAGAGACTATTTAAAGCCACAATGTGATGCATTTTTAACATTTTTATTCAGCACAGGATTTAATTGCTCCCTGAAAAAACCACCTAGACATTTGTGCCTGGGTGTTTGACTGGAATTGTTTGCTATCTGTGGATTGTTTCAGAGCTGTTCAGTCGTCAGCTGCAAGACTGATGTAGGAATGAGAATTTGTTCCCTTAGCACTTGCTGCCTGAGAGGGATCAGGAAGGGTTTTACCTGCTGCTCATATCTTGCCTCTTCATTTTTTCTCCAGTTACTTCTTCCCAGCAACCTTTACCCCTCTGCCAGCTTGCACACAAAGGGGGTGGATGGCATAGGAATGTGTCCTTGCTGTATTAGCTGCACCTAGAAATGAGAGTCTGTAGTATGGAGAGTTTAAGTGTGTTGCTGAGGGATGTACAGTTATCTGTGGTGTGGAATAAGGGGTAGCCACAGCTCCTGACTCAGAGCCACCAGGATGCCTTGGCTGTGCAATGAGCTTTGCACTCCCTGGAACTGACCTGGTAGAGCTCTACAGCTCTTCCTCAGGCTGTGTCTCTATGGATTATCCTGTTAAATACAGCCACTGTAGGCATTTGGCCACAGCTCCTCTATATCCATATACCTTGAAGGAGTGTCACTGCATACCAGAAATATGTTGCATACACTACATTATCAATGGCAAACTGTGATTCCCAATCATCTGTGTATTTCTTTTATGCTCACCTGGTTCTTGAGGTTGACTTAACCTTACCAATTAAAACCCACTAGCTCTTAAAAAATATGTTGCAGCAAAGTCAACTCGTTGTTACATGGGACTCACAGGATTCATAAACTCAGCTGAGTTGTGGCCTTGTGTGCCAAGTGTTTTTGGACATCTTTGGACAGAAGTAGTTTTGTGTAAGTCAGTGAAGGATGGTGGAGTTGCACACACAGCACAGCAGCTTTATTTCTTTAGAGCTATCCAGGCAGTTGAACCCTAGCAGTATCTTTTCAGAGATATCAGCAGTGAGCTGGTATTTTCTGACTAAAGCTCCAGAATAACCTATTTGTTTACCCCTGTGGGTTGTGGGAATCACTGTGTTTTCCAAAGTCTCCATTTCCCCATCTGCTGAGAGGCAGCAGTGATGGTTGTCCTCCTTTGTGAAACACTCAAAGGCTGCTGATCCTGGGCTCCCTGCAGGCAGGCACTGCCAGCACCTAGGAGGTTCCTGCAGGTACTGATCATCTGAATATATGGGAGACAGGAGGAGAGCCCAGGTAATTCCTGAAAGTCCCACTCCCAGTAGCCTCCCTCCCATCACAACACAATTTTGGGTACTCTTTGCTTAAGTATTAATTAACAAATGAGCCAATGCAGAAGCACTTAAATGATTGTTTTGGTTGGATTGTCTATTCCTTGGACCTCCTAAGCTTTTTTAGTCTTCTGTTTTTTTCCTTTTCATTTTGTTTTTTTACCTTTTAAATCAAGGCAATGTGTTAAATGTGGGGACTGTGTTGACATCGCACAATATAGAACCACCAGCTCCCAATCCTTTAGAATCCTCTTGCTGCCTTTGCATAGGAAGTCACTGCAGAAAGATGTTGCTGGGACGTTGCACTCGATGCCATCTTGTTGCATGGCAGGAGACCAGGCCAGCACCCAGGAGCAAGTCAGTGTATGAGATTTAGTTTAATCCTCTCTCAGAATCCTGTGATGGGGAGGGGAAGGACAATGACCCAGTGCCAGCGTTTATTTTGTCCACAAGTTCAGCTTGAATAGGGAGGAGAGGGTGGTGGTGGTGAGGAAAGGAGAGGAAAAAAACCTTCCTGGAGTTCATTGGGTCTGGAGTGGTGCCAGGCCTGGGGGGGTGACTCACAAATGGGGAGTGAAGAAAAAGAGGGAAAGAAGAGTGGAATGATGATTAGAAATCACAAATGAAAGAATCTTGAAGAGGGGGGTGAAGAAAGAAAACAACAAAAAAACTTAGCTGCTTCTCTGAATATGTGTAGAGAGGAAAAAAATTCCTTGCCTTTTCAAAGAGTCCTATTCATTAGTAAATGCCTGCTGCCAAGGGAAAAGGAGCACCCTGAGCAACCTCCTTGGGAGGCACCTACTGGCTCAGCCTTGGTGCAAGAAAAATACTGTGTCTGCTGAAGTTTCTCTTGTGTTCCTGTTTCTTACAGGGCTCTTTGGTTTCTTATCTCCTACTCCAACCTCACATCACCATGCATGCATATCTAGGCACCCCAGAGATCACTAAGGACAGCCCCTGCAGTCTGCTTTGCAGTGTGGAATCACAGGGGATTCTCACTACTGCCTCACCTCTGTGTGCTGCTGCCAGTGTGGAGCTCTTCTACACTGACCAGACCCCTTATGTCAAATAACCAAAATGTAGCATCCAGATGTAGGTGGGACTTCACAACCTGGATGTCTGGGTGGTTTGAACAACCCACAAGTCTGTGGTGTGTACCTGGACAGACTCAGCTGACTTGCCATGTGGGACCAGGGACAGGTTGGGCTGGGTGCCCCATGGCTCTGCCTGATAGCAGATTATCTGAGCCCAGCTTGTCCTTCTGCAGGCACCCTGAATGTGAGCCAGCATCAAGGAAAGAGGCAGAGTGCTCCTGGGAGGAAGCAGTAGGGTGTGGGTGGTATCCACAGCAGATTTTAGAGGCAGTTTAAGTGGCTGCTTTACAAGGGGGCTGCTTGTGGCTCTGCCTCTGCCACAGGAGTCTGTTTAAGTGCCAGAAGACATCTGCTCCAGTCTTGCCTTTCTTATGGAGTTATTTGAAGTGCATTGTACTCTTATTTCTCTTTTGCAAGACAACTAAGGCATGTTCTGTACACAAGCCCCCATGTGTAGTCTTCTGGGCTTAACAGCACTTTAGTTTTCCTCTTTTAGGTATCATTCCAGCTATTACTAAATAAAAGAGCATTATGTATATCCCGCTCCCTCCTTCATGCAAAAAGCAGCTTTTAGATGGAACTGCAGAGCCCCAGCTGGGCAAGGCTTGCAGTTCCCCTTTGCTGAGCATGTCTTGTGTCTCATCTGTCCTTGCTGTGGCTGACCCAGCCAGGGGTTCTATGTCCAGTATTCACTACTGGAACCTGCTGTTCTGTTTCTAAACTCAGATGCTGTCTTTTGTTTCAAAGCACTCCCAGGCAAGGTCCGTCCTCCCCTTTATGCTGTGACACACACCGCTGGACACCTCTGCCTGCCACCTCCTCCCAGGGACTCAGCGGGAATGCTCTCAGCACCAGTAGCCAGCTCCCATCTGCCGCTCGTACTGGTTGAATCTTTTCTTCCTGGTTAGGATTTCAGCAGGAAAACTGGCACTTGCCAGCCTCCAGCGGCAGCCCTGACCCTGGTTCTTATTTCTCGGGCAGCGGAGCCCCGCAGACATCACGCAGAACAGCAGCTGCTCTGCCCTTCCTCCGGCGCTTTGAAAGGGGCTGGGGCAGCCTGTGGGGGTGGAATATGAGCCTCAGTGCTGTTAGGGTGGAATATGAGCCTCAGTACTGCTCCATGCTGTCGCAGTGCCGGGGTTCCCTGGGGAGCGATGCCGGCTGTCCCTGTCCCGTGTCCGCCTGTCCGTGCACTCAGAGCCCCATCTCGCGGCTCGCCGGGACACGCGGGGCATTCCCGGAGCCAGCGGCTTTCCAGGGGACAGAGTTTTGTCTGACATTGGCCTCAGGAGGGCATGATCCAGCCAGGCAGTCCTGAGAGAGGAGCTCCCTCCTCCAGCCAGCAGCTCCGGGAGGAGGGAGTCTTTTTCATAGTGCCTGAACTTTCCGCTGGCTTTATCCCTTTTACCCCAGTAAGACACACACCGTTTTCCTTGAAAACATTGTGAGTAAAGATAGAAATTAATAGAAAATATATTATCTAGGAAGACTACTGGATAAAGGTAAAATACATCCCAGCCCCTGGTGTGGAACTCCAGGGGAATGCAGATCTCTGTGTAACGTGTGTGTGATTATTTTATTTTCTTTAAACCAGATGTGACGTTTGGACTTGAATTCAGTCCGGATCTGAATTTCCTCACAGATCAGGTTTCTTTTGTTCTGGGACCCCATTTAATTTGTGGACAGCTAGAACGGCAGAAACACATGTTTCCTGGAAGCAGCCTGTGTGACACTGGATCATTCCGTATCAACAGAAATGACTGAAATGCCACATGTGAGTGCTGAGCAGATACAGTAACAATTGTCGAAAACCTACACTTTATTATGAGTGCTACAAAGAGCAATTGTTTAATCCAGTAGGGCAGAGTAAGTGTATTTGAAAACTGGAAGTGTAATTGATGTAGTCCCTGTTCCTGCTGTTCTCACCTCAATGTGCCATCAGTCAAGCATGTTGCAAGCATTAATTTTTTGACTGTTCTTTTAAATTACTTTTGGCTACTATTTAACTGATCACTTGGGCTCTCTGAGGGTGCCAGTGCTGTGGGATAAAATTTAGCGGGAAAGCTGTCTGATGGAAGAGAGAAGACTCCCTTGTTCTTCCCAGCCCCTCCCAATCGCCCTGGCTCTGTTCCTTCTGGTGCCCACTCTTCACTGGCAGCAGAGTGCCATGTATTTCCAGCTTAGGGGAATGAGGACTGCAGGAGCCATGTAATCCCAAAGAGGTTGTAGAGACTTTGCTGCCAGCAGACAAGTCAAGGTGTACATCAGAAGTCAAACTGAGAGCCCCTGGATCACCATCCCCCAGCTGATGGGGCCATGTGCAGTAACACTTCACTGCAGCACATCCCAGTGTGACAACACAGGGCTCAGTTATCCTGGGTTTTCAATTACTTCACAGGAACCCATCAGGAAAGAAATATTCCTGGAGCAGCCCATCAAGTCTAGAGTTTAATTCCTCTGTATGTTTTTCTAAAGTGATCTCAGATTATAACTATTAAAAATGGAAATCCAGGGGGTGAAATTTGCTGTGCAGTATAGAGTATGTGAAAGGGGTGAAGAGAGAATTCCATTTGCCTTACACTGCTCTGCATGCTGAGAACTGCCTGAGGTAAACACGGGTTTGAATTGTGCAAGATGTCATTGGTACTCAAACCTGAATCACTGTGGTTGTAACTTTCTTGTGTAGGAAACACATATTCAAGGATCCTTTGGCTTTACATTTACATAACTGTAAGACTGACTAATGTTAAAATATGGATCAAATTTTATCAGAGTTTTACAACCCTTCCCAAACTATGTGCTTGGCTTGTCCTCATTTACCATCCATGTAATTGCTAAAGCAAAATTCCAGTTAGTGAGGAATTGCAGGAAGTGTAAAGCTGCAGGTTTGTTTTAGGGATCATTTTCAGAAGCAGCCTTTATAGTCAGTGTTAAAATCTGCATAAAAACCAGGCTGTAGTTTAGTTCAAACACTGTTATTTTATCTCTAAGAAGATGTACAGTCAATTATGATTAGCCAGCTCACCTGAGGGAAACTGAGGCAGGAGCATACATCCATTGTGTGTTAAGGCAGAGCAACAGGCCCGTGGGAAGGACACTGTGGCTTTAATACTGCAAGCAACATTTTGCATTATTTAACTTATAAATACATCTAACCGGGGACTGGCTGAATATCCATCCCTGTTTTCCTGCTGCCTTGTTAGACAGTCTGCTCCAGAGTGGGATAGTAGCTACAGCTGTGAGTAACTTGGCCTTTTCTCTGCATGGCAATAGTCTACTGTAATGTGTCACCTCTCTCAGATCCAGTGGCACAAAGCATAATGCTTTCTTTCTTGGCATGCTAGGCACCTGCAGACCTTCTAATCTGTCACAGTAATGAAGACTTTGCTTCCATCCAGCTCCAGTGAATGATGAGGTTTGAGTGCTGGGACTAGCTGCAGATGCTTTGTTGCGTGTTTAGTGACAAATGTGTAACACTATAGTGTTGTAATCAGTGTCTTCTATTGCTGTAATTTTAGTCAGGTTGTTACAGTGACTTGCTCTAAACCTGATCAAGTATTGTAAATGAAGGCACAGCTTGTTTATTAAGTCCTTTGAAGTTCTTTTGAGTGCATAAAACACAGAGAATTCTGGTTTTAGGGTTTTGATGTTATTTTAGTTGTTTGATGGTTGTTTTTTGTTCAGTTGGGTTTTTTGAAACAGTATTTCCTATGTGCTTAGCAAAGTTCTGATGCTCGTTCAATGTTTATTTATCAAGCTGCTTTTGGTGTGATTTATCTTCCAGCTGGCATTGGACTTTGTTCAGATTTCTGCCCTAACTACCTCTAGAGGACGCTGCTGCTGTGGGGATGGTAACAGTGCAATTTTCTCTGTGTGTGTGTTTATGTATGCTTTACCAGGTTCTGTCCTCTCTGATGCAGCCTGTCACACTGGTGGGACAGTGAACTGTGTGGTGCAGATCACAGGGCAGACCCACCTGTGGGGTTGTGAAGATTCCTCACATGTCAGGAGCCCTGGTGGGTGAATCCTGGCCCAGGAAAACAATCGCGGGAGTTTTGCCATTGATGTCAGCAAAGCAGCGATTCCAGGCCAGGCCCCTGACGAGATGTGATGGACACAAACCAGGGCTCTCCACTGAGCTCTTCTGGATCCCATTACTCACCTCCCACGCCAGCCCTTCTCCCTGCACAGCCCACGGCACAGCCTCAGGATGCTCTGCAGCCTGTGTGTACAGAGAACATCCCCGCTGGAGACTGGAGATAATGGCAACGCCTTGGCTCAGTGACATCCCTTCATGTGCTGGCCCTGTCCTTGCAGAACCCTCTGTACCACGCTCTGTGGTTTTCCTGGTGCTCCTTTCAGGAAGCCCAGCTGCCAGCTCAGGTTGGGGCAGTCTTTGTATTCCTCTCTCACTACAACTGCTTATATAACCAGCACAGCTCTGCATCTTCCTAGATGCAAACCACAAGCCTTTATTTGAAAAGCAGGTCACCAAGCAGTGTCTAAAATGGCTCAGATTGATTCTGAGAGCTTATAAAGCCCTTCCTAAGGCTCATTAAAACCTGCTGCACAAAGGGAGATGCAGCTTTTGAGGAATCATCTCAGAAATGTCACAGAAAGGCAGCTAAATGTGAACTGTCATGTATTGTTTAGGCTCGTGAGGAATGGAGGAAGAGAAGATCTGGAAATGGGAAGGGATGTTCAGCTGAGGGAAACCATATCCTGGGCTTTTGGCTGTTAAGGGTATTAAGTATAGGTCATTTGAAGGCTGTTAGCCCAGGTTGAACCTATAGGCTACTGAGGAATAGCAGCATCTTGATAATTTGAGAGAGTTTCAGTATCAATACATGGGAAGTGATTAGAAAGAGGCTGATGTAATTCCAGGAGATTTCCACTGTGTGGCTGAACTAGCTGCAGGAAAGCAGCATTCTTAAAAACTGGAAAACACCTAGAATTAATTGTGGGAGGACTTCCAGCCTGTGTTGAATCTGCACACATAAGCACACACATATACTTTAGCAAATTTATTTTTCTGTTCTTAGATTTATGTGATTGATTTCAAATTTATTAGGGGTTAAAATGCTGTCACTGGAAAAAAAAAGAGATTTCTTTGGTGCAGAAAAATGACTGTCAGTTTAATTTAAATTCTGTGTGAGTGAGTGTTTGCTCCCTACAGCTCCTATACAGGCAGGCAAACATAGAATTATGTGGTAGATATGCCAAATGTTTATTAGTTTTTCAAGGCTAACCACAAAGTGGAAATTAAAGCCAGAAGTGGGATAAACTCTCATTCTTGAGGCTTTCCCTGACTAATGGAAGGAAATGTCTATGGGCTGGTTGGTGATTCACTGTCCACAGCAGAGGCCCCTGTCCCAGCCTGAGTCGTGGTTGGAATTATCTGCTAGCCTGATTGGATCTGGGACTTCCTGCTTTCCTTAACACAGGATGCCAGCACAGAGTCATTATTTGCCCTTGTGCTCTGAGCTCCGGTTGCAGCTCCTTCCCCACCACATGGAGACAGCAGGAATGACTTCAGAGCCCCCTGACAGATCACTGTCCTGTCCCACCCTGCAGGGAGCTGGGACAGTCCTGCCTGATCTTCCTCCCAGCACTGCCACTCAGGCTGCAGAAGGTCCCTTTGCTTCTGCAAAGCTTCAACACCTAAACTTTCAAGGGTGTAGTGAGAGTCAAATGCAGGTTCTTCAGCTGCAGAAAGTGTCTGGATAGCTTGGATGTTTCTCTTTGCTGCTTTGGGATCTCTGATGTGAAGCTTCTTGCTGGGTGCCCCCTGGCAGAGGGATGTGGTGCATGTGCAGACAGGTACACACAGACACTGCCACTTTGCAGCTGTAGTGCTTTGTGTGGCATGCAAAATGTTTTCTTCCTCAAGGGGAAGAAGTTTCAGATTTCGTTTCATAAAGTCAGAACAATGCATGCCAAAAGGATCAAGAACCTCATGGAAGAATCAGTCTTGGAAAACTGTTCATGTGGAAGGGGTTACTGTCACTCCAGAGGGTAGTTATAGCTTTGCTTATATCTGGTGGTGCTTGAGAGTGATGAAGCACTTCACCAGAGCAGCAAGATTAAGGCACTGAAAAGTTTAGATTTCTCCCTTTGCTCACAGGTGAAAGGCACAGGAAAGAAACTCTTTCAGGGGAGAGCAGCAAGCTGAGAATTTGCTGCTTGCCAGCATCAGCTCTAAGAGGCATTTGACCAAAATGAAGGAAGACTGGCACTGGCAGATGTCAGCTTTGCACAGGAGAGAGCAGAGTTAACTACAGAGACAGAACCAGCCTTGTAAAAATCACATCTGTGCTGCTGTGTACACCAAATAACCCGAAAGAGTGGGGCTTGTCTCCACATTAGTGACTTACAGGGCCAAATAACACTTCTCCAAACCTTTGGCTGATAGCCATGGAGTCATCTTTAAACTGATGCTGTCCACATGAAAAAATATTACATATATATATGTTTGGAGGGATATATCTATACTAATGTTTCTAATCTGTATTATTAAAAACTGTTTTTTTTAAATGTAAGTCTCACTGGGTCTTTGCCATCTCTGTGGTCAATTTGCCTCGACTCAGTTTCATTCCCAGATTTGACTGGTCAGGTTCCCTTCACTCCACAAAGCTTTTTAATGACAGCAACATTGAAAGGAAAAATGACAATTCTGTTGCCATTTAAATTAATGTTAGATCAGAGGTATGTTTGGGGTATGTTAGAATATAAATGAGCTGTTGTGTGAGAATATCTTATTCATTGGGGTTTTTTTTCCTCTTGATAAATTGAATTACTCAATTGGACTTAATTTGTTTCTTGCCTCACAAGTTTACATTTTAAAAGAAGACAAGCCAGAAAGGAATTAAAAATAAATGGAAGCAGAAACTCTATTAACTGTTCCTGAAGTGCTTGAAGGCAGTGCTGAGCCTTTTTCCTCTCCATAAGTAGGGATGGTTTTTTGCTATTGACTACACCTGCACAGTGCCTAGTACAGGTTGCATCTACCAGCCCTTTGCATTTGCTTGTGGTAAGACAGCTGAGGCACTGGAGCCCTTTGTTACTTCTTTTCCAAGTGACACTGAGCTGTGTTCTAATTGTGATACTGTGATGGAAGGTAAAATGTGTCCGTGTGTCTGGTCAGCACAGAATTGCTGCTCTGTCTCCCAGGGCTCTGCACCACCTGCAGCAGGGTCCTTCTCCCTAGATTTCACAGGGAATGAGTACCTGGAAGAGAGCAGCCCAGCAGCACTGAGGGAGTCTTGCTGGAAGTCCAGAATGAAAGCCTGTCCTGGCTTTCTTCCCATGGAGGTGATTAAAGGACATGGTGTACCAGGCACTCCCAATTCCCAGCAAAGGCATTTCTGCACAAAACAGGACCTGCCTCTGAGTTACTCTCCTGATGTGTGACAGTCACCCCAGTTTTCATCTATTGAAAACAAATATTTTTTTTTCTGCTGCTTTGCCTAAACAATCACTACATTTAAATTAAAAAGGACTTCAATTTCATATCTTAGAAGAATTGTTTTACTCTATTTTCTTAATGAACTGTTATATCTAAGGCAAAAACTATCAGGTAGAAGATACTTTAAAGAAAACAAATAGGCCAAAAAGCAAGGCAGAGCTTTGACATATTTAAAGCAATCACAAGCAACAATTTCTTTGGCCTCAATTCAGGAAATTGTTGTGACATGTTAGTGACTTACAATGAAAAGATCCAGGTCCAAGAGAGAGGGTGATGAGATAAATGTATGCTTATGATGGAAACAGACCTTGTTAAATGTGTGTGGCATTTGTGTCTCCCTTGGATCACTGGTTTAGGATCAGAAGCTCTCCAGTGGGAAACACAACTGCAGTTTTTCAGTGAACACCTGACAACAATTAGTTGCAACGACTCTTTTTCTGGCTCTACTTCAGGCTGTGTGTTTTCTTTTGGGTATCTCACTTGATCTCTCAGTGGGCTACTTCCCATAGAGCAGGGCTCTCTGTCTTCTTTTATGAGCCTCTGGAAGGATCTGGTGAGGTTGAAATGGATTCACCAGTGTGAAACAGCAACATGTATGTGCAAATCCCTGCCTTGTGTCTAACTGCAATTCCCAGCAAAGTTTTCTTATGGAAAGGCAACAAAGCCTGAGGATGAGTTGGCCAAGAGGGGTCTGGGATCTGCAGCACTGAAAGTATCTGGGTCAGGTTGAACTCCTAGGATTCCTCCTAGCCCTTGTTTAATCTTGGATTTTGTGAGACTGAGACAAATAGTGGTAAGCACATTGATGCCATGCCCTTGGGGTTTCCTACCATTCCCATGGAACAGTTCACAAATGGATTGTCTTGAAATACTGGGCTTTCTTCTTGTAAACTGAATCCATCACAGGTTATTAATCATCATTAATTTTTTATGTGTATTTGAGGCTACTTTTAGTCGCTAGGTAAACCCACAGATTAAAGAACTCTGTACTGCTGCGAACTTCTTCATAATCTGATACTATTCATACCTTTAAAGTATTAAAGATACCTTTAATAACAGTAATGTCTGAAATCAAGGAAATGCAAATTTTAGCCATTGGGGAAGAAAATATTGATGAAAAATTTGTGAATCCCAAGACTTTCATTCAAGTTTGGATAACGATTCATCTTCATCCTCTTTTTAGTTGAATGTGTCCCCACCCTGACTGTGACAAGAAAATCAGACAGGCTCAGTGGAGAATTTTAGGTAGACTAGATTAAGTATTGCTGTAGTATCTGATTGATCCAGAAAATAATTCCTTTTGGCCTTATCACTAGATGGACACAATATGAGAAGACCCAAGAAGGCCTTCCACTGACTATTGTCATTTTGGTTCTGACCATGGACGTTCTTGTTATTACTATATTTTTTTTATTATGATCACATATTTTATCTCCAAGAATTAGTTTATGGTTTCTGCTCTGAAGTGAGGAGCTTAATGGAGTGCATAATAATTTCATATTTTCTGCATCAGAGTCCCTATCTCAAGACATTCAATTTCCCTTCTGTCTTGGCATTACATTCTAAAGCCATATCTGTCCTGATGCAAACTCTTGTAATGTGGAATCCATGGAAGTAAATAAATATGCCTTTAAAAAAAAAGTTTGATTAAGAGCAAGTTCTGAAATACTATCAGTATTGCCCTGTGTTTAATTGTGTAAGTGTCAGGGCTGTTCTTGTTCCTTTCAGTTTTGGTACAATCAGTTCCTGTATGTTATCCAACAAATTTTAGGGGATTATAGGAAGTTTCAGTATCAATAGACAACATCTGGCTTTCTGACATTCATGTCTGCACGAAGTAGGATCTGTTCTGCAGTTCAGGAGCATCATTATAATATTTATTTCACTATTTCACAAATATATGTCTGTTCATCCTCAGTAATTCTGCAGGGATATGCACTGTTTTCATTGTGTTTTTCAAGTTGCTGTGGTTACAAGGAGATACTCCACTTATTATTTTCCATGTGCCAGATCTGTGCCCTGGCTATTGGCCCAATTTGATGAGGTATTTAATACCTTCTGAAAGTGTCAGACTGCTGTCAACTCATACATAAACCAAAAGTTACTGAAGACATTTAGTCAGCCTCAATGTTTGTGTGTCTGCTGCCAAACATGGAAGATTACCAGTCTGATGCTCCTCCTTGGCTGCAAGTGTCAGCCTGAGCAGGAGAAACATGTGGGAGAAATCAGGTGGATTGACCTCTCTAACCAGAGAAACAGAGGGAAATCAGCTTCCACCTTTAATATCTAGCAGTTCTTTGTTTCTCCAGGCTTTGTCCCATAACCTGTGCCTGGATTTATTTGGCAGAATACCTGAAAAAGTAAATTGTGTAGGAGCTCTGCAGTTAGAGCACATTTGAAATCCTGAGGTAAGCTTCTCTGAGTGTGGTCTTTTTTCCTTTGGTCCTAGCATCATCTGCAGTAACTGCCCTGGGCACTCAGTGTAAATTAGAGGAGGTGCTTGGCCAAGTCACCCCATTTCTTTTTGCTGCAGTTGAACTGAAGTTGCTTATCCCCTTTCTGCAAAACTACTGTTCATGTGCTTCCCCTATCATGGTTCCTTTCTCAGCAGTGTAGGGTTTGCTGACAGCAACTGTGGCTGGCACAACTTCATGGGAATTACAATCTGCCATACCCAGGCACACAGAAAACTCTATCAACCGAGACATTTTCACAGAAACTCACACCAATTCCACTTCTTCCTGCCAGATACTCACTGCCTACTGCTCAGGATAACAGTTGGCTCCAGCTTTGCCTGTGGTCAAAGTAAGATCAAGTCTTTAACCAAAGCGCTGCTGCCTGCAGGACATTATTCTGTCAGTAGCGCTGCTCCTTCCTATCAAAGGCTGAGACTCAAACCCCTCTGCACCATTCATGCATTTGCTGGGCATCCTACCCCCACTCCTTTTACTTCCTGCAAAGTCTGTGAAAACTTTTAGGTTCAGATTTCTGGAAAATTCAGTATTGATGCCTATTCTTATTTTTTTGTGCAGTGAGGCTGGATTTTACTGGGAGCTCTTAGATGCTAAGTTCTTGTAACCCCTAAGGAATATGCATGAATAATGAGGTGTAGAATACCGTTTAGACTGGCACCAGACAATTAATGGCCTCACATAGCTTCAGGGTGTGATGAAAGCATCTGACTTCTGACTAATATAATTCACAGTTCTCTTAGTGCCTAACATAGAGCTCCATCTCAGGGTCTCACACTTAGATGTATGTATATGAAACAGAATTACTTTCTTCCCATTGATCACTTACCTGTGCAGAACAGCTTCATGCTGCAAGGTAGAATAATGATTCTCATTTGTGTACAGCTCTATTATATTTCCCTTTCAAGAGATTGCATAAGTGCTTTGATAACATGGCAAATCCTATAACAGGGAAATCTTGTCTTGCGCAGAAATTGCCACATTGAGGTCCCATCTAGTCCTATACACCACAGCATGCAATAAATTTATTTCTGAAGTCTAATAAACCCTGCAGTGGACAGTCATGGAATCAGTTCTGTACAGCTGAAAATGTCTTTTTGGTGAGATGTTAATTTCTAAAAGTACCCTTTCCAAGCTTTGTTATTGCAAATCTGCTATTAATCTTAATTAGTATGAATTCAGTACTTCTGGGAGCTGTTTAAATGAATGATACTTTTAAAACTCATATGGTGGAGCAATTAGAGAAGTACTGGTTTTCTGATAAAAGGATACACCTGAATGCTATTTTTCATTATCAGGAGAGGGAGGGGAACCTGGGCTTGGTATTTGAGATTCTGGGAAACAGAGAAGCTTTTCATTCTGTTGTGCTTTGGGCTTCTTTTGTAACTATTGGGAAATCACCTGAATTTGGATAAATGCACACATTGCTGTGACTTGACAAATTATTGCAGATCACTGAGTCATGATCATTGTCTCGATGCAGGTGCTTCATGTAAAGTCTTTTTGCCTCAGTGAAGCTTCCTTTATTGCATGCTAAGCTGGGTCTGACTACTGTGCCCTTGCAGAGAGGTGAGAGCCTTCACAGGGGTGGCTCCTCCAGACTGGGTGGTGCACGGTGGTTACTGGTGCCACTGGCCACTCTGTGTAAAAAGTGACATAAATGCACCTTTGCCTCACCCTGTGGCCAGAGCCAGATGCAGGAGGGCCAGCCTGAACATAAGCCAAGGCTCTGTCCTGCATGGCTGGGGCTTCTCTGCGTGAATCAGTTGAACTTTGCATCCAGAGTGTGAGTTGTAGCTGTGTGGGTGATCACAGAGTTTGGCCTTGAGTATGAATCCACCTCTGACTTGGGAAAGGCCACATATCCCCAGCAAAGAGGTTAACTGTGAGGAAAAGTGCAGAAAATAACAAGCTCAGCAAATTGCTAATTGTACTTCAGTATTGCCATGAAAACTTCATCCCATACCCACTGTTGGCTCATAGGCTAAGAAGCAGGCCAGAATAATTTCTGGAGGAATTTAAATCAAAAGTAAAGAGTTCTGGTTTGGTTTGTTTGTTGGGATTTTTCCTCCCGCTCAGATTTTACAAAACTAAAACCCTGCTTTTCCACAGACAGTAACCGATTCCGAAGACCAGCACACAGTGATAATTTCACTCAGAAATTAAGGTGAATGCTTTAAAAAGGAAGCGCCAGCTGCAATGGAAGGGTAGAGCAAATCCTGGATTTAAGACTGAATTTGCTGTATTTTTATCTCGTTCAGTGTATTTTATTGTCAGGGTCACTTGGAGGAAGCATTGGGTAGGGACCCAGAAGTCCTGAACTGTAAGGTGGCTGTTCCAGATTAGGTAGATGATCTTAGAGGATCCACATCCCATCCTTTGTCTCCATTTTTGGTAGGTAATTACATCCCACTGCTGTAAAGTGCAGTGGGACCTTCCAGGAAGAGGTGTTATTATTATATTTATAACAAACATACCATGGACTGTGTTTAGCATCACAGGGGCTGCAGCTCCAAAGGCCTGCAGCTCTTCATGGACAGGACACAAAAACTATCCAGTCACAACTATCATCACTTACCTCCCAGTTCAACCTGGTTTCCTGGGTATTTGGATGGGAAAGAATGGGCTGGGCTTAAGTGATACACGAGTTAGCTGAGATCATGTCTGGGGAAGGCACATATTGAATTCAGATCACCAGTGTCACGTTTGGTTTCCATAGTGATACTACAAATAGCAAAAGCAAGCCAAAGGAGATTACACGAGAGCATTAAAGCTGCTTCTCTCGGGTCCTGGGGATGTGAATTTGTCCAGTTTGGCATGCAGGTGTAGCTTCAGGAAAGCATTAAACATGACCATGGCAGGAGAGCAGCACAGATGGTCCAGCTGCTGCTGAGTCCCCTGAGCCCGGAGCCTCTTGCTCTGGGTGCATTCCTGTCTCCTCAAGATTCTGAGATGCACGGAGCAGTTTGTTGTGATACTTGTTCTCTACAATCCCGTCCTGTAAGAGAAATGGGAATATAACACTCTTGAGAGTCCACAGTCTGGTAGGATGTAGATAGAGTGAAATTAGAAATATGCAGGAAAGAAAGCATGGATAGATGGCATTGGTCTAAGTTTTCAAGAGGTTACAGTACCATGATACCAGCAATAGTTATTTCAGTACAATTTTTATCACTTTTTAAATTGTAGTTGTAAACCCTGTTCAAAGTTGCTGCTCTTTACTTGAGAAAGTAAGACAATTTCTATGAACATGTACTTTGACTGGTTTGCATTCTAAGCAAACCAATCAGGAGACTTTATCAAGAGACATTCTTTCTAGTATAGCCACTTACAGATGGGGAGAATGACGTGGAGTAGACAAAAATGGGAAAATAGTGATTTCAGGTACTGCCAAAGCTGGTAAGTTTTCAGTTGCATTTCTGTCCATTTCAATTAGCCAGAAATAGAAAAAGCGAGTGAGAGAGACCTTAGCCACATAAGGAATTTGGGACAAAACAGATCAGTCCCTTAAAAAACCCTTATTAGAACACCTCCAGTGTTGGAGGATGCTGCCAAGGAGTTGATTAGTGTGTGTACCATGCTGAGTACCAAGTTAGAGACCTGAGCTAGCTCTGAACAACCTGTTGCAGCTGTGTCACACAGCACAGTGTCACAGAGCCTGGAGCTCTGCCTCGTTAGCCTGGCCTGGCAGCAAATGGTTTCTCCAAGTTTTTCAGAAGCACTGATTCATTGATGTGTTATTCCACATTCATCTGCTGTGGGACTATGTCAGCCCCACGTGGAAGTTCCCTCAACATGAACATTTTTCTCTCTGATGTGGAGGAGTGATTGTAGGGAGAGTCTGGCCACACTGGTGAGTGTGGGCAGTGACAGTAACCGGGCTTGTTTGGGTGGAAGGCAACAGCATGTGGTGAGCTGAACTGTCTGCAGCTAAGTGGTAAAACTGTGAGCTCTTCAAGAACAAATTCTGTGCCCAGATCCCAGAACTGGGCAAGGTCCATGATCAGACTGGAATGGTCAGTTAGGTCAGATGGGAGTGAGCCTGATTGCACCCCAATTTATAACAGCACAGAGGGGGGAACAACACTGGGCAGCACCACCTGTCACTCAAGCTGGTCTATCATTCACATCACACCATCTTTATGCTGTGGTTCTCATGTTCTTTGTAGCTCCTCCTGCTCTCTTCTTAGTGGATGTATTAATCATCTCTCCATTGTGAGACTAATGAACCTATTACCAGAAATTCTCAACGAAGATTTGGGAAAATCAATGAAATAAAGAAAGACTGTTAGCACACTACCTTGGAAGGTCACTGCTAACAGAAGGAATTATTTTCCTCTTGTCAATGGTATGGCTGGAAGCTGTTAATGTCATGCAGCTCTGTGCTGCATGAAATGAGTGATGTGGAACTTGCCAAGTTTTATCCCAAGGGCTGGTGTCTGTATCAGAAACCTTGCCACTCCAGTGAACTTATGGGAAGGAGTGGAAAAGGATGGGAAAATAATTTTTATACAATATTTAGGTGTGGTTGTTGTTTAAGCAAATTCTCTGGCTTTTCACATGAACTAAAACACCAGCAGCGCAGCCTTGGGTGTTCAAACATTGGCTGTTCTCTGCCAACATAAGATAATCCAGGTACATTAGGCAGGTGACCTGTGGAGATAGGGATGTTTTCATGTTGCTGTACAAGGAACTGGTGAAATATCTGGAAATGGAACTGCAGCACACAGTAGTAAGGCTCTGAAAATTGCTCAAGTTCAGGCTGGCAGTGTTTGGGCAGTTCTGTAGGTCTGAGCAAGCAACTTGGACTGTAAGAGCAAACAGCCTGCCATGTTTGTCACCAAGTGCCTGGGAGACTCTCACCAGAGCAGCCTCTGTCCTGCCAGTGAGTGCTGCCCTGAATCTCCTGCCACCTGCGGTGCCTTTGAAGGTGCCACAGGCCATTTGGCAGGAGAAGCAGGAGATAGTGCAGGAATGCCCCAGGGGCTGTCCTGCCAGCCTAGGGAAATCAGGGACAAGAGAGCCACCAAGATCAGAGCTGGACTGAGCTGCTAAGTTCTCTAAGGCTGCAGTTTCAGGACAATTTCTCTGGAACCTGGTAACTCGGCATCGTATTTGGATAGTCTGCTGGGCTTCCTGTACACCTGGGTATTCTCACTGAGCATCATGAAAGTGTTTTGGCAAGCACCACAGGTAGAAGTTCCCTTCTGTTACTAATATTCTTTTTCCTGCATTTTAATTTAATTTCCCCTATCATTCCTTCTTTTTCCACTGCACATTTCCCCTTGAAAGCTAAGATTGCATGAACGGATGGATATTATTTTTCTCCCCAAGTGCGTGTAGTCTTTTCTGCTGTTTGAACAAATTAACGTTTGGGTTGAAGTGCACCTGCAATTCCCATTAATGTAGCAAAGTGAAACCAATCCACTGGTGGAAAGAAAGAAGTTCTGAACTCCCTTCCTCTGACAACAGACCTTGTGAGGATAACAAAAAGCCCAAGAAGATGGCAAGGAAATCTGTTTTCTATGCCTGGGCAGTTTGTAGGGTGCATGGCTGCTGCTGAAGCCTGTGTGCCATCAGGAACTTTGCTCTGGACAGGAATGCAGTGCAAACCCCCATGGTTCTTTTAAGTATTTAACTTGTACTGGTATAATCCATAGATATGTGATCCAGATGGATGAGCTAAAAACTTCTGCAAATGGAACTGTGTATGTGGAAGCGGTATAGATTGGAGGAAAAGGAAAAATGAGGGGTTGGGGTGAGGGGAAGGAAGTGCCTTCTTGAATTTAATTCTGCTGCTGAGTAGTAGGAGGTTAGCAAGCAACTCTTGCCATGGTCATTTATGTC
The DNA here is from genome assembly GCA_013397375.1 of Toxostoma redivivum. Taxonomy (NCBI): domain Eukaryota; kingdom Metazoa; phylum Chordata; class Aves; order Passeriformes; family Mimidae; genus Toxostoma; species Toxostoma redivivum. The sequence continues at coordinate 592,444 of VXBI01012199.1, read as the reverse complement.
CTGATCAGACATGTAGGGCACTTTTTATCTTACCCTACAGTTCCATTTTAGGATTTCTGTTTCGATAGAAATATGTTGCATACCTGTGAGGAAGTCTAAAACAGAGAGGAGGCACACAAAGAGGAACAATGGTAATTTTGCTGCTTAATAGTGCAATGCTGGGGTGTAATTCTGGTCCCTCAATCCATGAAGAGCAAGTGGAAAATAAAAGTTTTAAACAGTTTAAGTCTATTTTCCAGGCAGATTATTCTTAGCAAAGTGAGTCGAGTAATTTGTTAAGAATAATATGCGTTTTGTGAGGAAATAACTGCTCTGTTTTGTCCTTGTCTATCTGTTCTTTCCCAGTATACTTGTTTTTTGCCAGATAATTTGGACAAGCACAGATGTAGTGTGCTTCTGCTTTTGTTCGTGTAATCTGATCCTCGTTTGATGTTTGTGGCATATCCAGATGATGGAGTTTTTTCCTCCTTTCTGAAAAGAGTGACCAAAGTGCTGTGAAACTGCTGGTAAGGCTCAGAGAAGAACAGTCTAATTGGGGTGAGGAATGAGACAAAGTCTCCAAATAAGACACCATGGGTTCCAAGTGTTTTGCATACTGTGTCCTGTTAGTGGATCAAGTCCTGAAGAGTTACTGGGGACAGCAGGAAGGATGTCTCTCCTGTGCCATGCAATGTGTATCTAGGCTATGCCTTCCAGTAAGGCTTTCCCTTCCCACTCTCTTAACAAGATTGTGAAAAACCGCCTGGTGTTTAGGTATCCTGCTGGCTCAGGTTACTAAAGATAAAACCAGTGTATAGGACAAGTTTTCTCTTATCCAAAAGGTGGATCTAATTTGCTTCGGGTACTGCAGGAGCTGACTCATGAGGAAAAGATGAAAGAGTTCAGAAAGGAGAGGGCACCAAACTGATTACAAAGGGGCCACAGAGAGTCTTTTGCAAGAATTGCAGGAAATGGGAATCTTCAGGCTCTCCACCTATGCTACTTTATCTCTTGTTCTGAGAGCATGAAGGCTGTATGTGTCCCTTCAGTCCCTGGCAAGGTAGCTCATGTTGATGAGATTCTATGGAGGAGCTCCTCTTCAGCCCGTTTGTCCAAAAAAATTATGTGATTGCTGCTTATTAGGATCTGTAATGCCTTCCTCCAGCTTTAGCCATTCCCCTCAGACCTCTGCTGCTGACAATGCCTCAAGATTATTACATAAAAGAGCTTTGTTCTCAGCCCTTCTATGGTGGGGGCCTGTGAGATCAAAATACTTGTCCAGCTCTCCTTTGTGTGCAGCTGGTAGAGAGTGCTGCCTCTCTGCCAGCCTGGAGCAGATCAACATCTTTCCTCTCATATCCTGTATCTTTTCCAAAGGAGGTGTCTTGGTGCTTTGTGCTGGCACATCAGCTGGGGATTGAGTTCAAGGCAGTATTGCAGATCTCCATGGTGGGCAGCAGCCCCAAGAACCAGCTGTGCAGCACTTACCCTCTTCTGTGCAGAATTCCAGTTGTACTTGCACAATAATCTTCACTGTGTCAGGCGCCCAGAGGATTTTACTTTGATGTGGGATGGGTGGATAGGACTGTATTGCACTAACACAGTCTTTGTGAGTGATAGATATGAGGCACATTTGTGTAGTTTGAATTTCAGCATCTCGGCAGTTCATCTGAAAATAGGCAGAAGGAGCAGAGGAAGCTTCAGCATGGGAAGGAAAAAATGCAGAAAATAATTTCAGCCTGCAAGATATCTGGATCCAAACTGTATTTTTTCTTTTCTTTTTCTTTCTTTAGAATACGAAATTAATCCCAGATTCCAAACTGTATTTCTCATATAAATCAGGAGTAGCTGTTAAAGCTGAAAGGGTGCAAACACGAGCAAACCTGGGCCTTCAAAGTTCAGTGGGAATTGTGGCTAGTGAGTGCTGACTGTTAAAGGCAGGATTCCTGGTATCTCAAATTGCTGCTCACTCTTACATTGGCTCTCAGTTGCAGGGACTGATGTAGCAATGCAGTCTGGATTTGCAGTTTCTAGATCAAGGTATTTGCAGACCTCAGCAAGCCAGAACACAGGATCTGAAAGGAGAACAGGGGAAAAAAAATTGAGAATGAAAAAAAAATTGTATAGTCTAGCTGGCAAATATTCCCAGGCCACAATTGTCTTTGGCACCCCTCTATCCCCAAGGTCTCCAATAGTTCTCAGGCCTCCACCACAAGAAAATCAAGGGCTGAAAATACAATAATTAAAGAAAATCTTGATGTCATTTGTGTTTGGGAGTATTTGGACATTAGTGTTGTGTGAGCGTGTTTGCACATGTACACCTTGCTTTGCTGAAGCCTGAGCTGTTCAGTGACTGAAAATTTTTACCCTGGGGGAGAGGGAGGGAGATCCCACCTGTTCTCACTGTGAGAATCTGGGAACTGGGGGATGATAAGACACTTTTTGTGGAAGAACTTCTAAGGTGACAAGTCCTTGCTTTGTGCCAGTCCCACCCTGCTGACCCACAGGACTTTGGTTCCTTTACAGAGGTGAATAAAATATGTACTATACTCAGGGCATGGTGACACTGTCAGCTTGGTCCAGGTGAGGTTGTTTGTGGTTCCCTCAAATGTGTACAGGAGCAGAAAGGTGATGGGAGAGTTCTGTTTGTACTGACTTGTGGAGCAGACCCAGGCAATGTGCTGGCTGGAGCCTCACCTGTGAAGGAGGAGACAGCATGCTCAACAGGATCATTCATCTGCTCTATCCAAGACAGTCTCAGCTGCAGTAGGGATCCATTCCCCTTCCTGTCCTGCTGCCATCCCTTACAGACATAGTGGTTTTACCCCTGACATCTTTAGTTTTGTTTTAAATTCCAGAATGGCTAGGGCAAGCAGTTACCCTGAATGTCCTCACTTTGGGATTTCAAAGTGGTGGTGTTCAGCAGAGTATATGCTGGAATGAAATAGCTGAGTTTTCATTGGGAAGGTGTAGAGCCTTTTGCAGCTAATCCCTGTCTGACTCATCAGTGTTTCTGCACTGACAGAGAGAGGACTCTGGAGAAGAGGTGAGCTGTATAAAATACGGGGTTTTCCTTTTCCCCCTCCATTACAGATGATGTGTAGATGGGACCATATCTCCATTCCTTTCATCTTGTGCTTTTATGAGCTTTAAAACTTTCTTTCTGCTTCTTTTCCCCCCTGAGATTATCAGCTAGAGTAGTCACCTGCTGATAGTTTAAAACAGTCTCAAAGTATTAATTGTTGTCAAAAGCCAAAGTAAGCCAGAAGATGACAGAGGGGATAAATGGGTGCAGCACTGTCTCTTCCATGGTACAGATGGGCACGAGCCACTGTCTCCCATGGCTGTGGGGAGCTTCCAGGCTGCTGGAGCAGACTTCTGGGAGAACCAGTTCAGCCTCTGCTGCTAATGGGCACAGGCAACTGTTCTCTCTGTGGAAGTGCCATAAATGTGGAAGAACAATTTTACCATTAAAAATACTAAAATCTTCCATATGGAAGAAAGGGTTTGACTTTTTTTGGTGTTTTAATTGCTATTTATTTTTCTCATTGTACCCTAAATATACATAGCACCATCCAGCTGGCTGAACCACAAAGCAGAATGAAATATCTGCCCCATCTATAAAGGCACAAAGCTATAAAGTGCAGATGACAGACTGAAATTTCGAATCTTTGCTCTCTTCACATATATGGAAGTTTTACCATTGGCTTCAATGAGATCAGAACCAGGAATTGGCTTACATGAAAGCAGTGTTTGCCAAATGAGCACAAGCACATGAGTCAGAAATTTTGGGTTAGTTCCTGACGTTCCCCCTGTTTGGCTGATTTCTTCACTGTTTCCAGCCTCAGTTTCCCCTATTTATCAGTGCATAATAGGCTGAGGATATCTCACTTATTTACTAATTTAATTAGAATAACAAAACTCACTTTACATCTTCTACTGGTTTGTAAAGGGCTTTTAAAACTCCACAGGAGGTGCAATTTGACTGACATAAAACCTGTTTGCATCATAAGCATTATCATCTGTGCCATGAATTTGTTATTCCCCACAGTTGTGTCTACAAAAAGATCATGGTATCATTTATACTGCAAATGTTCAGGTACAAAGAAGTCACAGTCACTACTTGGAGTAAGTGTCTGATTTTCTAGAAGAGGGATGAGAGCAAGGAGATTTCCATTTCCCCCACAGATTGCAGGTTGGTTTTGAGAGGTGTCCAGCTGCAGCCACAGCTCCAAGTGAGACGAGGTCACCACGACAGGGCTGTGGTTAGCACAGACACCACTGTGACCATCTGAGGACTGAAATCCACGTGCATGGCTTCCTAGATAAAGCAAAGTGGAAGAAGCCACTCAGTGGTATAACTTGGTGTTATTGTTGGCTGATTCCAGCTCCTCTCTCAGCTGCCATCTTTGTGCTTAGTGCATGGTTTATCTGAGTGTATTGCTGTGGCTAGAGTGCAATGCACAGGACAGCAGTTTGTGTTAATAAGGCAGTACTTTAGTAATGTTGTTCTTCGATTCAAGCACAGCATCTCTACTACTGAGATGGAAGCAAGTTTTGTGTCAATTCTTTATTTTCCTTTTTTCTTTTTCTTTTTTTTTTTTTTTTAACCTTTTTTTTTCAAGATCCTCAGATCTCCTGCCAGGCTTAGATTTTCTTTTTTTTTTTTTTTTTTTAATATTTGTTTGGCTTCCCATTTAAACCATCCATACACCCGGTTTCCATAAAACCCCTAATAACTCTTTTAAAGTTTCTGTTCTTGGCTCTTTCCAAACCTATAAATGCTGGTTTGAAAACCCAAGCTGAGTTCCGTGCAAATAATCATCTCTATCATCTCTTTTCCTCTAGTTACAAGAGGGTCCTTCAGTGTTTTGCTTCCCAGCACTTGTTAGCTATCCATGGTCCACATGCCCCTTGTCTGAGGGGAAAAAAATAGATGTGGCATGTAATCCACCTGACAGAGGAAATATGAAATAAGATGCTTGTGACAAAAAAGGAAAGTAGTAGTAGTTGAAATAGTTTAAAACACAGCTGTACTCCAAAAGTGCCTTTTCTTTCTGCCTTAGTGCAACCCCACTTTGATCATGTGCAAGCCCCTGAGGAGACAATTCTGCTTTCCACTAGCTCTGAGCTTTTGTGTGGCAAATCCAAACCAAGCCCACACCTGTGCAGTGAGTGCTGCTCATGCACAGGGAAAGCCCTGAATGACTTGTGACCTGCCCCCAGAGATCTGAATTCAGTCTTGGGATGTGGTGGGTGGATGTGGGGAGAGGAGACAGCACTGCCATGTCCAGGGGCTGACCTGTGCTTGAGACACAGCCTGGAGGGGAAAGCACTAGAGAAGTTCCAGCAGAATATCAGTGCCTTGGAGACACAGAGGAGGTTTTTTGGATGAGAAGTCAGCCCTGTTATCTTTTTCCTGAGATTAAGACTTGGCATTGATAACTAAGATGATATCTGCTTATTATGGGAAAGTTTTGTTCTTCTTGTCAAAGAGCAGAGCTTTTCCTGCAAAGCTCATCCCCTGGAGATTTCTCATGGCACTTGTACCAGTGATGGTATGAGCAAAATCGGGATGCAGAGAGAACTGGCATGGATTTCATGACAAGTCTGTCAGCAGGAGATTAGAATCAGGCTCTTCCCTTTTCTTTGTGTTATGTTGGCTCTTTGCATCGTGGAGGTGCTGGGATGCTGGCTCCTGATGGCAATGGAACTGCCTGTACAGAATCATTTAGGCTGGAACAGACCTCTGAGACCAGGGAGTCCAACCTTTGATCAAACATCGCAATGTCAGCTAAACCTCAGCGCTAAGTACCATGTCCAGTCATTTCTTGAACACCTCCAGGAATGGTGACTGCACTGCCTCCCTAGACAGCCCATTCCAGTGTTTAACAACCCTTTTCATTAAGAAATTCTGCCTGTTTGTGCAGCCATGGCACTAGATTTACTGCAGCTGATCAGAGGCAACTCTTCACTTAGCAAGTGCATGGAGTGAGCTGGATCCACACATCCATTCCAGGCCCTTCACAGATGCTCAGACTAACTGGTATCACAAGCAGGAGGCCAGACCTGGAGCTATGGAGCTCAATGGAAAGAAATCCATATGTCTTCAGAAGCTTTGGATCTGCACCAGACATAAAAGAAAATCTTCCAATATAGTTTTTCTGTGTAGAGACCAAGTAGGGCCTCTGGCCAACATCTGAAAAACCAGGGCCTAAAATTAGACCCCTAAAATACCAAGAGCAGTGAGTGGTTCCAACTGATACCAAGTTAGGAAAAAGGGCCTGAAATAAACAGATTCCTCAGTAACCAAGATCCTGTTTTTGAGACAAGTGTTCATTCTCACAAGTCAGAACAACAAGAAACCAAAAAGAAAAAAAGAATGAAAACATCAAATCAAATCCCAGAAAACCAATGATATTATCAGTCAAAGCATGTCTTAACTAGAATGTTTTCCAAAATTCCTCTGGGAGTACCAGTGAGCCATGAAGAGG
>VXBI01012199.1:467702-522691 GCA_013397375.1 Toxostoma redivivum | reverse complement strand
GGCTCCGCTCGGGCCGTTGGAAAAATGGGAGCAGAACTGTGAAGATCCACAGATTTGGTGATTTGGAGGCCCCGGCTATAAACACTTACTCCTACCGATTTTTATGAAGACTGGCCTGCACGGAGCTTGGGAGCGCCAAGCAGTCGCTCCCGCCCCGCAGACCCCCGCGCCCCCCTCGCTTTCGGGGGTCCCGCTGGCTTGGCCTGTGCTCAGAGCACGGATTCACCTTCTGTTGGGCCGGGTTGGCCTGGGCTTCCCTGTTAACACAGTGTCTGCCTCACATGTGTGCCTTTGAGCTCAATTAAACGTGCCCTGGAGCTGCTTTGGATTTAGAAAGCTGTGTAGGAGATAGTTTGTTCTTTCTGACAGTGATTTGTGATATAAACCGGTAGAAGCTCTGGCATAATCAAGTCAGTTTAGATTTACTCTCTAGTAATAGAGAGCAATGGAAACCAAACTTCCTTCAACTTGTTTCCCATTGCCACTGCTCTTTTGGGGTTTTTTTGCTTTTTTTTTTATTTTTTTTATTTTTTTAAATTTCAATTCTTACAAAATAGCAGTTGCAAAGTTGATTATTTAGCCGGCCAAGAGTAAAAAGCATGTTTCTGCGCAGGCAGCTGGGGGTTCCTTTGACCTCCTGTCATCCTGTAATGCTTCACTTAGTGTTACTGGACAAAAGCTGAACCTGACGTTTTAGGAGTTAATGTTCGTCCTATTAAGTCACTAGCAAAACTGTTATTGGCCATTTTAATGTGGTCAAGAACTCATTCTTAGAATCTGTCCACACATGGTTGGTTACTCAAGAAAATGAATCCAATTAACCTTTCCAGTGGGTTGATTAAAGTGAATTAAATCCCTGTATAGGTGCTCATATTCACACTTTAATTTGATTTGCCTTTATTAATTTTTGAATTGAACTAACTGGACTGAGCTAAGGTTGTTTACATGCTGAATGAAAGTACATTTACAGCGTTACAGTGTAACTCAGCCTGTCCGTGGGAAATTTGCATCTATGGTATAGTGTGGATTAAGCTTCAAGAGTGTCCTGTTACTACGATCTGTTGTTACTTGATAGCAATGGGATTAGTGTCCCAAAGCAACGTGCAAAGTAGATGAGGTTTGAGCCATGTTCTGCAAAGCCTCAGGCATGTGTCACGCTTTTAGTTTAATGGCATCACTTGTTTTGGAAAGTGTTGAGGCTGAGCTATGCTTTGGGTTAGGTCTTTTCATGCTCTGTGTCAATGCCAGCCAAGGAAAGAAATGCATTGCCTGCCATACTGAGGTGTTCCTGATAGAGAAATCACTGTTGATCCTTCTGGAAAAGGCATTCCCTTTCTTTGTCGGGGTAAAGGTCAGCTTAGTAATTCATTAACAATGGAAACCAGCATTTTGGTTTGAGAACTTTGTTCTTCACCAGCTCGGCTTCTGGAAAGGAGGTGTTGTGTCCAGGTTCTCCCTGTGTGCAGGTGGCCAGGACTGCTGAGACGCAGTGTCATCCTCCTCTTCTGAAAGTGGGATCATTTCAGTGCAGCGATGGCAGTGAAAATCTGATAACTGCAGCTAGGTGCTGCAGGAAGTCTTGCTTCTTGTGTTTACTTTCCTCTTTTATCTCTAAAAGCATTTATATCAGCTGAAGGCCTGTTGTGGATGGCATTTTGCTGGTGAAAACTGCTTCAGTTGGTCCAGTTTATTTTGTGGGCTAGGATAAAAAAACACCCTCAAAACACACTTTTCCTAGTATAAACTACATCTTGCTGCTGCAGCCTGGTGTTACAGGCCCATTTTCCATGAGTAGTAGAATGGTTCTGACCTCAGTGGTCAGCAAACCTCTTGTAAGTTATTTGTTGAAGCTTTTGGTGTTAGTTGCAATCTGTGGCCTGTGTTTTTCTGCCTACATTTCTGTTCATCTTCTAAGTGTCTGTGACATATTTACTTTTCACAAAGCAGCCTTTGCTGTTTGCTCTTTTGACCTGCCTTAGGAGATTGCTCAGCTTTGTGTGTATAGGTCTTTTTTACTAGAGGTCTCATTTGTGAGCCTTTTGGTAATAAAAACATCATAGAAACACATTATCTTGATTAGCTACTTATAAAGCAAATAAAACTATCTTGGGCTCTGCTTGATCTCTAACTGCTTCACATCTCTTGTGACCTGATGCATTACTAGGAGCTGTGTTTGGGAAGGGCTTCACTCTCTTTTGGGTGCCTGCTGTGAGCCCTTGGACTTGAGTGGTGTTTCTGGCTGCATGCAGGCTGGCTGAGCTGCACAGGAGATGTTCTGGAGCTATGTAAACCATACCCCTCTCTGGAGGATGTACCCGTGGTCCTGTCTGCTGTTGCCTTTCCAAAGGTCTAAGGCAACATCTTTGTGACATCTGTCTGCTCAGGCTGAGGCTCAGTCCCTCATCCCTTGCAGTCTCTGAGAGCCATCAGTTGTTGGCAGCAGCAGAAAAAACCCAGATGTGGGCATTCTCCCTGGGGCTTCTCATCTTTCTGCCAGTTTGAATCCTCTGTGAGAGAGAAAAGGGAGAGGTGGGGCAGGGAGAGGACTCTAAACTCTGCCCCAGCAGTGTGCAGTGCTGGAGAACTATGGAAATTTGCACTGGGTGAAGTGTTTTTGTTGAATTTTATTTTTAGTAGTACTGTAAAGAAATGCAAGGGCAGTATGTCTGGGCTGATGATTAGAACTGACCCTGCCACTGCTGTCTGGAGCTACAGCCTTGACAAAAGCTGATTGTGGCACCTGTTGTTTCTGCTCTTCGTTAAGCACCTGATTTGACTTTTGGAAGCTCCTGAGCTGTACATTCAAATGCTGCTGGTAATCTGCTGCCCGAGAGGCTGGTATCCCAAATGTGCTAATAAACAATACAGCTCTGACTGCAACCTTGGGGAAACAGGAAGAGGTTGAATATTTTCTGTCTTGGCAAGGAGTTCTCTGGGGCAGGCAGCCTGGCTGGCTCTCTTTTGCCTTAGCATAATCTGAATAAAATTTTGCTGTTAGCATCAGTCTTCCTCTTCCTCCCAGCTACAGACCTTTCTGCTGACCTCTGCAGCTTAACATGACCTATGCTAGACTCCTGCAATAAAAATCTCCTGGCTACTGACCCTCCAAGTGACTGGGGAGGGGGATGAGCTCTGAGGTGCAATGTGTCAGACTCCCATGGAGCAGACTGAGGTTATTGGCTTATAATGAGGCCTTTGGTGCCTGTCTATGCTCAGCAACATGACAGTGGACATGAGAAATTTGGTGTCTCTCAGGGATGGAGGAGGATTGAGGAAGTCTGAATGGCTGGCATGGTGTCTGATGAGGAAAGATTCTGCTCAGGGGTTTTTCAGGGGAATGGTTTTGAGGGATGAGCTGTCAGCTGTATGCATCTGAAGGAAGCATTGGCCTTTAACTGGATTAGTATAATCAGGGCAACAATTTTGAGAGCAGCTGAGGGTCAACCAGGTCATTGTGAAGCCACCTGCCCCATGCCCTTTGGCTCCAGCTGGGATTTTTCCTTGCAGCATCATGATTTTCTGCTTTGTGACTTCCTTGTTTAAGGGCTCTGAGAAATTCAGGCAAGATGGATGGCTTGAGGGCAGTGGGGAGGTGAAGAGTGATGGACATAGACACAGGTCACTGGTTCACATCCAGCTCTTCTGGGTAATAGGAGATCTGTTTTTACAGTATGCATGAATTCAGTAGCTGAGGCTGTGGCACTCATTTCACTTCTTGTTAAAGCTGGGTGAAAGTTTTATTATGCATTCAGTCGTTCTGGGTCTGCAGTGCTTGGCAGAGATGGGCAGGATTAGCATATTTCATGCTCTTGGCTCTGAAAGGCAACTGAGCAAGCAGGTCTGCCTCCTCCCATCCCTAAATCCTTAGCACTTGTCCTCTGTGAGCTGCTGTGAGGTTGTACTGAGGCAAAAAGATTGCTCGAAGAGTAATCTTTGGCAGAAAGACACTCCAAGACTCCTGTTGATGCTTTTTGCAGAGATGTTTCCTTGGCTCCTGACAGGTTTTTGGAATGGGATAAGAGGGGACACAGCCTATTTTTGCACTGATCCTGGGGATACAGGGATAGCTGCGGGGGGTTTTCTCCTGTTTATGATACAACATCGTAACATCGTTCATCACCCATTGCTGGTCTCTGAGTAATGCTCCCAGCTGAGCAGTGTGTTTATGGTCACCACGGGCCTCTGTTTAATCTTTTATTTCCTGTGGCCATGGGAAACGTCAGAGGATGCCAAGCAGGAGTTGGAGATGGCTGCTGCAAGGAATAGAAAAGGCCAGTTCCGCTCTTTCTGGTGCAAGAAAAACCCCATTTGGAAAAACAATGGGATATTCCTTGGGGCTGTGTGAAACTTCTGTTTTGCTGGAATAAGCTTTCTTTTTCTTGCTCAGAGTCATCCAGTTCACATGAACATGCTGATTTATAGGACAGAGTGAAAAGCTCCCTGCCTGCTTTCTTCTCTCCTTTCCAGAGTATCCCCAGGTTGGCCTCCTGCTCATTCACTGCTGCTCCTGTGTAGTGCTGGTTTGAAGGCTGAAGGACTGAGGAAGGAGGTTGGTCTCTTGGTGAAACTGCCTTACAACTTGGGAAGTTTTAGGTCCATTTTCTGGTGTGACACTCACTGCTGGCTTGACCTTCAGCTGTTCTCCCAGAAGGTGATAACGACAGCTGCTGTTCTGCTGCTGGTTGGCTGCATGGCAGGGAGCAAAGGGTATGTTTGCTGGACATTTCCACAGGGAAATGTCCACTGCTATCTCCCTGGAGGCTGACATATGTTGTCATGCTCTCTGTTCACCTTACAGCACTGACTTTTCCACAGAACATGAATAGGACTTTGTGAAGGTCTCTTGACACTTAATTTATACTTCCTTTTTAAGAAGTAGAAGTTGGAGCCTTCCTGCTGTTTTCTTTCTCGGTACTTGAAAAGATACCGCACAGCTCGCTGAGTGAGTGTTGTGTGGCCTTGACACTGTATGGCTGCTGGGAGAGACTTTGAGCAGGGCTGGGAAGAGAACAGGAGAGTGCAGCATCAGGCTGGCTGTGTAAGGGGTGCAAGGCAGTGCTCTTGTGAGCCTTGCCTTGAGCAAAGGGGATCAGTTAGGCCTTCGTGCTCATAACATTTACCCTAAAACCACAGGCACCCTGTGAATTAAGCTTGCCAGAAGTGTTACTCATCCTGGGGAAAAAGGTGTAGATGAAAGCCTGCTCAGAGCCTAGCACAGCGCATCTGCACCTGCCCAGTTATTTTGTGTCAGGCTCCTGAAGCTCAGCTGATGATTATCTTAATTGCACACCAACCCATGATGTCGCCACCACAATGTTCTGTCAGCCAGACTAAAATAGTGGATCTTTTTGTCGTCAGCCAGGGTTGGTAGAGGTTTGGTTTGTGTGCTTTTGGTAGCTGTGCCCTGCATTAGGTGCTCTTCAGGACAGAAAGACAAAGTGGGTCTGCAAGTGAGTCACTTTTCTTCACTTCTCCTTTCAAAAGAGGTACAACAAGCCATGTGCAGTAAAACTGAGTTCCTGTGTGCATTTTCGTTCATCCTTTCCTGAGCCCTTTTGCTGAACCAGAACTTGGTGGCTAGGAGGAGTCAGCTCTAAGGGGAAATGTTATATGGGTTCTGTATGTGGTGTTCAATAAGTGATGAAAAAGGGGAAAAGGACATAAGTGAGGAAATATTTGAAAACAGCGAGACACTGCCATTCCATAAGGACACTGACAGAAGTGATAGGCAAAGTAATGGGGCAAAAGGGAGGAAGGAAGTTTATGCAAACAGGAGTATTTCTTGGCAGTGAGAGTGCAGGGATTTCAATTTCTTTCTGCATTATATAACGTGTAGCATTGACTCTTTACATCCAAATAGGACAAGAGGCTGGAGCAGATGCTCCTTGAAGAGGGACTGTTGCCACTGACTTGGCACATGGATTGAGGTAGTGCTGGTCTGGCTCAGGGTAGCCTCCCCTGTTGTGGATGGAAAGCTTCTCCACCTCTGCAAAGCACAATGACTTTGCACTGGAAAAGCAGTTTATTATATCTATCTGTTCTGGATACAGCAAGTATTATTTGTAGCATCCTGGTGCAAAGAAATGGCCTCTCCCTCTGCTCTGGTGTTAGTTTTATTATTGGGGTGCTGGCTGGTGGGATGGGAAGGATGTATGTCCTAAATTCACCAACAGCTCCTGAAGCCTTTGGCAGTGCTGCTGATTTGAGGTGATGGAGCACAGCACGGAGAAGGCCTGGGAATTTTCCAAGCCACCAGGGTGTTGGCTGTTTTCATGGCAGGCAGAGAGCTCTGCTGTTCACAGGGCTGTCCTCTCCTGCAGGCCATCTGGTTGGCGCCAGGTTTCCGAAGGAAGTTGGTGTTGGGAAGAGGCTGGGCTCACCTGACCTTGGTTGCAATGCTGGAAGGACTGAGTCCTTGGCTAGGGCTGCACAGCCCTGATGCAAGGTGGGAAGAGCAGATTTTTCTCCAGTTCAGTGCTCAGTTATCTGGTATTCTGGGCAGCTGGCATAGCCCACACCATCAGTTCTGGATGTGTAGCAGGTGAACTTAACTTGGTCCTGATTTAACTGTTCTTTTTATACTTTTTCTCTTTTTAAGAAGCTGGGAGTATGCAATATCACCTGAAGGTGATACACTTCCCAAAGCAAAAAAATTTTACCTTTACTGACCTGGAGCTCATTTAGTGCTCTCAGAGAGGAGAAAAGGCTCTGCCAGCCTGCTTCTTCCTCATGTTTTGCAATGCATGTGAACTGTGGGCTCAGATGCCACAAAGTAGTTTGCTTCAGAATGATGCAGGGAGCTCTGCCTCTGTCCATCTGGCCTCAAAAACCAGGGACTTATTCTTACCCTTGTATGCCGATGGTTTTTTTAAGCCTGTAGTTACACTTATGGCAGTATGCCAACACAAGGCTGTGACAGGAAGGGGGACATGTATTGTTAGTGCTGCAGCTTTACTGATTTGTGACTTGTAGATGGATGTGGAATTTTGACTGATCTGGGGCCAGCTTTGGTACTTTGTGTTCCCCAGAGCTGACTAATAAACCTGGAGAACTTAAACACAGGAAGTAAGGGGGGAGAGGATAGAGTACCCCTGAGGAGCTTGTGGAGCAAAAGAAAAGGGTTTTGAAACAAACCAACACCCTGGTTTGGTTAGGTGAAGGATAATTCTTGCAGAGCAGCTTTGCAGTACTGGCAGCAGCTGAACGAGTGGCAGACAGGAGTCTTTCCTTGCATCCTAGCAGACACCTTTCTAGGGAAAAGGAAGCTGATGGGAATCTGCAAGAATTGGAGCTGACTGCAGCATTAGTTCAAATACCTTCAGTTTCGAATGTAGCAGCTGGCAGGGTTTCCATCAAAGCTGGGTGGCTTCCCAGAGACCCATCCTGCTGGAGCTTTGCTTCTCTTGGTATCTGATTTGGAGGAATAAAACCTGGCTGGTTTGAAGGTGCACTGACACTGTGGTGTGTCCTTTCAGCTGCAGCTCTGGTTTACCTACAAGCCATGGAGCAGTTGGCTCAGGGTTGGCTCTAGTCATCCAAAGGTTGAGGAGAAAGTGGCATCTCTGGGGACTCTTCATTCTGCTTGTTTTTTCCAGAGGTTCTTGTTTCTCTGTACAACTGCAGGTCACTGTCATGTAAAACCACACTGTGGGGTTTAGAGAGGAAATTTAACCTTTTTTTGGCACTTGGCAGCTTCTGTGTGGGTGTGAGGTTTCGAGCAGTCAGCCTTTTGTAAGCAGTCACCAAACTGAGTCAGGGCATGAAGTTGTACCAGAGGGGCATTCAAACGTCCCTTTTTGCATCATGTGTCTCTTATATTTTGCTACATTATCTTTCAGGATTAAGCTGGAGGAGAATCCTGTGAGAGCTGACACTTTGCATTATCTCTGCCCCCGGGCTGCCTCTTTAGAGGTTATTCACCTCAGTTTATTCACCACAGCCTGAGGGCTGAGAAATGCTGGTGAAATATCTGCAATCCAGGGTGCCATGGCTCCTGAAAGCCATCCTGAACCACAAAGTGGGACTGCCAGCTCCTTGCAGAGAAACTGCTGAACTGAACAAGGGGTTTAGCTGTGCATTCATCAGAGAATGGAAGTTTTGCCTATCTGTGAAACTTAGTGTGTGTATATATCAGAGAACAGAAATTTTGCCTATCTGGGAAACTTAATGTGTCCTTCTGAAAGTTTTGTGTGGTGTGAAATTGGCTAAAATGCTGAAATAAAAGCTGAATTTAACAGATAAAACAACAGAATAAAACAACCAACTCCATGCCTCAGCAATTTTCTGAGTGGGTGGCTGTTTTGAGTTGCACTTGATAAGAGACTGTTTTTCAATTCCCTCTCCCTTACACCAATTTAAAGGAGTGCTGTTGGGCTTAAAGCTAAAGGTGCCATGACATGCTGTCTGCAAAAGAGACCAAAAAACCTTCCAGAAAAGGGGTATCGTGATCCAGGGGCACAGCTGAAGGTGGTGGTCTTGGGGCCTGTATGGGCCGGGGATTTTGACCTCTGCTGGTGAAGGCAGCTCATGCCCTGCTCTCCAGTGATGTGTGTGGTAGTTTGCCTTTGGGCTAAGTGGGGGTGAAGCACAGCTGTTGGAGTCAAGTGTTGTTTGTTTTGCTGTGGTCCATGGTTGGGAGGTAGTGGTTAAAACTGACTTCTAGGAAAACTTCTCCCTGCCTTTATTGTTGGTTGTTCCTTTTTGCACGTTGTATTAGCTGAGTCAACTGAAGCTGTGTCAGTGCTGGAGAGGATGAACTACACAAACAGCTTTTGTTCTCACTGATGGTTGAGATTATCTTATTCCATACACACACTCAGTTACATCTGAGATGTGAGTGAAGTGTTTGGCTGCGTGATGCCTGCTATTTGACTGTGGTGTCAAACCAGCCAAGCCATCCCTGACAGGTATGTCTACCTTGAAGTTTTTGTAGTTGTCCACCTGGGTGTTACTGGTGGGTCCACAGTGCAATGGCTGAGTTCACTGGTGATCTTTTGGGTGTAGGCAGTCCTGGACAGGTAGATGGACATTGGAGCAGTTGGAAAATTTCTATGGAGATGAGTGTTTTGAGCCTGGCAGGTAATGACTTGCAGACATTAACACGTACCATATCATCTCTCTGCTCTCTTTAACATATTAAAGTGTTAATATATTCTGTGCGTTGAGCCCCTGCAATGAAAGCAACAGCTGTAACAGCAGTGTTGGCTGTAGGACTTGGGAGTATTGGACAGCTCTTGTGACTCAGGGTACTCTATGTCTGGGGACCCAGCTGGAAATGGCTGTAAAGGATGAATTTTCAAAGCATGGGTGTCATTACTTCTTAAGGCTCAATGCCATTTTTAGGTACATCTGAAAGTCTTGGCTCAGAGTGGCTGGAAAGCTGCCCAGTGGAAAAGGACCTGGGGGGTGTGGGTTGGCAGCCTGCTAAATATGAGTCAGTGTGTGCCCAGGTGGCCAAGAAGGCCAGTGCCATCTTGGCCTGGATCAGCAATAGTGTGGCCAGTGACTGTCACCCTGTACTGGGCACTGCTGTGGCTGCACCTCGAATCCTGTGCTCAGTTCTGGGCCTCTCACTACAATACAGACACTGAGATGCTGAGTGAGTCCAGGGAAGGGCAGTGAAGCTGGGAAGGGTCTGGAGCACAAGTTCTTGAGGAGCTGGGGGTGTTTAGCCTGGAGAAGAGGAGGCTCAAGGGAGACCTTATTGCTCTCTACAAGTCCCTGGCAGGAGGTTGCAGCCATTGGCCTCTTCTTCCAAGTACTAAGTGATGGGATAAGAGGAATTGGCACAAGTTCTGTCAGGGGAAGTTTATATTGGATGTTAAAAAAAAAGTCTTCAGCATAAGGGTGACCAGTGGTCGAAACAGGAAAGTATTTGAGTCACCATTCTAGGAGATATTAAAAAGATGTCCTTTAAAAGATGTACATGTGGCACCAAGGGATATGCTTTAGTGGTGAGCTTGGCAGTGCCAGGTCAATGGTTGTACTTGATGGCATACTGTTTTTTTCAACCTTAGTTATTCTAGGATTTAGTGATTGAAATGCTTCAACTCAGCATTTGCTTCTGGAAGTCAAAGAGATGGTCTTTAATGTTCTCGACCTATGGGTTGTGTTTTAAGCTTTGTCAATAAGACTTGCTCTTATTTAGAAACATTTCAGATGAAACCAGGTAGGATGGAATTATCTAGTGATGAAAAACATGGCAGCCTTTGTAGAAAAACAGAATGATAAATCTTATCAAATTTTGTGGCTGGGGCTTTCTCAAGGGATAACCTTTTGAGGTGCCTTGTGCTATTTTTCCACTATCTTGAGTATCTCCAGCTTCCTGTTTACATTGTAAGCACTTCACCTTCTGCTTTGAGATGTTCAGCAGATATTCTCTCAGCTTTAGGACTGTTCTGTGGTAGTGTGCAAGAATCTTTACAGAAGTGAAATTGCCAAACTAGTAGCCTTGGAGAAAGCACTTTGTGAATGTTGATGATTTCTGTCCCAAGGCAGCTTAAAAAATATAATTAAGTTCTGAGGGTTTGATTTCAAAATACACAGTCTTCCTTTTTAAAGCATTGTTAGGCAGGTGGGAGTTTAATGTTGGAGAATGGTGCAGATGGAGGACAAAAATCTTGTGGCCTTGACCTCAAGGCATTTAGCTTAGAGCAGAGGATAACCTCCTTCCCAAATCTCAAGATGTTCTTAGGTTCCAGGCCAAGACTGGTAGTAAAAAAAAAACATAGTGGTTTGGTGATTTATTTATTTTTAATTATTATTATTTTTCATGTTTACATTTCTGAGAATTAGGCTGAGACCCCCTCAGTTTGGTTCCCCGTGGAGTCATCCAGTCTCCTTGTCCTGCCTCATAGCTCCCAGCTATGTGTGATGCTCTGCTGCTGAGAAGCAGAAATTGTTCCCTTTCTCAGGCTGCCCAGACCTGCCCTCTGTCTGGGATCCACCTCCCTGCATGATTTTCTGATTTCCTTGGCGTGATGGGGGCTGGTGAGCAAGGCCCTAGGAATGTCATCTGTGTAACTGCAGCAGCCAGACTTGTCCTAGCCAGCCTCTGTCAGCACTCAGGTGTGGTAGCAGGAGCTCAGCTATCTCCTGGTGTGATGGAGAGGCAGGGCAGAAATGGGAATTGCTGAGCTTTGCTGGGGCTGGGAAGGAAACGTCCCAGTTGCATGTTTTATCTGGGGGCAGCCCCTCACCTCCAGCTGTGTGGCTTTATTTCAAGGAAATAATGTGCAGATTTTGGAGGCTTACCTGGCCTGGAGTGGCCTGACTAGTCCCTGCTGGTAAGAGTCTCTAAGAGATCTCAACTTGCTTTCTACTCTGCAGGAATCTGTATAACTCTGGCATCCTCCTGAGACTACTGGATTGTAAAATGCTGCATTTGCTGCTTGCCCTTAATTTATCAGCTCTGTAGGCCCTAAAAATGATTTTTAGCTGATGATCCTGCTTTTTAATGTTACTTTTTTTCTTTTCTCTCCCTCCTGTCCTTCAGATTAGAATTCAAGAACTGCAGATGGTCTGAACTAAGTATGACTCACACTTAGTTTATTTTGTGAATTACCCAGCACACAATGCTGACGGGAAAATGCTGGCAGTGGAGGGGGTGGGGAGCAAGAGATGGTTTTTAAGACTCAGAAGGAAATGCTTGGAACATGCATCTGTGGTCCCTGGGTCATTGACCCGGCCTGTATCCTGGACACATTATATGGGCCACGTGAACCAAGGGGGCCTTTGGGACCTGCAGTGGATGTCAAAACATGATCTAAGACTTCAGGCAGAAGTGAGGGAGGTGTTTTGCTGTGAACTTGCTTGAAAAGCCAGTGGGGGCTGACCTCTTGCTGAGACAGTGTGTTCCACACCACCCATTCCTGGGTGTTACCTACCACTTTGTCACACACCTGGGTATCACTAACAACATCTAAGCCTGCCTTTGCTCCTCTGTTGTGGTTACCTCGATCTGTTTAACAGTTTGGGGTGTTAGAAATGCTGAGCTGAGGAGCTGAGGTAATGCTGAAGAAAGTTAGTGAGGTGGGTGGCAGAATATAAAATGGAAGAGGTTATTTAATGAAATTTTGCTGAGCTGTTGTGCCTAGGGACTTTGTTATGTCAGCCATAAAGGCAGAGCTGCAGCCATGCTTCCAAGAGCCTCAGATGCACCAATGCACAAAAAGGCATATTTCCAGTGAGAACTACCAGAGGAAAAGACCTGTGCTTGGAGCTTGCAGAGAGGCTCTCGAGGATTCCTCAAGACAAGTGAGCTCCCTCTTCCATACGTGGATTTTGGATTCTACCACTGTTAAGGGTGATGCTTCTGCCCTCATCCTCCCTAGCTGGCACCTCACCTGACCACAGCAGCCACTGGGATTCCTGGGCAGGCATTTCTTTATTGACAGCTGTGCCAGAGTGTATTCCTGGTCTGCTCCCTGCTGTGCCAAGGTAGATTGGCTGAATCAGACTATGGTAAACTTGTTGTGAATGTTCCACGCTTCACTGGACTTGCCAGTTGTAGCTGCTCTGATTGCACCCCTGCTGGTTGTTTGACTGCCTGGTGGTTCCCAGCCAGGGCCTAGGGATGAGAAGTCAAGTTAATTTGCAACAGTGAAGGTAACATTAATCTCACCTTTCATTTTTTTAGACATACAATTAGGGAGCAAAGAAATGGATTTCTTTTCCCCTAAATACGAAGCCTATCAGAGAGCAGAAATGGAGTCTGTTGTCATTGGGGCCATCCTATTTCTCAGCATAAATCCAGTGTACATAATACCTAGTAATGATTGTGCTGTATCCTGCTGAGACTGGGCAGGGAATGAGAACTAGTGTTGATGAAACTTCATTTCAGACCATGCCTGGCCAGTACACATCTCCAATTATTTCATAGCTGCCTCATTGTTGGATATGAGTCTTCAAGGATTGGTTTCCTTGGCCTCACTTGCAGCTGCTGTCGTGCTTGGCTTGGTGCCGTGGGTGCTGGGTCTAGTTGTGAGGGAATGCTCTGCACTGCCATCAGCCCCAAATCTGCTAGGGAGGTGCAGGTGTCCCCATCCTTTGCCACCTGGCTGCCTGACAATGCTTCGTTGTGTTCGTAATGGGATGTTCTCATCTTCCTTAGCACGTTGTTCTCAGGCTGATGGGACTTGAGAATAATGTGCTCAGATGAGTTGGAGGCAGCCAGCCCAGCCAAGTTTCTGACAGTGATGAAAGTCCTTGTGCTGCCTGCCCTGCCAGCAGCCACAGCAGCACAAAGAGAGGGCTGTGTACTCAAGCTGTCTGTTTGGGTTTGTATGCAGCCAAATGGCTTCTTCAGCAATGCTCAAATAATTCCAAATGTGTGAACAAACCCAAGCCTTGCTGCTGTCCCACCAGTCTGCTCTATGCTGTGTCCTCTGTGAGGTGGGAGCACCAGGGAGCCCAGACACTGAGGAGCTTCCAGTGTGCATATCACTGGTAACTGTCCAGCCTCCCTCTCTCTGAACTAGACCTTGGTGGGTTAGTATCACTGGTTTAAGACCCAGCCCCTTTATTCATGTCTAAGCCCTGCAACTTGGTGGCTCATGCCAGAGCAGTGTCGCCCCTTGCTTTTGTCAGTGTTGTGTGGGACAGGCAGTGGCAGGGCACAGCCCCAGGTCTGGGTGCTGTGTGGCCATGTCAGGAATGGCACTGGACCTAGGTGCCTTTGGGTCAGGAGCTGGAAGTTGCACCAGGGAAGGTACTCTGGCCTATGTGTGCTTATTGGCTCAGGCACTGAGCTTCAAAACAACCTTAACAGGAGTCTTTGTCCTTGCTTTATGTCTGTGACATCCAGCAGCTTTCAGCTGTAGCCTGTAAGAACTGAGAATTTGAAGAGGGTTTTTTTTGATTTTTCATTTGGAGACCCATGGACAACTTCCAGCACTTCTCTGGAGGAGCAGCTAGAAGAAGCAGGCCTGTCTATGCAACAGAAGTCTATATGGACTTTGCCTTTTTAGTTAGAGCCCATGCTTTCTTTGGGGTAGTCTTAGTGGGTTGTCTAGGGTTAACCAATCATTGCTGCATTGTAGGAATAAGCTCAGTGATAGAGATGAGACTTTTCTGGGTTTGGTGCAAGACTGTCAAAAGACAAGGAGCAGTGTCCTACCATGGCCCTTCCACTTTCTCATCCATGTGCCAAGCATGTTTCTGTAATGTGTATTTTTCCAAACAGAGGAGTGTGTCTGGGTGTGGGTAGAATGGAGTGAAAAAAACAAAGCTGAAGTCCTCCTATACTCGTGTGCCTCTCTGGGGAGGACAGAACAAAGGTCTGCCAGCACTGTCAGCACCATGACTGACTGACAAGACAGCTCTTGAACACCACAGGGATCAGAGCAGTGTGTGAGCCTGTGCAGGATGGGTTTGGGAAGGGTTAGGATGTACTTTTATAAGCATTTCTTGTAGCAGTGATCCTTATGCAAAAAAAAAGTGTAGTTCTGAAATGTTTGTCCTTGCTCCTGTGCTGCCTGCCTTGTCATGCTGGTACAGCTGTTCAGGCAGCTGTGCTGTGGACTTGCTCAGAGACCTATTGCAGTTAAAAATAACACTTCCCTCCCATCCTCTCTCTTTTTTTTTTGTTTTGTTTTGTTTGTTTTTTAAACAGTCAAGAGCAAGTGCTGCTTCTTGAATACATGGTGGTAATAACAGCCCTAGATTTGGGCAAACTGACTCTATGCTGAGGTGTCTTTGATTAGCTCTGAACTCATGGTAAGGCTCAAACCTCTGAGTTGCTTGTGTCCTTCCAGCAAGCCAGATGATGCTTCTTGTGAGAAGAAGGTAGTTGTTTCACAATCATTCTAGGAAGCTGAAGTAATATTAGGGATCACAGAATTAGCCTCTAGGGCATGATTCCCTTGCCCTATCCTATAAAAAGTATGTGTTGGTGACCACCAAGCACTCTGGGTTTGTCACCTGTGAATAGCACTGCTGCCTGTGACTCCACTGTGGCTTTTCCAGATCTGTGGCTCAAGGCAACATTTCTTTCTTTGTACAGAAATGGCCACTGGAAGCATTTCAATGCTATTGAGTTTCATATCATCTTTCCTTTTTTAAAAGAAGTTGCAAAAAAAAAAAAGCAACAACAAAACCTTAATTACACCATCCAGATTTGTTCATGCTTAAAGTGGGCCACTGTGGGATGCATAATGTAACCTTTGTCCTCATCTCCACCCTGCTGCGTGTCACTGTCCTTCCTTGAAGTGTTGCTCTGGCTGTTAAGAGCTTTTGTCATCTTAAAACTCCCTTCAATGCACACTGAACCAAAAATTCTAGTCAATATGGTAAAGCATTATCTGATCTTTTGGTACGGACAACTAGAAACTCTTTCAGATATTTTGTGAAGATACCTCGGTGTGGAGTAATGTCTTGATGCTTCTTTAGTGGAGCATGTGCATCTGTGAGAAAAGGGAAGGCTTGTGGGATCATGGCTTGGGAAAATGCAGCTACTTTCTCATTTCCTTTGTGGTGATTAAAATGTTTTATCTTTTCTGACTCTGAACCCTTTCACAAACAAAATCCTCATAAATTCCCCTTGTACTTTTGATGCATTCTGGGGGTTTTGGGGTTATTTTCAGTTTATCTTTTAGGCTGTGCCTGTGCTCTGCTAAAGAGAAATCTTTGTCTTCCCCAGAGGTTTTGCCAGTAGAGTGCAGCAGGAGGAGTTTGTACTTCCCTCTGTGGCTTCAGAAGCACCTTGTAGTTCTCTACTTTGTGATGTGTTTTAAGTGAGAGATATTCCCCTCTGTGGGTGCTGTTAAGCTTCTTAGCTTGTCACATTGAAGGAAAAAGAAGTGACAGACCTCTCTAGTGTAAATTTTTTTTGTGCCTTAAACTCCCCTTGAAGCAGGCAGAAACCCCATGTCTGGCAGATATGTGAAAAGGGGCCCCATCCTGCAATCTGGGGGAACAGGTCACTGTCTATCTCTGGTTCACAGAGAAGCTGATGTGAACCTGCCACCAAAAGGTTGAGCCTTATGCTGTGTGTCTGTCCCTGTCCTAGTATGTATGTGACTATTGTTTTGTTGCCCTACTGCCTGTCATAGCAAGTTAAAAATATACTCTGGTGTATTTCTACAGTGTAGGTAGAGCATTCCTTTGAAGGTTCAAGCAGGAAAGTGATAGGCATTGGCAAAAATCTGCTGCTTTTAAACTGGTGCCAAAGGGACTTCGTCTGTTTCCCATTACACTTGTCTCAAGGTCATTTTCAGCATCTTTTGAAGAGGCTGTACTTATCCCTGCCCATAATGCTGTGATCCCATATCTGGGTTCTAGGTGCAAATCCAGCATCTACAATTTAAACATTCATTGAAGCATAAAAAAAACAACTGTAAATGATGCCTGAGCTGGTAGAAATGTCTTGCAGTGAGAGCCATGGAGCTCAGTCTGCTCAGCTTTGGAGAGGTGCCAGTGTGCACATACCCTTTGTGCCATGAAAATACTGGTCTCAGACTCTTTAACCTGGCACAGAAAGTCACAGTAAACACAAATGCTTGCCCTTGTTTCAGCTGAATGCAGTCAGTGTGGACATTGGTATGAATATATAATATATATTCAGTTTGAATGGAATGCAGAGGTTCATACATAAGGTCTGATCCAGTGGTAGCATGGGCTGTTCTGTTCTTGAAGTGGAGGCTGAGGGGAGAGAGAAGGCATTTTATGCCAACAAGTACAAAGAAATAAACACATACAAAAATAGACATGATGGCAGGAGGGGGAAAAAAACACAATTCCAGACCTTGGCTGGTAGAAAGTGTGTCAGAAGTGCATATGTCTCTATGCTCCCCTGACTGCCACAGCTCATTTGATGCTTTTTTGTTTTTTCTGATGCTAATTCTCTTCGCTTTCTTTCTTTCTTTCCCTCTTCAGTATGTCGAGACTTCGCTATTCTGGAAGATCATACCTTGGCCCATAATTTACAGGAACAAGAGAGTAAGTAGCAATGCTCTTCAGAACAAACTGAAGCAAGCTTGTCCCAACATATATCTGGCTTTATTTGATTTTGCTAAGAAAAATGCTTCCTGCTTTTATTTAATTTTTTCCTTTTAATGGAATACAGTTTATTATTGCTGTCTTCACTGTCTTGTAACACTACACTTCACTCTGTTCCAGCTCACATTGTACCCCAGAGATAGTTGCATTTCATATTTCAATTTTGTGCTCTCCTTTAGAGTTGAGTTTGTTTATGCCATTTATGATAAAATTGCATGTAGGAGTGCACTTGGGGTTTTGTTGCTGTGCAAGGTTTTTAGAAATGACTAGCAAATTTGGAAGCTTCAAGTTTTATAGTCTGACCTGAAGTACAACCAGAAGAGGTCTGTTTGTTTACTTATTTCAGAATTGCCAGTGTTTGCTGTTTGAAAGTAGCCTTCCTTTTCAGACACTTTTGAGGTAGGGCAGCTGTACCCTAGAAGGGTTTATAAAGGAGGAAAAAAAAGTACAGCCAGGAACTTCAAAGTGACTGGTGCTTTTTTTTTTTTTTTTAATAATTTTTTTACATACTTATCTGTTACTTTGGGTATGTTTACATTGCAGTTTCAGGTGTGGTGGCCTCTCTAATCAGCTTCTCACCAATTTGGTATCTGCCAGTACTAGGTGCTAATGCCATTCCTGCTGCTCCACCAAGGGTGCAGCTGCTCATGCCCTTGGTGCTGGAACCTGAGACCACTGAATTAAAAACTGCTCTGGGCTGCAGCTCATGTAGCCATTTTTTCTGGCAGGCAAAATCCATGTATGGTAAAGGACTCACTGGAGCACTGAGTTGCTCTGTTACTAAATATAAAGGTAGGGAGATTTTTGCACCTGATTCCGCTGAGAGTGAGAGGAGTTTTCTTGTGTAGAGGTTCTTGAGGACAAATAGGGAAATATACATAATAAGTGTTTTAGGTTCAGCTCATCCTCACTGGCCTCTGATGGTCCCTCCCAGACCCACTTCATTCATCTAGGGTGATTTTCTGTGGTCAGAAAATGAAATTCAAAGTCTAAAAAACATTCCCTATAAACCTGGATGTGTTAAGATATGAAGAACTTGTTTTGGTAACAGACACATATACAACCCCCTCAGTGCTGAAAAGAGGCAATCTCAAGCTGCTAGCATAATTTCAGTTCAGGACTTTCCCACCTCTAGAGAGATTGCTTGGTGTTTCCCTGCCAAAATCTGTCTTCCTTTCTGGGCTGGAATCTCCCTCCCACTTGGTTTATCTTGTTCATGCAGAGAAGTTCTGCAGCCTGATTTGACGGTTCTTGTCTGTGTTTATTTCCAGTTGAGCATCACTTGGCCACAAATGTTCAGCGTAATCGTCTGGTGCAACATGACTTGCAGATGGCCAAGCAACTGCAAGAAGAGGAGGATAAGAAAGCCCGTGCTCAAATCCAGAAACACCAAAAAGACTTGTGAGTTTGTGCTGGAGATCTTGGAATGGGAATGGCAGTCCCATTTGGTCAGGGCACTAATATCAGCTGCTTTGAGTTGACAGTGTGTGGGTTCATCAGACTTTTGCTTTTGTTTCTTTTTCACTTTGGCTGTTCATTGCTGTAAAAGTATTGATACCAGGCTCTGGCACAGAGGAATGAGAACAGAGTGGGAGTAGGTAGTCCTAGAGCCCATCCTGCCTTAGATACTGTTGTATATGGATCAGAAAGAGCCTTCCCATTGTACTGCTTGTTGTCAAAATGGGATAACTTGGCCACTTGTGTTAACCTTGTCCCTGGCTGAAGTTCGAGAGTGAAGGAGGCATGCCACAGAAATACCCGGTGCTACAGGGGAATCTCCCTGGTGTGGGAATTGCAGATATTGGTGTTTGCCCTGTGCCTTGCCTGATGAATGCTATTGAGGAGCTGGGTGTGATGCTTTTTGGCATCCTGCTGTGCTGACAGCTGAAAGCCCCTGCATGTGTTTGCAGCTATTCAGTGTGAAATGACCTGGGAAGGGGAATTACTGCTCCAGGGTGGCTCAGTGGGGATGGGTGTTGGGGGACAAGCCTTCTCTTGCAGTCACTGACTTCTGCAGCAACTGTGCGAGGCTGTTTAATGAGTGATCCAGTTTGCCCTGCAGGTTTGCTCAGTCCCCACACACCACATCTTAGCCTTGTGGTCTGTGGTTTGGCTCTCCTGTGTGCCATGGCTCTCAGCTGTGGAACTGGTGTAGAAGAGAAACATGGCAGCACAGGGCAAAACAGACTGTGCTTTCCAATCCAAAGTGGACTTGCAGAGCTTTGGATGTAACAGATGGTTCATGGGACAGGGCTCGGCCAGATCCCAGTCGTGAGAGGTGGCTGGATGGGGGTTCCTGCAAATACAAGGTCTGCAAGGCAGGATGCATCTCCCAGCAGCTGTACTAGCTCCTGGCTTTTCTTGGGTTCTGGAATGCCACCCACTAGGTGCAGTTGGTAGTGTATCTCACAGGGTGGCTCATATGACAGACCAGTGACAGAGCAGAAGAGCTCTGTGTTGCAGATGTGAGAGATACAAGACTGGCTTCAAAGCAGCGGCTCATGAAAGCATTGAAGCTGGGGTGTGACAGATCAGGCACTGTTTTCAATGTTCCCAGCATGCTGGGACAGACCTTATGTGCATATGTATCTCTCAAGTCTGTGCTTTTTTCAATAGTTTTGTCTTTATTACCAATTAGAGATGTGAGTGAGTAAATGACAACATAGAAATTGATTTTGTATGGCAGACATTATTCCTCTTTGTTACTTGCTAGGAGCTGCAAACAATTTCTTGCTATAAGATTCTGTAAAATGGGATTTTTAAACTTTGTGAAGCAAAGCACAGGCAGAGCTGCTGATGTAAAATGTGTCAGCAGCAGTTCTGCTTCTAAGAGCAGGAGCTCTTCTGCAAGAATAGTAGAAGTTGGAGGCACCCTTTTTTAATTGGATCTTTTTCTTCCTTAATTCTTTGTACTATTTCTTCCATGTCCAAGAGTAGCATGTTCTGACAACAAAATAATTAATCCCTGTTGTTGCTTTCTGTGTCATCTAGGACAGTTTGACAAGGTGATGGGAGGGCAGAACTAAGGGGTGTTTAGAAACAGGAAACAAAAAAGCTCTTCTTTCTTCTCTCTTTCAAATCCTAATTTCTCTCAGAAAGACTTTGTGAAGAAAAATGAGAGAATAGAAACTTTTCTTTTTAAGAATTCAGGGAAGCGTCAAACCTGATTTTTGTGCTTCTTTAAAAGAATCTCTTGCATCTAGCTGAGCAGCCTGCACACTGCTAAGCATAGTAGCAAGATTACTAAAATAAAATAGTGTGAAAGTATGTTCTTTCCCTGTTTTGCTCCCAGTGCTGTAATAGTTCTGTTGCACTGATGTGAACAGTTCCGTTGAACAGTTCCCTTAAATATTGCCTTTTTTCCTCCTCATTTGGCAGCAACTAGTAGCTGCAGTCACTGTGAATGGGAGGGAGCTTTCTGATCACACAAACTTTTATTTTTTTTCTCTTTTTTATAAACCGATGTAGAGTTTTCCCAATATTCTTAACACTCCTGGCTGCCCAGGACTGAAGGACACATGAATGGGATGTTCAGGAATGGTAATGCTTATGTTGCTCTGGCTGATTTTTGGGGTCTGATGGGCACTTGAGCTCACACTAAGGAAAATTAAGAACAAGAAGAGCTGTCAAAGCTCTTGAACCTTTCTTATGCTCACACAACTTAACATGCTAGTTTATGTTGCCTAACTAATCAAGTCTCAGTATTTAATTACTGCTGAGCAATAAACCCCCAAAACTAATCCTCTGTGGTTGTTCAGTTCTTAGTATTTGATGTGGTGTATTCCAAGATGTGTCATCAGAAAGAAGAAAATGCTTTTGTGTTTGCAATACTTCTGGTGTTCTTTGCTGCTAACGGAGAGGCAATGACCTTGTTGCTTTGGCTGTGAAAGATGATTAGTTGTTTTTCTGTCCTGTTTGTCTGCAATAGGATGTATTTTAAGCATTTAGCAAGTCAGTTTGTACTGATGAACTTGGCACCTTAGCTCGGCTCACAGGTGCCAGGGGAACTGGAGACGTGCAATGCCTTGATGTGTCTGACCTTTCTAACTTATTTTCTACCTGGTTTCATGTCCTCAGAGCCTGGGGTTGTAAAGGATCCACTACTAGGCTCACTGACAGCCTGCTCCCTAGGATTTGCTTATTCAGCTATTGTTTTCCTGGGAGCTGTTGTTCTCTGCTGATGCCGGGTTTGCCAAGGTCCCTTCTAAAAAGCAGGTTCAAGAACTAGATTTGCTGCTGTGTGAACTCTTGTGGCTTTGAACAGATCTGTCCCCAGAGTCAAATGAAATGCACACAGGCACGTGCAAAGATTGCTAGGTTTTATTACCTGGATGAAACAAACTTGTCCTAAGATGCTTGACCTATTGATAACTCCAGCCCAATTGCAGGTCTGCTTCCAAAGAGCTGTTTACAGAAAAAATCTTTTTCTTCCTGCTGTGTGTGCCTTTTTGTTGCCTGTGACAAATGAGTTGTTTCTTAGTGACATCTGTCCTCTAAACCCTCTTGTTGCAATGTCCTTCCTCTCCACCCTTGCCACGTATCCACCCCTTCTGCTTCTCTCTTTCTTCTTCACTTTCTGTAAAAGAAGGCTCTGATGTGCCACTGGCTGCTCCAGCCATGCCACATTTCTTGGTTTTGCAACAAAAAGTGCTTGTCTGCACTTAAAAGTATTTTAACTTCCTCTTATGTCCTAGATTCTCTCCCAGTCCTTTGCCTCCAGATTCACTTGGTCATTCATGCCTAGATCTTGCTCAAACCTAGAAGTAGTTGCTCCAGCCCACATAGCACAGCTTTGATATAGCTCAGTCTGCTTCAGTTGTTTGCTTGTCTTCCACTCTTGGTAGTCTTCTTATCATCTATCTGATAATTGTCAGTTTATTCTTCAAAAGATTGTATTCTAATAAGGCAGGCTCTGCTTGTTGCTGCTCGGAGCTGTTCTCCTCCTTTGCCTTGCATTTCAGTAGTTGCAATTGCAGGGATTGACTTTTCTGACCTGTTTAGAGCTGCTCTTTAGCTTAATCTCAACAGTGCTGAAAGAGAGCTTTTAGTCTTTCTTTTTAAATCCCCCAGCCCATTTCTGAATTGCTCTGAGGAATCCTTGGCCATTCTTCCAGCCTATTTAGTGGACATCAGAGCATGCTGCTGAGCATGGCAGGGTTCTTGTAGATGCTTTCCAGCCTTCCTGGTCTGTCTGGACAGCCAAACCTCTCATGTCTCAATTGCTCTGATCTCTCCCTGTCCCCAGTTAATGCAATCTTGTGTTCCTGCATCCTTACTGGCAGTGTGGCAGTGGCTCCTTCCCCGTTTTGACACATGTTGCTCCCTTGCCTCTTGGCCCTGGTCCTGCTTTTGTGTCTCATCCCACCTCAGTGGCATTTCTCATTAACTACTAGAGTGCCACCTCCAGCCTCCACTTGGCCTAGGTACCATATTCCTGCATTTCTTTCTCTTTGGCTTAGATGTAAAAGCCACTTCCCAGAAATGCCTTCATTAACCATACCCCTGAACCCGTCCTTTGATACCACATGTACAGAAACTCAGCAGAATTAGGTTGTTTGCAGACTCTTGAGCACTACCTTGACCTGCCCTATTTTGTGGTACCTATCTCCTTTCTTAGCAGTCAGCCCATTAATCTCTTTTACTTTGTGTTCCGTGGCTGTTTTGGGAAGTATTCTCTAAATTTGGTCACCAGTAAGTACAGGGAGTCCTGGTCCCTGGTGAGGATTCATAGCTCTGCACTAACACTGAGTAATAATTCTTTTGTGTAAATCAGGTGGACATTTTTTTAGCTCTTTTATCCCTTTCTCCAGGCTGACTGATGCCTGTGACTTCAGCTGCCTATAATCCCTGTCTCCTTGCCTTCTAGGGAACGACAGGACTGTGAGATTGCTCAGGAAATCCAAGTGAAGCTCGCATTTGAAGCGGAGGAACGCCGCAGGCAAGAGGAGAAAGACGAGGTAACCTTTAAAGCTGCAGGGATGGCAGGGCTATTTGTAGCAGCCCGTTCAGGGCAGACATTTCTTGGTCAGTAGCCACAGG
Organism: Toxostoma redivivum; assembly: GCA_013397375.1. NCBI lineage: Eukaryota > Metazoa > Chordata > Aves > Passeriformes > Mimidae > Toxostoma > Toxostoma redivivum. Next base: position 499,657 of record VXBI01012199.1, on the reverse strand, counting down.
AGTTGGCTTGCATGGTGACAATCCTTGTCTCGACAGATCTCTGTATGCACAGTGATTTTGGGGCGTCCTGTTACAGGAATAAGATACAGTCATAGTCCTTACACTCAAGGGTCATAAGAGTTGTTGATGCCAGTGGCCTTGCTAATGAAGAGGGCAAGTAATAGGTAAGTCTTGCTGAGGTGTTTATTGTCCTGCTGTGGGAATTGTAATTGTTTATACACTCTGAGACCTCCTTGCTTTCTCAAATGCAAGAAGACAGGTACTGCTCTTGGGAGAGTCCTGGGCCATGATTTCTTTGTCTTTGATGCAAAGATTTCAGCAGAACTCAGTCCAACCATCTTTTTCTGGCTTCTCCATTCTTCAATTTAGTCTTTGACAGCCTGAACACTCTGTTACTGTTTCTTGCTGGCAGATTCCTTTTGTGACATCAGAACGTTTCTCTGCTGCTTTTGCTTGAGAGTGGGTGGTGTGGTTTGTTCATAGTGTACAAAAGATTTTGCTTGTTGGTCAACACAGTGGATCAGCCTGTCGGATTGAGTTTCCAAGAAAACCACAGAGTAGAGGAACACCTGTGAGAGCCTGGAGTGTGTCCCTACTTTTGCCTTCAGATGGTTTCCTGAGAAGCCTGAGTTGTCTCAAGATGTTCAAGAGGCACCTGGTGGCATTCTCTGTATAGGAAGGACTTGAACACAAGACTCTATTTCCTGGAAGAGCCTGAAATAAGAATCTGCCCTTTCCTGACAGATGCATCAGGTTTTTTTGCAAGATTTCATTTTCTTCTTCTACTATTAATTCCAAGCAAGTACTGAAAGGCTGCCCAGACAGATGGGAAGGGCTTGGCTTCCAAGAGAATCTTGTGGTAACAGGGTGGGAGGAACACTTTGGCTACAGGATTTGTGCTTAGGAGGTAGTAAGTAATCTGTCATATTTTTATCAGGAAGGTGAAGGAGATGCAAAACTAATATTGACTTCTGGAATTGCACCTTTCCTTCCTGCTTTGTGTAGAGAACTGCAGGGATGTCAGGGGTCTGACAACAGGTCCTTGCAGCCTGTCAAACCTGCCTGCTGACGGTCTTGTGCGGTTGGGAGCAGGCTTCAGCTGACTGTGGCTTAAAGCAAAGAGAAGTCATAAATATTCTATCTCTTCCTGCTGGTACGTGGGAAGTTCCCAAGTGTGGCTGAAATGTAGCTGAGGACTGAGGCAGAGCCTTTCTGGAGTGCAGGGTTTTTAAATGAAGCACTAAGCCTGCCTGCCCTGCCTGCTTATGAATCCTGTTTGGAAGAAGTGGTTTGTGTGGATTTGCAAGTCCTGAGCTGTCTCAGTCCTGGAGATAATATGCTTTAGCTCTTATATTTATAGACTTACTGTACTTGCTAGAAAGGTTAATCTTTTCAGGGGAAGGAGTTTGTGGAGGTTTGTATTGGTTTGTTTTGTGGCTTTTTTTTTTTTTTTTTTTTTTGAAAGAGCCTGTGGCATCCCCAGATTTTCCACAAAGCTGGTTTCAGAGCAGATCTTACCTGAGTCCTGAAATAATAGTTTGTACTTGAGCAACCATCCAATGTCCTCTGGTGCTGGCTTGGCTCTGGAGGGTGTTGACTTTTAGTTTGCATTTCAGCCATGCCTTTCCTGCCTGCAGTGTCCACTTTACATGCATGGCTCTGTAAAGGTCCTGAGGATTAGGAAGGCTTAAATGAATAGCATCCAAAGGGGCAGCATGCCCTGCTGGCATCTCCCAGCTTTGCTCCCTAGCTCCAGACTGGCTTTACTGACTCACAAGCTCCTGGGCCTCAGAGGAGCAAGGCCCAGGGAGCTGTTTGCAGTTCCTAGGCCTTGTTGATCCATTAGTCATCTCGAAGGAAAGCCAATTAGGAAAATGGAGTGCTCTTCTCTTTGGCATGTCTACCAAAACTGTGACAGAAGACAAATGGCAGCAGTCCCCACTGTGCTCCTGCCTTGTGCCTAGTTTGCTCTTCCTAATGTCCTTTCGATTTTCTTTTCCTTCAAGTCTCTCTCTGTCAAACTGATGCATTTCCCTGCCTGGCATCCTGTAGTCCCTGCAAATTACAGCCAGTGTGAAGTGAGTTCACGGTTTGCTCTGGGAACTCCTTCCAGTCAGAAGTGCCTTTAGCTGGACAGTCTCTGCCTCTGTGTTTTTCTTTCCCTGGCAGAGTGCAGGGGGGAGATCCAGCCCACTCCCATTAGTGGCTGTGCGCTTCTGTGACATCCAAATCCTTGTTGAAAGCCTGAGGTTGCACATGCAGTCCCTTCTGCCCTGCTTTGGCCATTAGGGCTTAGCAGGCTTGTGTGCAGAGGAGCAGGAACCTGTGAGTTTGCCACGGTGTTGGACTCTCAGCACTGGGCCTGGGTGAGGTTGAATACTGGTTGCTGACATGGTCCCTTGTGTCATCCATTAATTTGAAAGCCTCATCCAGCCCAGGGGTTGAATTTGAGTAACTGTTGTTGCCATGTCTGAAAAATAAAACTTTTTTCTGGTAAGGATTTTAATAACTGAATGAAGAATTTGACTAAAAGAATCCAGAGATACTTTTTAGTGGTGATTTAATGTTTGTTTTCTTCCATCTCTGCAGGATATTGCCCGTCTTCTACAACAGAAAGAACTGCAGGAAGAAAAAAAGCGCAAGAAGCACTACCCAGAGTCCCAGGGACACACAGGCTATGAAGAGAGCTATTATGCAGAAAATGGAGGTATGTTTCTGCAAGATAAAAGGTCAGGATCATAGCAATGTAGGTGAACCTGGTGGTCTGAAAACTGTTTAGGAAACTCCCTTTATCCTACAGTCCTGCATTTAGCACTGTAGCATTATATCAGTTTCCAGGGTCAGAATCAGATTATTTTATAATCAGGAAGTATTTAGTTAAAAAAAATAAAAAAAAAAAGCAGAGGAGACAATTTAATAGTTTTTATTGTCCTTGAAGGATCTCAATTACCTAAATGACAGGAGTTAGGGAGTATGGTGTGTGTACGTGCAAGAACAGCCACACATGCATGTTTTAAAAGTGCTTGTGGCAAAAGACAGCGGCTGATAAGGCAGTTACTACTGTGTGACACCAAGGATGTGGGGGAGAAATGCTGGCAAAATTCCATGCTTGCATTTGAAGTGAAATGGTTCCATGTGCTCATTTGTGATGCTGGCACGGCTGCATGAAGGAATAAATGCTGGTTCATGGAGATGTGCTTCAAAAATAGCTCCTGGCAGGTATGTACCCAAGCTGTAAAATTAGCATAACTGCTTTGAATGACTTACTGAAGAACAAGGTCATCTCCACAGAATGTCTCTGCTGTGATTATCATCTGGGACTGTACAGTCTGGAAATTATTTGATCCGCAGCACTCTGTTGCTTCCTTTTGGTCAGCTTCTGTGATTGAATACAGACCTCCTTGAAACTGGGAGGAGAGAATCAGGGTGTGTTTAATTACAGAGCAATCTGGGGATGGCTTTGCTGTGCACTGGTGGTGGTTCCTGTGTTCTTTCTTCAAAAATGTTATGGGGAAGATGGGTTGCTTTTGATTAACAGATTATGAAGATGAAGATCAAACCTCATTTCTCATTTTAACATCAATGCCATTGGCCTTTTATTTGAACTTATATGAAGTATTTTAGTTTCAATTTGGAAGAAGTTCAAAGATAGCCAAGAAAGTACAAAGCACAAAGTTCAAAAGTATAAAACAGTAACCAAGTGGAAACTTCATGATCACAAGTCCTGCTACATGTACAAAGCTGGGAGAAATTGATCTTGGAGTGTTATGTCCAATCCACACTTCAGATTTTCAGAATTAAATGGGAGAAGTCTGAAAAAATACAACATAGGTAACAGTGTGCATGCAGAGATGGTAGGACAGGATGGATTTTTGTAACAAATCAGCTGACAAAGCCTGTGACTTCCTGAAGGAAGACTGTGGTGTGGATTTGGAGAGCAGGAGATCTTGTGGGTCTAAGTTTTCCTGCAATAATCCATAATTTTGAAGGTGAGGTAGGAGGTGTTTGTCTGGCCACTCATAGCAGTGCTGCTCTTGATCTGCACTCTTTAAAAGAAGCTATAAAGGACTGGAGTGGATTTTATGCCTGGATCATCTAGCTTGCTGTTCTGGGAGCTCTTAATTACTTGAGCACCATCTGATTAGGCTTCAGCAGCCTTGGTTTGTATTGCCCTCATTAGTTGTGAATTGAAACAAGCAAAAAGCCCTTGCTTTGTTTAAGTATCTTTTGTTTTGGTGGGGGTGGGGAGTGTTTTGGGGGCTTTTTTTTAAGTTGTTTGAGGTAAAATTTAACCACATCCAGGAGGAATGTGGATTAGGTCTGTTGCTCCAAAACAATCTGAGCTCTTTAAAAGTGAAAAAATAAACATGAGAAAAGGCAGGGCTCCCTCAGAAATGTCTGTGCCATGAAAAACATATTTGTATTCACTCGGTCACTTGCTGCTTCACAGAGTAACACCAGGGTCTGTGGAGTGTTTATGTGGCCCCTGTGGAAGGTGCCACAGGAACCAGCATCTGCTGATGAATTAATCACCCTGAGATATCCCAAAAGCAAATCTTCTGCTTGGGTTGTCTGGCATGGTTGTGTTACCTGCAGCAATCCTTTCCCAGCACGGCCAGGCTTTGCTCTTTTGTGTTCTCCTGCTCTCTGCTGTTGTATTTGTTGAGCTTTCCTCAATGACAAAATTTAATTAATATTTAGACCCTTGTGACTATTGCTCAAAAATTGATTCTTGCTTTCAGGCTCTGGTCTCTGTTGTTCAGTAAGTCACTTGGATTGTTTGATTGGGTATTTTCTGTAAATCACATGAATAATCTAAAACTGAACAGAAAAAATCCAACCAGTTAAAGAGCAACCACAGCAGTTCTTGTTACAGTTCTTGGACTTTTAAAAATACACCTGTTCTGGATAAAAATCACACAGACTTGTTTTGAAGGTGGATTTTTCTGTAGGCTCTATTTTTGCTGGCTCTGAAAAAGTTTATTCTGAATAGAATTACTTGAAGGGAACATTGAGTTTTGGTGTGAGGTTTGGTTTTCTCCCTTCTGAAATCTAGATGGATTGTGAGATAGAGCTATTCATTAAAACAGAATGCAATTCACATGCAGTGAAATCTATTTTAAATATTTTGAGGTACTATGAAGCAAACTCTGGACAGTTGAGGAGAGGAAAGTATGCTGCTGCAGGGTTATTTTGGTGGGGAGTTCTGTTTCAAATCAATCTGCTTCAAGGCATTTTTTTTTCATTTTGAAAAGCTGCTGTAGAGAGATAGTAGTTCACTGAGTGCAATGATTTTTCTTAGCAAATAGGTTAGTTGAGAAAATAATTCAGTTAGTAGATTGTAAGAGGGCAGATTGCTGCATCCTCGTAGCTGTTTCAGGTTTATTACTGAAACTAAAATCAGAGAAAATTTCTACCTGCTTTCTGGAAAGCACAGAGGAAACAACCCCAACAAAATGCCAAGTAAGCAGCTTTTCTAGCTACAATGCTGAGGTCAGGAGCCTGGGTTTTGTGAAGTGTTATTCTGCCCTAAAATTTCTATCCATAACTGTCTTTGCATTCAGAGCTGAAACTTCTTTTTAGACAATGAATAAGTGCAGACCCTGAAACTTTTGGGTCTGCAGAAGATATGTGACAGTGTGGTAGAGGATGTTTGGTTGCTGCAGCTATCCTGTTCTTGCTTTTAAAGAAAAAAAAAATCCTTTCCTACCTGTTTACTTTTCTGCTTTATGCGGGTCTTTCCCCCAGTTAGGTGAGACTGTTTTTTCTGATGAAAAACCTTGTGCCTGAAGCCAGGAAAAGGCACCCGTGTTATAAACGTGACCACTCTGCTTGGCCCCTCCTGGCCTTATGTCCCTCATTATCTCCCAACCTTTCCTGCCTCTTGTGCCCTTCTTTGCACCTTTCCTAGGTGGTTTCAGGATCCTGCAGCAGTGATGTGTCATCAGGAGATGAGCTGCTCCCTTGGCTTTTTTTCAGCCTCAGTGGCATTATTAAAAGTTATTTGTCTCCATATTGACTTGTCCTTGTCTAGGAAGTGCTCAGATACTTTTGAGTTGGACCTGTGCTTTCTCCTCCAACCTTGCTGCCCTGCCAGCCAGACTGCCATTTCACTGTGTCCCCTCTTTTATCCTGCAAGCCTTCTCTGTTCCTGTTATTTTTCTTTCTTTCATCTTGCTTTGCCTGCACTTTCAGCACCTTGTATCAAGCTCCTTCATCTCCCTGCTGTGAGTCTGGCCTCGAACCCCCATTAACCCCTGCACTAACCCCCTCCTTGTTTGTCCCCCCATTGCTCAGAGCAGCCCTGGGGTGACCCCAGAGAGCAGATTTCTGAACCTCACAGAGCACACAGTCGTGGCAGGTGCAGGCACCAGCAGAGAGAGCACCGAGGACCCCCCTCGCCTTTGCCTGGCGGTGTCCCCAAACACAGGCACTCCACCTCAGAGGGCCAGCACAGGTCTCCTCAGCTGAGAGAGGCCAGCAGGGGCCATCAGCAGGAGCAGAAGACAGCCAGCCAGGGAAGGTCCAAGAGACATCCCAGCCTTGACCTGGAAAGAGAGACCGAGCACCCTGTCTATGATCACAGCAATAGCTGGGAGCTGCAGGAAAGGAGGACAGCTGGCAGGGAGAAGGACAGGAGACCTCTCAGTCTCAACCTGGAGTTGGAGCATGGACTCACAGAGGAAGCACGACACAGAAAGCCACCAAGGCAAGACAGACAAAAGCACCTTCCCCTCCTTGAAATGGAACTGGAGGTGGAGCAGGAGGCCTGGCATCGGGGTGGCAGACAGCACTCTGAGAAACACAGATCTCACCATCAGGGCCACTCGTCACACAGGATGGCACATGATGAGAAGCTCTCTGATGCTGAATCTAGAGATGACCGTAGGAGGGGTGAGGCAAGAGCCTACAAAAGGGCAGGACACAGGAGACACTCCCCCTCTCCTCATGCTGTGAGCCAGGGGAAGGTTGGAGACTGCCAGCGAGACCCAGGTAACCAAGTGATGGGGAAGGTGTGCGTGTGTGTGGCGATGGACCTTTGTGTCCCCCATACTGGTATACTGAGATATGTTTGGCTTCCTTGAAGATGCTTCTCTCCAGTATCTACCTGCAATGGGTACACAGAAAATCTTGCCCAGTTTTCTCCCTGACTTAGCAGGATTCTTATCCATTAATGCTCTTGCTCTATTTTCTGATGTTCCATGGCATTGAAGAGGACAAGTAAGAAGGTATCGTTGGAAGTGGTGCCCTTGGTATCCTTTTGTTTAAGAAAACAACTTTCTCCCCCCCTCACCAAACAAACCACCACACCATTCCCAGAGAAAGACCCCCAAAAAACTCCAACATTTGGTGAAACATTTTGTGCGGTGGCCTCCTTGTACAGGAGAAAACAAAAGTAACAAAACATTGAATGTTAGGTTGTGGTTGTATTTTGCGGAGTTGAAGTGCAGGACTGTAAGTGAGGACAGTTTGCTTAAGCACTAAAAAATGGAGAAATTTTCATCCACTTCTTATTGAGAACCTGCTGGCAACTTAATTCAATTTGGGCAAAGTTCACTAGTGGCACTGGGCATCTAACTGGGTTCTATTTGTAAGATTCTTGCCAAATTCTGTACAACTGGAATTTTCTGGGAAATGTGTACCTGTGTAGTTCTTGCTCAACAAGCACTTGGGGATTGGATGCTTTAAAGATCCAGATCCATCTTTCTACTTTTAAAGCCACTGTGGAAGTAGGGGTGACATAGTGAAAGTAGGAGTTTAGAGACTTGGATCTATCTGTCAAAGTGTGGGGCAGCTTATGCTTCAATCCATCTAACTGATCTTCACATGGATAAGGTGAGGAAGATAACGTGTGTCTGCCTCTGGAGATACTGGGACAATTATTCTTCTTCATGATACGAATGCTTTCCTTAGGGAAATAGAAGGTGTTAATCAGGTTTAGCTTTAAAATAACAGAACTCTGTACTCAAAACAAGAACTGAACATTGTATGAACTTCAAAAATGCTTACTTGTCTGTTTTCTCATTGAATTGTAAAATTCATGGGTCATTCCAAGGAAGAATTAGTTTGAAAACTCATGTGAGCCTGTCCCAGGTTCAGCAGGTTGCAGCCCATGCTGCTTCAGCAGTGTGTTCAGACTCTGCTGTGCTTGTATCAAATGTTGGGCTGCTCTCTGCTGCCCAGTTTTGCCACTGTATCTCTGTCAATATAGAGTGATAAATTGCAATTCCTTTGTTAGCATTGCTTTCACCAAAAACTGCTTCAAGGGACGTGGCCCGTTCTGCTGTGGAGCTGCATGAGTTATCTAAGACAGGGTGTGTCAGATACTGCTATGTGCCTAGAGAAACCACCCTAAGGTGTGTGCTGCACCTCAGCTAAAGGTGCTCTCACACCAGCAGTGTGGCAGGTACACTGTGGTGATCTCTGGTTCTCTTGAGTGGGGGCTTGGCAGGTGGCTGAGGAGATGGTGGGGATCTCCTTACCAAAGAATTTGGAGAATGGTTGAGTTGATTGTTTTCTCTCAACTCTGTAGGCACTGATTTGAGGGGGATGAAACAAGCCATGTACGATGGACTCCGAATGGAACAGGAGTTGTCTGATGCAGAGATTGCTCGGAAACTGCAGGAGGAAGAGCTCCTGGTGAGTAGAGAGGGTGCATTGGTCAACTCAAAGGAACTAAGGCAACCAGCATGGACAACTTTAATGTGTAAATCTTTAATATATAAGAATGACTAGAAGACCTAAGGTCTTGCTCCTGTGCATTCTGCTAATTACCTTTGTCTTCCATACACATGAATATGGAGTGACAGCTGGCTTCCAACTATGAAGTCCTATTTTTTTGAAATAAACACCCCAGAATTAAAGTACTGAAGCAGAGTGATATTAAATGGATGTTTCCAGGCAGGTGAGAATGGCATGTAGTCAGTGTGAGCAGCTCCAAAGTGAGATAGGCCATTGCCCATCTTTGAGAGAAGGCAGCAGGGTGGGAAATGCATTGTGGTGTGGTGTGGCCTGGCAGATACATGAGGGCAAAATTCAGCTGCAAAGCTGAAATGGTAGAGTTGGAGTTGGGTTGTGAGGTAAGTATTGGGGTAGCTAAGTATATTTGGAGAGGATGATGGTGTATTTGTATGGGTAACTACTTGCCCTGCCCAGTAGGTTAATGAGTATGATTAATTCAGAGATGTTAATTTTTTGTCTCTGTTTTTCCTTCCCCACCTTTTTCCCTGCCCCAGGCTAATGAAGCAGATCAGAAGGCAGCTCAAGTAGCCCAAGATGAGGTAAGCAACAAGTCAAATACTTGTGGAATACCTTTACTTGCAGAAGCTGCTAAACAGTCCTTGCTTCCTCTGACCCTCTAGTTGTTAATTTCTCTCCTTGTAGGAGAAACTTGGGGCTCCAGTGGGGTTTTCTCCCAGATGGGTTTTGTGTATATGCTCAGGCTGGCCAAGCAGGGAGTTCCACTGCCTGTTGCAACCATGACAAACGCAGGAAGGTCATGGTTCTGTGAGAGCATTTCTTGTAACTAAGCCCTGTGTATCCAAGATTCTGTGAGATGAACCACCAACTCCTTTAAGGAGAATGGATAGAGAGCAGAAAGGTTCTGTAAATGAAGTTCTGGCAAATCAGGGATCTATTGGACATGCTGCATGTCACCAGGCTTAATTTTGCCCTGTGCCTTGATTTCTGGTCGCAGATGGATGAAATCCTGGATTTGCACCCTTCCCATTCAGCTGTCCATAGGAAAGGATTTGAATAACTCAAACCCACAAGAGCAGTAAAATTATCTGACAGAATCTGTGTTTCCCTTCTAGGAAATTGCTCGGCTCTTGATGGCTGAGGAGAAAAAGGCTTTAAGAAAAGGGAAAGAAAGAGAAAAGTCTTCCTTTGAAAAGAGGAGACATGATCAAGACTGGAAGGTATGCCAGGCTTCAGGAGGCACCACAAATAAGGTGCTGTAATGTTATTCCCATTTCCAGAGGGAGGTGAGTGTATATGGTGAGAGCAAAAGGTGGTGATGCATCTGAAGGGTCTTGCTGTTTTTTATTTAGCTGCTTCCCAAGCCTTTTGGAGCCACCTCCTTGGTTAGATGCTTTTGGCTTCAGCCTCAAGCAAAGTAATCCTTGGGCTCTGGCCTCGGAGGATGGCACTGGATGTCACAGTACCTTGTGGCCTCCCTCTGAAGCACTGTCAGTCCCTGGTGCAGGACCTTCCCTTTGCTGAAATCCTGAGTGCAGCAATAAAAGCAGTAATTGGTTCTGTTTGTGTAAGGGCAATGCAGCTGCTTCAGTTGTCAGTCTGCCTCATAACTGGCTGTGTTATGAAAGTCCTGAGTCTGTCATGCCTGGTTTTTGTAGGAGTAACACCAGAGAGGCTTGGCTGGCCAGCATGGAAGGGGACAGGAAACAGATTTTATGGTCAGCACTGCTAAGGTGCTAAAGGGGATATGGTGTTAATCTTGGGGCCAGGTGGTGGCAGCTCTGGTGTTTTCAGCCTCCTTACTGAGTTTCAGTGGTTGCAGGAGCACAGCTGCCTGCAGCTGGTCCTTTCTGCTCAGCCCAGTCACTATACCCAGATTCTGTTCAGCCCCAGCTTCGGAACGGTCCCTTACTGCTGTCACACTTTAGTGCAAAAGTTGAGTTTGGCTCTGCAAGGCTGGGTTTTGTTTACTGAAAACGAGTCGTGATGCTGCCATTTGCATGTCTGGCTGTAGATATTTTTGTGTGTAAACCAAGCACAAAAGGACTGTGTAGAATTGTGGCAGTCCCACTGTAGTGGCTGGTGTCTTGCAAGGTACACAGCTGAGCTGATTTTCCCTTTTTCCCATCAGCCTGATGCAGGTGAGTCCATGCGCTCAAGGTCAAGAGAGGGGCCTGAAACTCATCGACACAGAAGTGACAGGCCTTCAAGGTGAGCTTGAACTGGCTGGCAGGAATGGGGAATGCAGTTGGGAAGCTGAGTCTTAGGGAGGAGGTGTGGGATGACCAGCCTGACCCACCCACAGGAGACTGGGTGGAGAGCAGGGCCACGGGGGGCACAGAGCTCATGAGGTGTTTGGTGACGTGCATCACTCACTGTGCTCATGGCACTTGTCCATCTTGGTCCCCATGCTTGGTGCTCATGGAGATTGATGAGCTTGTGCAATGACATTTGTTAAATGACAGAGAAACATTGAGAGGGTTAAACAGCTTCTGGGGATGTGAAACCAAATGTCATCTCTGGGCAGGAAGGAATAATCACTATGGCATTTGCACAGCTGCTCCCTTGGTCCTTGTTCCCAGTTAAGCCCTGTACACAGCTCCCTCTGCTGCATATGAACACCCCCCTGCAAGCAAGAGCATTGTGCTTTGGGGTGTCTCATCCCAAACTGGAAGCATGCTGTAGCCCAGTCTGCTTCTGAATCCTTTGATACTCTGGCTCAGTGCTCTTCATGAGGTACTAAACTCTGGAAGTGACCCCAGTGGCTTTGATTTCCATTCCAGAAAGGAACCTAGAAATTCTTGTTGAACTTGCAAAAGAAACAACAAATGGAGTGTGCAGGTGGAGATTGAGAGGTCATATTAAAATACTCTGGGGGCAAAACTGTGCAAGCATTAACCACTTTAAAACACTGCCTTTTTGAGTGAAGTTTGCAGCAAACTTCATAATGGAAATTCTTTATTTCCTGGCAATTGAAACCATTATTAAATGAAAGAGGCCCATGACAAGCAGTAAATACTCTGCTTTTCTCACTGCAGAAACAATAAGGAGCTGTGCTCAGAGGAGCTGTTCTGCAGGCAGAAGGTCTGGGCCAGGCAGGGTTTGCATCAAACTGACAGTAACAGACCAGACACATGAGATGCTGCTCTTGCTACGCTGTTGTGCCTTTGAGTTATTTCCCAACACTCCTTTTACACTGTGCTTGGCAGGTCACAGCCTCTCCCCGATGACTTTGAACACTCTCGGTATTACACGAGCCAGCCCAGCCCCTTGCGCCAGATCCCCAAACCTGAGCACTCTCCTAAAGGTAGGATCAACCCCAGGGCTGCCCAGCACTTGGGCTATTGTCAGCTGCTTCCTCACACAAGGAGCCCGCGGGGGACAGAGTGATTGAAAGTGGTGCACATAGAGAAGGAGAATAGGAATTAATGCCCCAGCAGGCAGGTGATGCTGGGCTGTGTTTGGGCTGGACTTGCTGAGCACGTTGCAGGCTGAGAAACTCAGAAACTGAATTGGGTTGCTTGAAATTTGTCAAGGTGCTGTCTGCATGTCCTCTCTGATGTCTTAATGATGAATGACTGTAAATACAGGTAGCAAATGACAAAGAAATTACATGAAGACAACATTATGATGGATTTTAAGTGACTCACTACTCTCAAACAATCCAATACAAGGCAGAACCTCGCCTGTCTGGCAAGCAGATGGGATGATCAGACAGAAACTTGTCCTGAGAGCAGGCTGGTTTTATTCCTGTAGCATCTCAGCACTGCTTTGTTGGTTTGTTTCCCTGTAATCACTTGGCACAGAGCAGTGTGGGTAGGGTTGCCCCTGCAGTTGTTTTCAATCTGAATGCCCATTGTCTGAGTTATCTGTAGAGCTTCTGGGAAAGGAAGGGGGGCGGTCTGAGTTTAACTCAATCTCAGACTTTTTCCCACTCCACTAGTAAAGACTTAAATGTGGACACTTCCCTTTCCAAAACTTAGCTTGCTAAACTTATGTTCTGTCTTCATCAAGCAAGCTGGAAAGTTGATGGCACTTTAGAGGGTCTGTTTGCATCGGTGAGACTGTGCAATGGGGCTGCAGCATCATTCACATCCTAGAATAAATGCCCATGTCTACCTGTCTTATGGACCTATCCTTCCTTTCGCTTGAGTCATGTAATATGTAGTTCCCATTCTGGTCTTTGACTTTACTAGTACCCTAGAAGTCAGACAGACAGACAAGAAGGCAGGACAGGTAAGATGTGACTGCAGGTAGTAATTTTTCACCAGGATGTAGCCTCACAGACTGTTTCCTTTCTGTTTTGTTTTCCAGGTTCCCGTAGGAAGCAGTAAACTGTGCTAGCTTTGCTTTGGTACTGACTCTTCTGTAGCAAACATTACTGGAATTGCCAGGCAACTTTCTTGATTCCTGACCTGTTGGGAGGCCCACCCTCCACTCCCAGGATCATCTCTTTAAGTGTCATCATATTAAGGAAAACTTTTTGTTTCAATTTCTTACTCATCTGTGATGACTTTAGCAGTGCAGTGTAATCTAGCTGCCACTGAGCTGTGCAGATCAACCAACTGGCTCAACAGCTCCCTCATACATTCTTTTCTTTTAATTGTTTAAATTTGGCTGGAGCGCTGACAAATAGGACAAATTGAGATTCATGTACAATGGAGGAAAATTGAAGAAATTAGTTAAGTTATGGAAATGCAGCAGAACATAAGAAATACAAGTCCTTTCTGCATTAGGATAACTTAGCAAAGAGAGCTAGAAGAGGAACTGTGTTTCTTCCTGAGTTGGATAGGACAGCTGAGCCAACCTGACAGTCATATGAGCTTGCAGGAAGAAGAGAGCATTGTCAAACATAAACCAGCAAAAGCCAAACCTTGAGACTAGTGACGCAGAAATTGCCTATGAAACAGAATTATTTAACTGCTGTATTTCTTTCTAGGGTTTGCAACAATCTGAATAGAGTGTGTATAGGCATTTAGCTTCAGGATATAGGATAGAACAGTTAAAAGGAAAGACAATTTCAATGGAAATTAGACCTTGTGTGCATGACTTAGGATTTGCCAGGGAGTTCAAGAAGCTGTGAGTTGTGGTTTGGGAAGACTCATACAAAACAGATCTATGGGTCTGAAGGGACCTCTGTGGTCACCTGCTTTGAGCTTCAGTGTGGCAGAAGCCAAGGAATTTAATTAAAGCCAAGTAGGATCTCCTGTAACTCCTAGCTCAGTTGCTGATGCACTTGAGTAGAGCAACTTGTTTCTGAACTTGGATATGTCTTGTAAACATGGGGCTGATGGAGAGAGGGCCATGTGGGCATTGAACATGAAATTCAAAATCCTCAGTTACAGGCAACCTGAGCCAGACACGGAGTGCTGAACAATCCACACAATGTCTGTGCTTCTCCTCTCCACTGCTCCATCCAGCACCCCAGGCAAGCTCCAATCAGGAGTAAAAAAAATCATTGCTCTCTGGGACACAGCAGGACACTGCAGGGTCTGCAGGTTTGTTGTCTGTATATGTTTTCCCATGCAGAGATTCCGTCCTGGCTTGTTTTCCCTCCACTCTTTGAAAATAGTTTTTCTCTTGCACAAAAAAGTAGCCTTTGTCCTTGGCCTCCTCTCATTTAAATTCTTTAGTCTTTTTAACAATTTTTTGCCATTATTTCCAGGTGTGTTTTTAAACTGCAAAGCTGAACTATTGGACACTGTCTTGGAGTCTGTTCAGCCAGGGCAGGCTGGTTATTCATGTGCCAGCCCATTCGTGGCAGTGAGCTTGACTGCCTTGCCTGTGCAGCCCAACCTTAGTGCCAGCTCTGAGTCTGTCTCACCACTCTCTCTGTTGTCTCCAGCAGCTGCAGTTCTGCCTGTGGCTCTTCAGAAGAGGGGAGAACCTGTATCTGGGGCATGGAAACATGGACTTGTTTCCTCACCACTGATCTGCCTGGGAAAGGGCCTTGGCAGCTCTCTGGAGCTTTGTGGGGAGGGAGCACTTCCAGTAAATAGGAAGAGAGCTTGGTGACTGCTGTTCCTCTAGTGCACAGCTCGAGCCCCAAGGTAGCTGTAAGGCTTTGACCTTGGCTGTTGTCCTTGGTCAGGATAGTTACTGGGCCAAATCACTGAGAAGACAGGACACCCCCTTTTTCACATAAATTGCAGGGGTAAGTTTAATACCACATCACAAGCCCATGTCTTGCTTGACCAACAACTCAAGAGACTTCCATCTCCTACCCTCCCTGGCCTGCTGGCAGCAGTTCAGTACCTGTGAAGAACCACATAAACCCAATAGATCTCTGCTCCAGGGACACCCTAACCAAAAACCTCACCACATAGGACTTTGTGTATGGGCAGAATCCTGCTGCCTGCATACCCTTGCTTCCAGACTGTGGCTTACCTTTCTGCATGGGCCCCTAAGTGGCTTGCAGGGTCTTGCTTGCTGCTGCTTCTCAGGAAATATCCCAGTCAGCAGCTAGATTTTACTGTCCTTGCCTTGTTCCCTCTTCTCATTCTGTCTCTGTTCATTCAGAAGTATTTATGTTGTTCAAAAGGATTCATAAAAGAAACCAACAACATAGATGCTAATTTTTTTCTTTCTGAGTTGATAACTTGGCCCAGTGTGGCAACCTCATCTACCTAGGTTTTATTTTGTAAGAATTTATTTTTGTATTTCATGTAACAGTCAAAATTTCTACTGCTGAAAATGCCTTTTTTTTTTTTCTGTGGACTTTTCCCTTCCATTGTCATCAGAGTAATTATTGTTATGAAATGGATGCCTGGTGGGTTTGTAAGAATTAATACTTCTTACAAACACCCTAGTCCAGGCACTGCTGCTTGTGCCACCTGGTGCACTTGTGAAAACTGGATGGAGAAAAGTCCTGCCAAATCAGAAAGAGGCTGAGCTTTGTACTGGCTATACTTGCAGAAAACTGGTGACTCTACAAAAGACAAGGGGTAATCACCAACTAGGAATTCAGCCCTCCATGGGCCTTTGTATCTGGCTGTGATGGACTTTCTTGCACTGCACTTGGCTGATGTAGCTTTTGTCTTAACCTAGTCAGAGAAGTGATGAAGACCCTGAGCCCTCTGACATTCAAAGGACCCATTAATTCAAGAGGGGTGCTTGGGAGTATCCAAGTAGTTGGTATCATTGGTAGTGAGTAGAAATGTGAGGCAAAACTCTGGTAGGTTTAGTTTGGAAGCTGTGTGGAGTCTGAAGAACACCTCAGTGCCTCCTCTGTGGAGCTGTAGGATCTTCTTAATGGCCAGTCAAGCTCTCTGGCCAAGACATCAAGAGACAAGAGTCCAGGAGAAGGATCCCAGGAGCAGTTGCTGCTTCCTTGGATGCCTTTGGGGGTGCTGAATGCCTTATGGGCTGTTTTGCTCTGTATCCTCCCTTAGTTCTCATCTTTTTTTCTTTCCCCCCTCCTTTATTCATTTTCTGTCCTGTATAAGTGTTTCTCCTGTTTTATTATTCCATAGTCCTTGTGAAAAGGGGGTTCCTAAGGTTTTGCTAGAAGGGGGAGAGAAATGCTAGGATTGACAGCTGAGGAAAGCAGGTAGTAAGTGGGATAAGAACAGAGCAGTTGTTCATCTTCTATATGTTGGGATCCTCATGCAGGTTAGACACAGGTTAGAGAGCTCCTGTGTCAGAGGTTGCAACTGGACTTGCATATTTAGCGACCACTTTTGAAAAGGGATTTCATGCTGTCACTGAAGTCAACAAGAGTTAAGATCATGGATGAACAAGGAGCCACTTCCCTTGGAGCTCAGCCAGTGTTCTGCTGATAGTCAAGAGGATGCAGCTTGTGTACATGAGATGTAAAATCAGCACCTTGTACATGTGTTCCTGGAAAGTGGCACAATGAAGCTGATCTTTAAAAAAAAAACAACTCAGAGCAATATTTCTTTCCTATGACAGAAAAATGTTTAAGTATCTTCATTTTTAAAAATTTGTTTACTCTTGCTAAGTTTCAGTAGCTTTGCCTATGGGTTTGCTCTGGATTTAGTAGCATGTTGGAGCCCTTGCTGGGACCCCTGCCCAGGTCATTCAGGTCCTGCATCCCTTCCTGACTCTCTGCATTAACAAGGTATCCAGCACCATGTGGAAAATTCATCTCCTTGAAATCCTGGCACTTCCTAACTTTCCTAGTAGGCTCACCTCAGCAGCAAGAGCTCTCACCACCTCCTCCCCTCCATCCAAAGCACAATGGTCTGCAGAAGAGAGGTCGCTGACCTGGAGGGATCGTGCCTTACACGCAGGGATACTCGATGTCTTCAGCAGGCTGACCTGAGTCACCTTGCAGTGAAACACTGTCTTAATGTGGACTGTACAGCTTCCTACAGCAAGAAGCAGTTGTTACAGGGATGGATCCAACAGGTTGATTTCATCTTTTTTTAAAGAACTTCATGGATTTGAACTTGGTGGGGTGAGGAAATACCATCTCTTAAGGGATAGATGAATTCTCATCATTGAATTTCTCCTCTTGGGGAAGAAAGATAGAAGTTACAGATGCTGCAGTCTGCTTCTCTCTCTGTGAAAGGGATCTTGTATGTACAGTATTTTTATATGTCTGCATTCCCACCTATCAGGATTTGAATCAGGATTGATAACATTATCTACTTACGGGAAAAAAAAGGGTTTTTACAGTGCTAGACATCTGTGTGTTTATTTTGTGCCAAATTACAGCCACTGTCACATTCTAGTGTTTTCATTCAGTTTATTGCTGTTCATCAATGTGTATATTATATATTTTTATTATCAAGGTTTTTATTTTAATTCATATTATCCTGTATGCAAACTAACTGTGGATTGCTAATTTATATATATATAAAGGGGAGCACTTGGAGACAGTGTGAGGATTCCCCTGCTTAGTTTACACTCTTATGGTTGAGCACAGCCAGTCCATGAAACTCACTGCTTCCTTCACAGAACAATGTCCTGTGTGTTTGTCCCCTGAGCAGATGGCTCCTGCTGTCCCTCCTGGCAGCACTGATGCTGCAGGACTGTGGGGGATGCAGTAGGAACTGGAGCACAGCTCCCAGCACAGCCTGACAGGTGCCTGAGCTCAGTACTGTCCTGTGCCTGGATGGGTGCTGCAGCAGGAAATGTCCAGCAGGGTGGTGGTGTCTGAGGTTTGCTCCTTGTCCCCAGCCAGTGGACAGTTGGTTTTGCCCCAATCTCCCAAGGTGTTCAGGGCTTAGTTTTGCAGCTGCTTTGGGAGATGGGTGTGGGGCATAGTCCCTTGCATGGAGCACACCACAGGCAGCTTGTCTGTCTTCTTTTTGCTGCAGAGATGCCAGTTTGCTGCACTCCAGCACATTTTGGGTGTGCAGCACTGCTGGGGAGGTACTGGCTGTGCTGCACATGGGTGTCACTTGGATTGCCCTGCCTGGGACAGGCGGTGGGACATGGGTTTCATGTTCAGGAGCTGCCCAAGCCTCGGCTTCTGGGCTGGAGAGATACTATCAGCCACCTCCTCCCCATCAGTAGCATAGGGAAAGGCTTATCTGGGCAGTTTGGGCTCTTCAGGAGAGTCCCAGAGAGGACAGTGGCACACACAAAAGAGTATTTTCTACTTCATGGTAAACAAGTTCCACTGTATCAGTGTTCACTCTAAGTAGACTCCATGGTCTGTCTCCAGCTGCATCTGTGCACTGCAATATAGTTAATTGCCTCAGATAAATAACTGCAGTTGTATCATTTAGCTCTTCAGGGTAAACTTTCAGCCTGTTGAATCTAAATATTAGCCATGCAATGAGGTGGATTAGTCAGAAGGCTTAAATTCCTCAGAGCTGCAAGTGTGTCCTGCATTGTAACAGCTAATCCTTAAATATGAATTGCACACTGACAATAATCTGTCTATGCAAGCTTACTCTTGGTTTTATTTTGACTGTTCACTCTATAATTTTACCAGGTTTGGCATAGAACTTCTGAATGATGTTTAACCAAAGTATCATGTCTGTGTGTGTGTGTGTGTATAGCATGTTTTGCTTCATACTCCTGAATTGTCATCGAATGTAAAGGGAACATTGCCTTGCCCCGTTTTGTTCAATAAACCGCTGTATTTTGTTATTCACCACTTCCTTCTGTCCCTCCGTGTGCTTTTCTGAAAACCTAAGTGGGTTACACAAAAGCAGGGGAAAATAAGACTTTGATCCACCCTTTGTTCCTGAAACTTAGCTGCTTCTATCAACAATTATGTTCTTCCACTGTAATAGATGTAGCAAACAAAGAAATTTGTATTTAATTTGGTTATTTTGTTGACAGACAGATGGAAAAAAGGCTATGTAATATCTTGGAAAATATCTGGACTGTTTCATTTCCTGAGACTGTGATACTGAAAAATAAAGCAGTATGATTATTTGCAAGGATAGGATGCTCTTTCTTATTTCATTAACATAGCTTTTATGTTTGTAAAAAGCCTGGTTGAAGATTCCCTCAAACAACATGTACCTACAGTGGTGGGACAGAATGCAAGAAGGAAAAATGGCAAATGCCCTGGGACTGACTGCTGTCTTCAAAGGCATCAGCTGAGGATACAGCCACATGCAGCTCAAACATGAGCAGACCTGATCCCATTGTCATGTCACAAACTGTTTGTGACTGAACATGCTAAAATAGAGTAGGTTACAAAATATAAATTCTGGATCTTGCATCCAGACCGTAAACCTTTTTTAAATGCTTATTTACTCATTTCTCTCTGCTTGCCAGTAATAAGCATTGCACAGGGGAGCAGAGAGCCCTTTGGCACCCCAGTACAGGGTGCACCAGCTTTTCCCTCCATGGGCCAGGGGTTTGGGCTGCACAAGTGAGTGCTCTGCCTCCAAGAGTTCACTTTTGGGTTAGATTAGGGTCTATGTCACACCACTACCCCAGTGCTTCCATATGCCTCGATGTTGTCTTTACCTTCCACCAGCTGCATCTCAGAGCCCCTTGGGTACTAGCAGTGAGTGGAAGGAGGAGTCAGGAAAACACACATGGCTGGCAAGGGAAGAGCCTGGTTGTAAAAAAAGGGCTCTTGGGAGTGCCAAGAGCTCTGCCAGCTTACAACCTCTTGCAGCCTCTTGTCTGGAGTGACTGGGTCAGTCTATTTTCTCTGAAAGGCTTCTTTCATGCCAGCCTTGGCACTTTTTGAAGGCTGTGGTGGGAGCAGGGCCAGCTGGAGCCCTGAGAAACATCTTCCACCTGGTGTAGTCATGTGCACACGGAACTGGGTGTGGGGACCACAAAAAGAACACTGAAGAGCCCCTGGGGATGTTTTTCTGTACCAGAAAACTTTGGTCTCTGAGTTTCCAAGCTGCATGCGGCTCTCAGGCTGTGGGTGTGCCATGGTGGGTGGATCCATTGTGCCACTGGTGATGGATCAAGGCTTCCCACGTATCCTCCATCTGTGAAAAAAGATAGTGGAGATTGCTAAAAGTCACCATTGCTGGGTGCCCAGCAGCCTGACTGCCCTGCAAGGTGGGAGTTGCAGGTGGCAGCTGCACTCCTGCCTGTATGCATGTCCAGATCCTCATCTTCCCTCCAGCTCCATGCTGCTCGGGGTTCCCCACCTGGAACTGATGCTCCTTTTGTTCAGAGAGCAAATCATGGCTGCAGAGACACAGAACCTAAACCAGGTGACATATCTGAGGCACAAATGACTTGTAGTACACATGGTGGGTATGTACTCTTCCCAATTCATTTTCCAGAGACCTGGTGGGTTACAACATGTCTGGAGGTGAACATCCCCTCTACCATTGAAACCCTGTTTTATTTCTGAAACTATTCCTTCTCAAATTCAGTATTGAGCAAAGCTAGTCCCTACATTCTTTGCACCATCCTGCTAGCAAACATGTGACAGCTCCTGGCACCAGTTAGTTATCTCAGGTCTGAGATATCCATGTCCATCACCCTGATTTCTTCTTTCAGAGACAGTATTTTTGAACAGTGCCCTGAGTCGATCCTGAATCACTCTGGCCAGAATTCCTGTCACAGTTAATGGCAAAAATGAGATTTATTAAGTGAGACCTGGGATTAAGCTGCAAACCAAGTTTAAAACAAGCACAGAACTTGAGTCTGGCAGCTGGGTATTTGTTGAATGTCAGTGCTTCCCTGACTGACCCCAGAGAGCCCCAGACAAACACCCAAGCAGCTCTGCCAAAACCTGCTCCTGTTTCATGTTGTTGCTGGTGAGCAGCAGCTCTGAGTACTGACACCAGTTTTCACAAAGTCTCCTTTCCCCTGGCACTACTTTTGCTTAGTAATAGCTCCCACCCTGCCCTTCCCCCCTCAAAGAGATCCTAACTCCACCTCAGTGATTCACCTCGTGGCCCTTCGAGGTCAGGCTTCAAACACAGGCACAGGGAGCCCCTGGCTGGTGCTGAGGGCTCGAAGCCATGCTACACATGATTTCTATTTATGTGTAAACAGCGTCATGCCACGTCACAGGACAAGTTTTTCCTGGCTATTTTAGATTTGAATGGTTTCTCATTTTACTGAAAATATGGTTGACATATGCAGGATTTAATTGTGAGCCAGAGGGATCCGTGTGTGTCTCACTGGTGGAGTTTATACCCAGGTGAGCAGAAGTGCACCAGCATCCCCTTCCCTAGGCTGAGCTTGGAGCTACGATAGGTTCTGACCCAAGAGTGCTCCACACTGCTGCCTTCCTCCTCTCTTCATCCTCCCTCAGGTGCAGGCAGTGTCCAGAGAGTGCTGACACAGCCATGCATTTGCATGACCAGGGAATGCTTGGGAAGTGTGAGCTTTGTCCCAGCAAAACTGAAAAGGAGCTTTAACAACTTTAGCAGCAGGAGGTTTACCAAGGGGAGGTGGAGTTTGGGAAGAGGATGAGATGCTCACATACTCAAGGTTTATTCCCACCACTGGCACTGGCTGCCAGCTACCACACAGCACGTTATCCCAAAAATTTCTGCTCAGCCTGCCAAGGGATGCATAAATCCCACTCAATCACCTCACTTGTGTATTTTTATTTAATTGTTAATTGCTCACAATTGATGAAACACTGAAGGCCAGCCTGAAGGTGCCTGTTAATGTCCAGGAACATCCCTCCCATCAAGTGTGCAGGCAGGTCTGGAGGAAGAGATTCCTTGCAGTTCCCTCTCCTCCAATGGCAAAGGGAGGCACCAAGAACAAGGGTTTCTCAGAGACTTTTCTAGGCTGCTAGCAAACCTAGATACATTAGACACTTTTGTCCTACTGGAAAAGTCCCCAGCCTTAGGCATTGAGTCCTATGCACAGACAGGACTGTCACTGTTGCCACAGGGAACCTGGAAGAGTCGGTGCAGAGCATCCCACAGGAGGAGAGGGATGCATTGCTGCCACACCTGAGGCAGAGAGGAGCCACAGCTGCTCCAGTGTGGCCATGACTGCAGATCTGACAGCAGCTGTGTCCCATTAACATCCCCTGGGGATAACAGGGACCAGGAGCAGCAGTGCAGCCTCTGGGGTGGGCAGGTCTCTGCTAAAGAAGACTGGAATGGCCTAACAGCAACAGAAAACCAGGTTCTCCTGGCACTTGCTCCACCTGGAATCTATGCTAGCTCTTCTGAAGTCAGGAATTAAGCCAGCTGTGCAAAGGTGATGTTAATGCCAGCTTGTCTCATCCACAAGGATGCTAAAACTGCCAGCCAAAGCTGACCCCTCCTGGTCCTGCTGTTCTCTGTTTTCTGCTTTTAGCTGTGGAAATACCAGAGCCCTTGTGGATCCAGGCTGATACAGGTGACTTCTGTTGGAAGCAGGTAAGCCAAGAAGGGGTGGTTTTCTTTTCTGTGGGACACAGTGGTAGCTGATCTTGGGAAGGTGTCTGCTTGGAGTCAGGCTGTCCTGCTTGACAGGACCCCAGCAACAGCTGTAATTTAGAAGTCATTTGTACTCAGCTGGAAAGCTTTGTTTCTCCAAGTAGTCTCCTAATTTCATGAACTTCAGCTGTGCAAATAGAGTACATGTTCCCTGGGAGAGACGGAGGGAAAGGCCCCCAGACCAAGAGAAAATGTTAGCATATGGGTGGCCAAACCTTGTGACCCAGACCAGCCCACCTGAAATTTGAACAGAAAACACTCAAAATGAGCTACTAAGCCTAAAAATCAGAGTGTTGGTAGTTCTTAAGTACGTATGATCACGATTTTAGTGGGTTACTGGAATATTTATAAAAGCAGTACAAACCCAAGCAAGAAGCTGGAGGCCTCATTCCTTAAATTCCTTGGTACCACACAGCCCAGACTGAAGTTAGTGCTGATCATCGCGGTGCAGAGCACTGCTCTGCAGGTTTTGAGTCAGTCCCAACGTGGGAGCTGTGTGAACAGAGCTCAGGGCTGCAGCATTCCAATCCAGCCTGGCAGCAAGGCAAACATTAAAATATTGTGTGGCACTAAAGTGCTTTTACCTTCAGATAAAACTCCACCAGAGCTTACCCTGATACTTCTGCACTCCCAAACTCCCATGGGAATGCTTAGATACCTCTACCCCACACTTACTGCATGTATTAACAACTTTTGCATTTTTCACACAAGTGAACTTCAGTCAGTTTTAGTGCCAGCCATGGTGTGCAGTCCAGTCCTTCCTGGTGAGAATTTTTTTTTCTCCCAAATATCCTTAACGAGGGATGGAAGAAAACCACGGCAGTTTTGAAGCAAGAATTAAAGAGATAAGAGCTTAGCTTGGGGATAGAAGCTGTTCATATAATGACTGGAGTAAAAGCAAGGTAGAAAGGTTAATAATTAACAGCTGGGCCAGTAGAGCTAAGACAATATATCATTTGCTTGGCTTGGTTCTGTCAGAACAGGAGGACTGTGTATTGTTAGAATGAAGAAACCATAACTGCACCTGGGTCCCGAAACCAGCCAGAACCAGGTTGGGGAGCTTGAACTGTGGCTAGGGGACCAGAGAACCTGGCAACAAGAAAAAGGTGAAAAGCTGAAAGCGAGGAAGACTTCCTTGGCTTCATCTTAGAAGACCAATGACCTATTTCAAAACCCACCGACCCATTTGAAGAACTGCTCAAGCGTAAAAGGACTTTGATGTAATTGTAATATGAAGCAGGGCTAGGCAGGGTTAGGTAATGCATATGTATAGGTGTATTGGGTAATTATATGAATATGTAAGACTTTTGTAGATAAAAAAAGGCAAAAGCCCCGTGGATTTTGCACATGCCTGTGGAAGATTTCTCCTGGGTGTGCCTGGCATTGTAATAAATGTAGCACTTTCTAACTTTACCTGGTTAGAGAGTCTTTGTTTCTGCATCAGTTGGTGAGCCAGCCAGGAGATCTCTGTTTGGCTGCAAAAGCAGCCTGGGCTGAGGACATCTCTGGTGCCACCGGGACCTTCCATCTCTGCTCCCCGGCTGTGCACCGCAGGGACAGGGCAAGCCTATTGCTGGGCTGCAGACAGGACGGTGTGTTTGAAATTATGTAGGGCCTGTAAGATGTACACGTGGCTAGAAGGCAGATTATAAGACTCAAGAGAGATGTCCTGTGTGTGGTAAAGCCTGTGCAATTTCACTTGCAATCATCAGGAAGGTGTAGTGGCCAGTGAAAGGGTTTATTGAGTTGAGAGGGACCTGCTAGCTGTTCTGGGGGTGAATTGGACAAATCCTTGTTTATTGCTGCTATTTTAATCGTTGCTATTTTGATTGGGTCCTGACTGTGTGAGGGATTGGTGAGACGTACCTTTGGTACAACACAAGAGCAGAGTTCAGATTCATGTTTTCTCTTTTGGGTGACCGAAACGGCCGAAGAAGAGCAAAGCGATTGGGGTGAATGTTTAAAATTGCCTTATGCTGTGTCGAGAAGAGGTGAATACTTCGTCCCTTAATAAAGAGATACCCTTCCCCACAGTGATTTTGACTTTGAGATTTGGGTTGTGTGGGGACTTCCTGGTTGTGGGGGACAATATTCCCTGTAACACTTGGTGTTCGGGCTTAACCCGTCCTCTGCCACCGCTAGTCATCATGTATTTTTAGAGTAAAATTGCCATCTTGTGACAAAAGTTATAATTGCAGCAAACTGGTAATTCTCACCTGGTGTTGCCCGTGTTTCTCGGGCTGTGCTGTTGGCAGCTCTGTTGTAGTCTGCTCACTTTGTGGCTTGTTAGAAGTGGCAATTGAAGCTCAAGCCTGAGCTGGAAGGGTTCGGCCATCTGGAGAAGCCCTTTTAGGCGATTTTGGCTTGAACCAAAGTTTGTGGATTGCTAAAGCCATAACAGGGACGCCTTTTCTGTAAGACTTACTACAGTGTAGTAGTTTGAGCGTATTTTAAATTGTGACTAGAAGAACAGAAGGAATCCCCCTCCCTCACAGTGATTTGGGCTGGATCATTGGGAATTTGTGAATACAGGAACTATTGGATATAAAGGGGAAACCATCAGGTTTATCTGGAAGGAATATATAGAACTTCAGCAGAAAGGTTGGTAGTTTTGGATTGGGAACAGCCTGCTGAAGAGGGTCTGGACATTTGTGAGAGAAGAAGTAAAATAGCTTGCTTTTGCAGATGTTACAAGGCTTTGGGGACTTCTAGAGGTTTGCACTTGGCGTGGTTACTGTTACAGTGTAAAACTTGTGAAAAATGTTGGTATTGTTCCTCTGAGAGAAGGCAAGGTCTATGCCCTCACTGTAAATCGAGGCATCCTAACCAAGCTAATTTTGAACCTAAGATTTTAAAGTTTGTGTATGGAAAAATCACATTTAATACCTGCAACTTAGGCGTGCAAGTTACTACTTGCAGAGAGGTAATAGTCTGGACCATTGCCAACAAACACCTCTGCACAAAAGGCTGAAATAATTGCCTTAACTTGTGCTTTAGAGTTGGCAAAAGGAAAAGAAATCAACATTTCCACAGACTCAAGGTATGCATTTGGAGGGATGCATGCACATCTGAAAAAAAAGAGGACTGTTGAATTTGCAAGGGAAAAGCAAGTATGCATAGGAAATAATGAAACTGTTGGAAGCAGTCCAACTACCTGAGAAGGCAGCTATTCTGCATATCAAGGCACACCAGAAAGTGAGCTCTGAATTGGAGGAAGGGAATGAGCTGGCAGATGGAGAGGCGAGAGAAGTGGCCAAAGGTGAGGTACCCATTGAGGCAGCCTTAATCCCAGAGGGGCAGATTTCCCTTGAAGGTAAGCCATAGTATAATAAAAGAAGATAAGCTTATTAGGCTTGAGAAGGGAAGTTATAATCAGGTGGGGTGGGCTGTTATAGAGGAAGGAAAAGGAAGGCTTGTCATCCCCTCCTATTTGTTATGGTCACTAGTACAGGAAAAACATCAGAAAACACACTGAGAAGTAGATACTTTGTACAATTATTTAAAAGACAGAATTAGAGCCAGAAATTTACAAGGTACAGTCATTCAAGTGACCCAACAATGCAGTCTTTGCCTCCAAACTAATCCCAAAAATATCCCCAAGCCAAAGCTTGGACAAATTGGAAAAGTCTATGGGTCTGGACAACGGTGGCAAATTTATTTCTCAGAACTTCCTAGGAAAAGGAGATATTGATATTTACTGGTATTAACAGATACCTTTTCAGGGTGGCCAGAACCCTTCCCTACCAGAATTGCCAAGACATGAGAGGTAACCTTTGTCACAAGAAATAACACCACACTTTGGAGCTCCAGCCACTATATCCTTGGCAGAGAGGACCACACTTAATTTCAAAAATTGTACAGCAAATTAGCCACCAATTAGGCATGGACTGGGAACTCCACACCCCATATCATCCTCAGTCAAGTAGCCAAGTAGAGAAAATGAACCACTTGATCAGGCAACAAATTATAAGGCTGGTCAAGAAGCAGAATTACCCTGGCCCCAGGCTCTTCCTTTGGCATTACTGCAAAATCGGACTAAACCAAGAACAAAAGAAAAATTAAGTCCTTTTGAGATGCTATATGGAAGACCATATGGGGTACAGGAGGGAACACCAACCCAAGTAGGGGAAGAAACCCTACACAGATACATGGTGGCCCTAAACAAACAACTCAGACAAATTGAAAAACATGTGATGGGCCAGTACATGACATACAGCCTAGAGATTATGTGTATGTTAAGTCTCTTACAGAGAAAACTTCTGAGCCGCAGTGGGAAGGACCATTCTAGGTGCTTCTCACCACTTTCACTGCAATCAAGATCAAGGAACAACAAGCCTGGCAACAAGACAAAGGTGAAAGGTTGAAAGCGAGGAAGACTTCCTTGACTTCATCTTAGAAGACCACTGACCTATTTCAAAACCCACCGACCCATTTGGAGGAAAGAACTGCACAAGCATAAAAGGACTTTGAGCTAATTGTAATACAAAGTGGGGCTAGGCAGGGTTAGGTAATGCATATATATAGTGTATTGGGTAATTGTATGAATATGTTAGACTTTTGTAGAGAAAAGAAGGCAAAAGCCCCGTGGATTTCGCACATGCCTGTGGAAGATTTCTCCTGGGTGTGCCCGGCATCATAATAAACATAGCACTTTCTAACTTTACCTGGTTAGAGAGTCTTTGTTTCTGCATCAGTTTACCTACCATCCAGCTCTACCTTGAGAAATGAAGAGCTAATTAAAAACAAAGGCCTGAAAATTAACTTGGATAAATAAAGATAAAATTTAACAATTTTTGGGAGAGAGGAAAAGAAAAAAAAAAAAAAAAGAGCCAGGAAGGCAGAAAAATGCTTTATTCTTCTTAAACTTTTAAGTGATTGTTGCCCGTGTGCCTAGGCCCAGTAGCATCCAGTTCTATCCCAGGGCTCTCTCCAGTGGCCAGAAAGGAAAGGCTGAACAGGCGAGTGCTGCACCTGCCCCAAGGGACACACACCTGCATGTGCACCCAGGGACCTTTACCTGTACCCAGAGGCACACACCTGAACCCAGGTTGTGCACACCTTCGGTTTATTTCATTATAGAAACTGTGCAATAAAATGTGGATTTTAATAATGTTGAATATGTGGCAAAGCCAAGCACCCAAAAGCTTAAAAAAAACCAGCAGAATTGAAGTCATAGAAGCTCCTTTGCCAGTACACAGTGTAATCCAGGGAAGATCAGAGGCAATACTTTTCCCTGGGCTCTTGCCTCAGGCCCAGGGCAAGTTTACTATGTGATGAGCTGTGAGTAGAGCTGCCATGACATCAGACCTGGGGTGGCAGCCACAGGAATGCTGTTCCCTAACAACACAACACATCAGCTACTAGGACAGCAAAGAAAAGGAGTTTGACAAGTTTTAAAGCATTACATGAAGTCAAAACTCCAAAAAGAAGAGGGAATTCTGCTTGACAAATAACACAACCACTCACACCCAGCTCCAGCTAGGACTCAGAGTCTCTACCACCTTCTCCTATAAGCTCTTAATGCCCTGAAGCGACTCCTCCCTTTTATCACCAGCCCTTCCCAGTTTGCTCTCCTGGGAATAGGCTTTTTCACACTTGGAAAGACTCTTTCTCGCCCTTCTGATGGATTTAAACTTTTCTCTCCTTTTGTTGTGTTTTGGTTTACTCTTCAGAGGATTAAAATTGACTCTTACATGCTAAAATTAATTCCCTAGCTTACCTTCCCCATGTTTGTTGTAACTTTTGGTGTGAAATACTTCAGCCTGTGGTTCAAAGGCTGTAAATGGTTTTTTTGAGCTTGGAGTACTTTCTGTTTTGAAGAATCTTATCATACTATGTGTGAATCCCCGAGAAACCTGTGGCTGCTGCTTTGAAGTTTGCGCTGACTTTTGGATGTGTGACACTTCTGTAAGGCTGTACTGGATACCCATGTGTCAAGCAACCTGTCTGAAAACTTGGCCTGGCAGCCTGCCCTCAAAAAGGGACAGGAGTGGATGACTTCTGCAGTGCAGGAGGGTCCAGATGGGGTATGGCTGCTGTAGTAACCTCCTAGTAAGTATTTTAAATGTCTTACTGAGCTACCAAAACCTGTGGAAGAGAGATGTTCTATAGCAAAACTACCACGTAGTGCTGTGAACGACAGGAAAAAGCACTGAAGGAAACCTTTTTCTTGCTAACCCATTCCCTTTTTGCTGAGCATGAAGGCAGGAAAAGCATCGCTGCTGTGCAGAGCACTGGGGAATTCCCTTCAAAATACCCATCCCACTGTGCTGGTGCTGTACAAACCTGAAACAGAAAACCAATCCTTACCCCAAATTGCTTGAGGTGCTCATGTAAGGGAGATGCAGTCTATCTATAGAATAGCATCTTAATAACCCCAGATTTTTCTTCTATTCTGATTTTGTTTATTGTCTTCAGTGGCTCTTCAGGAACACAGCTGTATCTATATGCCAGTCTTGTGGACTTAGGCACATCACTATTCCTGTATTTAGTCTTTAGGGGTTTTTTTTGTATGTCAGTTTTTATCCTGTACAGCTTAATTGGGTTCTGTGTTACTGAAAGCTGCTTACTACTTAAAGAGCATTGGAGAGTTGCACTGAAATATTTATGTCCAGTGCGTTACTTCATTAAGGAAATGATCTAAAATGAATGGAGATTGAATTATGCCCAAAATGCCTATAAAACTGGATGCTGACTGATTACTTAATGGTTCTCCTGATACGTGATGCATTAGAGGTCTCTGTAGCCTTTAAATTTTCATGGGCTGAGCTCAGTCTTGCAGCAGCCCCAGACTGCTGGTTAATTGCATTTCCTTGTAACTAAGCATATTGCTATTTTTTTTCTTGACATACGTGGTGTTTTCATACTGTATGAATTGAAGTGTCAAAGCATGTTTTGTGCTTGAGAATGTATTTGGGGTCACTAAAGGGATTATTCCCATTTCAGTGCTCGGAAGCCAACCTGTTCTGAAAATACTGCAGCAGTTCAGGAGAGTCCTTGTGATGTGTTTTGCCTTTAGCCATGTAGAGGTTAACTGTCTCAAAAGTACACTGGCTGTGGTAAGAAAAAGGTTCTGTGGTTAAAAGTGAAAGAGCTTAATCTGGTGCTAATAATTCAAAAACATATTTGGACAGCAGAGAGCTTTTACCAAACATTTGTTTTCAGGGCTTATAGAAAGCTCAGTTTGGTCTTCAATAACAGAGAATGAGTTCTTCCAGCTGTGTTCAGGTAATGCAAGCAGCAATACAAATGTTACAGGATGCAAAGGAACATTATTACAGGTCTTGCAGACACTGCTGTCCTCACTTCCAAGCATATTGCATATTCCTTTCTCCTCTAGAGTCTTCCTTCTATTTGTTT
Source organism: Toxostoma redivivum (assembly GCA_013397375.1). NCBI lineage: Eukaryota > Metazoa > Chordata > Aves > Passeriformes > Mimidae > Toxostoma > Toxostoma redivivum. The sequence continues at coordinate 469,802 of VXBI01012199.1, read as the reverse complement.
AATTCCTCAGGACAATCACTGTGTGCTTCCATGGTGGAGATGCTTCAGCCTGCGTGGGCTGGACAGGGCTGAGAGTCAATCTGGGAACAGCAGAGCCTGCAATAGTGAGCTGGGACCTGGCAGGTCTGCCTTGTTTATACACTTCTGCAGCATCATTCCTGCTTCTCAGGGCCTGCATGACCAGCCTGGACAAGCCTAGTTTTTCAGGACCTGTGCAGTGCCTTTTTCAATACCTGGGAAGGATTTATTCACCCACAGACAGTGTTGGCCTGGCCTTCTGTGGGGCAGAAGTCCTTTGAACCTTCACTTGCACAAAGGAAAATGTTCAGGATTTAACAAAAATGCCTTTTATATCAGAAGTTTCAGCTCTGTTTCCCTTTTGGCCTGTCCCTTAATCTGTCTCATGCACTAGGGAAATCCAATCCTTGCAAAGTTAATTTTATTAATTGATGCTTATTGGATTATCTTTCAAATCAAATGAGCTTTAGCTGGGTGAGCTGGAAATAAAGAACATGCAGGGACGTAAAGGCAATTCAATTCATTAGTATCCCTCTGCTAGAAAAAAGTAGCTCCTGAAGAGCCCAATTTCCTGAAACACTGGTGATTCCTCTACAGGAAGAACAGTTGTAGCAGAAAATGGGAGATCTGGGGCTATCTTCCAGTTCAGTGGAAGTGCAGTGTTGGCAAGGTTGAGGGCACCAGTGAGAGGTACCTGGTGCCAAGCAAGGTATGTGAAACACATTGCCAACACCAGAACTCTCCTGAGAAAATCTGGGATTTCAGAAGCATGACATAGAAGTTCAATGTAGTGACACACTTTGGACTGTTCAGCAGGAAATGTGTGTGGGGTGTGCCTGGCTCAGGCTGGCATCAGCTCTGTGGCTCGAGGATATCTAGACACCCTCCAGGCAGCATCCTCCATTAGCATAGCAGTGTTCTGCATCCAAAAATTAGGTGGTTGGCAAGCTGAAAAGCCAGTTTATTCTGTCTGCTCTCATGTGGGAAGATGGTTTGTAGGGATAGAGCAAAGGCAATCTTTCCCAATGAATTACAGCCGTACTGATTACTGAGGAGTGGACACAGCCTTGCCTGCCCAATGAGGATGGGTGTTACATAGGAGGGGGCTAGCTGGCCATTAGTTAAGTTGCAGTTGGGGTTGGAGCTGGGATATGAGACCCAGAGTTTGCTGCAGCTTGGGCTGGAGTCTGCTGGCTGTGCTGTGAGGAGGAAGGGATGTGAGGTTGTGCAAGGTGACAGATAAGGTAAGAAGATGCTTTGTGAGGAATAGACAGGGTTAGGTGGCTGGGTAAGGTTGGGGTTAGCCAGTCATGCAGAAGGAAGAAGGAAACTTGCAGAGAGGAGTGAAGGAGTCAGTACTGTGTGAAGCAGTTAATGAGGAAAGGAGTCAGAGTTGTGTGGAGCTGCCTATGAGAAAAGGAGTCCACTTGAAAGAAGGCATGAAAAGTTTTTAATAAAAGATTGATGATGGTGTCATTCTATCCATCTCCACATAATTACTATACTCATAGAGATGCAAAGCCATGTCTCTACTGAGCCAGGAGAGTGTGCTGGCTACACAAGTTTGCTCTGATAACACTCTGCTCTCCAGGCCCCTGCTCAGGATGTGCTGCTTTTTGATGAACTGAGCTCCCAGACCAAGGGAAGTGGTGCAAGGGGGAGCCTTAGTGTCCCTTGGAAAGAGGGGAGCCCTGGATCAGTGCTGCTTCTGCAGTGATTCAGGCACTGATAGTGTCACTGGATTAAATCCTGAAATATCCATGCTGTAGGGAGCCAAGCTCAGCACTCACTGGTTGAGTAGTCCTGGGGCTACACAGTCTCACCTTCAGCACATGGATGGAGTTGATTTCTGAGAATTCTAAGGATCTTCTGGGAGCTGAGTCCCTCTTGATGATGAGAGATAGTGAGCCTGGGGACCAAATGCAGCAGCCAGACAGCAAACAACTGTGTGGTTAAATTTGAGGCAGATGTAGGAAAATCAGGATTACTGTGGAGTGGGGCATAGGGGAAAAGGCCACATATGCAAAGGGAGGAAAAAGCATTTTTATTGTATTTGTCCTGGAAAAAACTGGGGGGGGGGGG
>VXBI01012199.1:410631-467665 GCA_013397375.1 Toxostoma redivivum | reverse complement strand
AGGGGGTGGGGGTGTGGTTGTTGCTTTACCTTCTTGGGGGAAGGGGAACATCTTACTTAAAATACTCCCCGTCTCACAATGTGATGAAAATCCAAAGCAAATCTTATGACTCCTGACAGCGTGAGGTTTTTAACACAGTAAATAAAGCAACATGTTTTCTCAAAGTCAAAAAAAGGACCTTTGGTTTGTGACAAAAGTTTTTATTAATAAGTGTTCTCCTGGGCAGTGAATTCAGAGGCTGCCTCATCAGACAGTTATTACCAGCCCAGCATCACCAGTCCTGAGACAATTGAAATTTAGCCTCCTGCCAAAAAATTGATTCTAAAGATTAATTGTCCCCTGTAGCATGGTTTTAGACAAATCTGAAACACAGAGAGAACAACTGTCCTTTGGGTTTAATAGAGCTGTCTGTTTGATATCCACAGAGCTGGAGCAGCTCTATGCAGTTGTGTCCTGACTTACAGACAATGGGGCAGTTTCAGAGCTGCCACTGCCAGAAGAGGGAATACCCATGGGTGATGTCTATCCCAGCTGCACTCCTGGAACCTGTGCTGAACTGAGGGTAATGGCAAACAAACTTTGCATTTTAAAACTGGAATTTCCTTGTGCAGCTCTGACTGCAGCAATGTCAGTTCTTACAGACTGCACAGCTTTTAAACCTGAATTGGAAAGACAAATCCAGCTGGAAAGTGTTTATCTGGGTGTTATTTTCAAATGTGTATGGAAGGGCACTGCTGGGAGCCCTGGTCTCCCCAGAGAGGACATTTAAAATGCAGTAAAACAAGCTTTGCTCTGTCAAACACAGTTATTGTCTAGCTACTGTGAAGGTGCTGGTTTGAGCTGGAAATCTGTTCTCTGTGGAAATTCTTTTGGGAGATACCTTTTTCCTTGCCTGGCTTCCAGTGGTTTGAGCTGAAATTTTGTCAGTGCTTCTCTACCCTTTGAACCTACAACAGGTGAGCTTTAGTGAAATTGGACAGAGGCATCTTAGGTATTGCTGTGGGTGCTCAAACAAGAGAATCCACACTGGTACTTGTGAAGGAAAATAGGTTTGGCATGTTCTCTTGCTCAGGAAGCAATGCATATTTGATTCTCCCCAGAGCCAGGCAGCTGAATTTGAGTTGGGTATTAAACCTCCACAGGCAACAGTGGGAGAAGTGAAGGTGTGTCTTAGGGGGGAATTTGTCATGATTTAATGTTTCAGGACTGCAAGGGCTGCTGGTTCAAATAAGTGCCTAAACCTCAGTGTGAAACACTGGTCTCTTGGCAGGTTTAATCCAGGTTTTCTGTAACAATCCCATCACACATGCTTTCCTTTTACACTGGCAAGCTTACAGCAGCAGGGAGACTGAGAGCTGACCTAGCCTTGTCCTTGGAGGGTCCTGGTGCATGGTTTCTTCTCTGCTCTGTGGCTGAGGACACACTTCCTCATGCCTTCAAGCCTGGCCTCTCTACTTAAGTGTCTCTCTCACAAGACTCTTCCTTCTTGTTCCTTCTAGGAAACTGAAAACTTGCGGGGTTACTTGTTCCAAGCAGGAGGGACTGATTGTGCATCTCATTAAGATGGTTCTGAGGGAAGCTGAAGGGCTGGAGGCATGAGCGTGGTCTCAGCTCTTTTGCAGACTATGATAGGAATTGCTTGGGAGAGGGAAAGCAAAAGTCTCTTCTGAAATAGCACTGCAGGAAGCAGAGACCCTATTGTGGTGTTTAAGAGTTGAAGCACAGGAAACCTGTAAGGCTGGCTTGCAAAAACTGTGACTGTCCTTCACCTCTGACACATGCACACAGTACTTGTCCTGTAATTCCTCACCCTCTGAGCTTCTGGTGTGACAGAAACCCACTCTGAATCAACTGATTTCATACAAGATTTAGTAAGCTGTTCCCAGAAGGCACTGGCAGGCTCCTGACAGCATCATCAGCTGAGGGTGGTACCTACCAGCACCTCTGGGGCTCCTGGACTTGCTACCAAGGTCCCCAGCCACAGTCTGTCACTATCAGAGGGGAAGGTGTAGAAAGGAGCAAGTGATGTGAGTTTTGGTCTAGGATTAGCTTTGACATGTTTGGTTTTTTGTTTGTTTTTGTGGTTTTTTGGATTTTTTTTTTGTGGCTTCGTTTTTTTTGGGCGGGTGGTTTGGCTTGTTTTTACTAGACTTATAATCACGAGAGAAAGGAAGAATAAAATGAAATAACATTGAGTAAAAACACGGAGAAAATAATCCTTGCTGGATTGTGACTGACCCAACTTTGCTTTAGCTCAGGTGTTCCACTTTCCTCCTAAACCCTCCTCAGCAAGTCTGCAGTCTGCTCAGTATGTGCAACTGGATTCTTTGGCCACTTGATGTCTCTGTGGGTTGTGGAGAGCTGTGGGTAAATAAACAGAGGTCATGCTGGAGCTGGATGGAAGCAGCAGTAGTGATGGAATTGCTCCTCAGAGTTGAACCTTTGATAGAGCACGGTGCCACTCCCCTTCCCTGCTTGTTCCTGTTAATGACCTTCAGATTTTCAAGACAATTGGAGTAACAGGAAGATTTGGTTAGCCAGTTTCCACGGGGAGCTGATGAGGCTCTGCATCCATCAGTGGTGTAGGTCTGGAACCTGCTACTGAAATTTGGGACAGGGAGTCTTGGCCAGCCCCATCTGTATCTGCCTCCCCTCAGAAATGCAGTGGCAGAAGGGGCCCGGATGCCAGACTGTTGCAGTGTCTCCCTACAGAAGATGAGGCTTAGCAAATATGAGGCCAAAAATCTTCCCTTATTGCCTGGTAAAATCTTGCATGGGGGAGTTGCTGTGTGCTGCCATAAACAGGAAACCCAGCTCTGTGTGGGAGTGGGTCATAAGGAGACCTGTTCCTGTGGCTTTGCAGGTGTGCCAGTCTGTCCTCTGGGACTGCTCACCCCGTGACACTGGCACAGACTGAGAATCCAGGTGGGACAGAAATGTTCCTTCCAGCCTGACACTGTCACAGTCCTAAAAATAACATTTGCCACAAGCCTTTTGTTTATGCCTTATTAAAATCTAGATTAGCCTTTGCTGGAACCAGACTGTGATAACTCTGTGCCTTCAGCTGTGGAGATGTGGATGGGCCTGAGATTGCTTTGGGTACTTTATAAATAAACTGAATGTGATCACAGCCATGTTTACACATGGAAATGCCTCAGGAAAAGAAGTTTCCCGTACTCGTGTCTGCCTGTGGTGATGAACTTCACTGTGACAGCTGGAGGATCCAGTTCTCCTGTGTTAAATGTGTGCTGGCTCTTCTTTCAAATCCTCCTAGTCCTAAGGAATTTGAAGCTTCGTGTCTGTAAAGCCAGACCTGCCTAGATACAGCCTTTTCCTCATGGTGATTCAGCAGGACTGTTACTGTTACCTAGGAATGTACAGAACCTCTTTAGGAACAATTAAAAGAAGTCTGATGACCTTTTTTTTCCAACTCAGTAAGAAATTCTGAGATGTTTTTCTCAAACAAGCAGTTTTAGCTCACTATATGGGTTTTCAGTTTGGGCCATTTATATAAAGCTGCTGCCTGACTGTATCCTTCACTTTTCCCAGAGCCACTTCAGAGGGAAAGCTTTGTGTTGGAAAGATGGTGACTGGGAAAGTGCTCATCTCCAGCAAAAAAGCTTCCCTGAGCCACTTTCCAGCCTCAGGGCACTCCAGCAAAATTGCACAGGGCTCACACTACAATTTGCTGTTACTTGTGTGGGAAGATAAACTTGAAACATCTCAATCTATCTGCTAAACTGCAATTTATGAGCTACAAATGGCTGAGTCTTAGAGGGGAATAACAGATTTAAACCAAAACTCTGCCATTCTGTCCCCGGAGGCAGAGAGAGACCAGGCAAAAAAAACTGCCTGGAGTGGAGCATATGGATTTATAGAGGTGACAAACCCTCTCAGGAGGTGTCAGCAGTGCCATGGGCTCTGTGCTGCAGATCAAAGCAGTTGGGGCTTAGCAGTGATGGGCTTAAAGTGAGTGGCAAAGGCTTGATGAGGCAACAGTCTGGGAAATACAGAGAAATAGCAAAGGCTTGTCTGTTCACAAACTCTGTTTCTGTACAGTTCACATGAGAAAAAGAGGGACTTTATTATTAAACAGCTTTCTGTGTCTTATTAATGCCATTCATCTGAGGATAGAGCAGCTCCCCCCAGAGTGTTTGTTATTGCTTCTTATTGTTAGTTATTGAAATCAGTCAGGGTCTGTCCATGAAATAATGTTCTGGTTGAAACTCCTTGTTCAGTCGGTAATTTATGCAATTGCTAGGGGACTGTTCAGATGACTAAATGACTTCTATTAACATAACTTTAATTCTGTACTTTTAACAGAAATAATTTATGCTTCCTATTTTTTCAGGACCCATTATTAGACTTCAAGTCCAACTTCTGGGGAGAGATCAAGGCTTTGTCTTTTCACCAGTGATTGCCTCAAGTTTTCCTTGAGCCTTGAAGCTGCTTGAATTTTCTCAGTAGCCAGACTGAGAATATGGAATAGGTCTTGGCAGGTATCAGTTCCTAAAGCCTCTTATCTTCTCCCAAGGAAGTGTTTGTCAGGACTTGGTTACACAGATAATTATAGTCAGGTTGGCTTCCCTGAGTGGGTGCTGGTGCTTGCAAACTTAATCAATGCTTCTAGCAAATGTCTGAGGTCTTGACTGCACTTACCTACTGAAGAATAAAGAAATTCTACTGATGTTTGGTGCAACAGCTTCTCTGATAACTGCTGTGGTCTCTCTCATTAAGTCTGATAGCTGTGATTTCCTGCAATAGCTGCACCAGCTGGTGCCCTGCCATGTCTCCATTTTTTCCCAATTAGAAGCTGAGCCAGTTCCCCATGGTAGATTATGGCCTGCCAGTGGGATCTAGATAGGAAGAGAAAGTGCTTTGAGAATTTAGGACAGAAAGTACTATGGAGGAGATTTAGCAAGAGGTGCCTATTAATTATAAAGGTGGTATAAATTCCTAATCTACAAACTATTTTATTAATGGTGACCATCATTAATACAAAACACTCAGCTAAATGTTGCATGAGGCATGGAGCAACAGATGAGAGATCCAGTTCTTGCTTTGTGTTAAACAAAACCTCATGAGCACACAACTGACAGTGTGGGGAAATTCTTGAAAACTTGCTTCTTCCATCATCTCAGAGGAGAGAGTTTTATTGAAAATAGGCATCATATGTGGAAGAATCCAGTTGGAGTCCTTCAGCAGGATTACTTTGTAATGCAAAAGGGGGAAAAGTCTATCTCCAATTATGACAATATGTTTTGGCAGCCTGCACTGATGGAGTGTTGCCAGGGAAACTCTCTAATCGTCAAAGAATGTGTTAGTGTTACTGTGATTTTTGTAGGTCTCCTAAGAGAATGGCTTATGTCCTTCCAGGAGAAAGTGACTGCTGAATAAAGCATCCAGCATTCCTTACCAATGAGATCCTTCTAGGTCTACTGAAAAAATGAGGATTATTCTCCTGAAAGGACACATGGTTCTCCTCTGAGCAGCACACCAGTCATGCTGGCAGCATCTGCTTGGAGGCATGTGCTTACATGGTTCTTTTTCTTGGGGGATGCTGCTAGAGAGTCCCTCAAGTTAGTAGGGTGGCTGGTGGGACAGGAGAAACATCATACAAGCGGGTCTTTTGAGGGGATAATGAAACCCAGTGGCAGACAATTCTGGAAATGAAGCTGTCCTGTGCTGCTTTGTTGTCCAGGCATCCTTGCCTCTGGCTGTTGAGCTTTGTTCTTTCTCTGCCCCTGCCACCCAAGGGCTTTCCTCTTCCTTGGCACTGCTGCAAAACTGTATCCAGACAAGCTGCAGAAGCTTCTTCTAACCTGTGGGGAGCTGTACCTGGGGCAGCAGCCACAATCTCTCCCTAAGACTGCGAAGAGATGCCTTTCTGTGCAGGAGGCACCTATGGAAGTGAGGCTGCCATTTAGTGGAGTTTAACCAAATCTTTCCAGGGATATGTTGCTTTGGATATGGGCTTTCAAGGTAGATCACAGCAGCCCAGAAACTGTTTAAATAGCCTGTTCCATCTTGTGGGAGTTAGAGCTGGGAGGTTTTCACTAACTTCAGGGGTTAATAGGTACTTAATAGGTTTAGGATTTGGGGTGCTGGTTGTGGAGCTCACCTGCATGGGACACATGGTACCAGAGTGCCACCTAAGCCCCAGCAGCACCCACCGTGGCAGGATCCCTCACAGATATACTGTGCTGGTTTTCCCTCTTATTCAGTGCCTCACATGAAGGTGGGAAGGAATTTGGGCTCCTGTGCATTCAGTCCTTAGGTCTGCTAAGGACACAGCACAGCCCAGGTGCAGAACAGCCTGTCACAGTAGGCTCTCTTGCTTCATCATGTTTGATTAAGTTTTCAGGAGGTGAAGGGGGAAGCACATTCCTTGCCCTGTTTTGGTTGAAAGACTCACCTTGAGGTCAGGCAGACTATTCTATTCTATGTTTGCAGACAGCCAAATTAATTTCTAGGGCTGTTTAGCAGGACCATAAGGTTTACCAGTGTGTTGTCTTGGAAAGCTCTTCTAATACACAACCTATATCAATTACACTGCCCTGCATCAATTACACTGTCTAAAAAAAGTCTTCCCTGGGTGACTTATTTTATTCTGCCCCTTTTGTCTCGCTTTGTACAAAATGAACTACCTTGGCAAAAGTCAAAGAAACAATCTTTCTGGCTGTCTGCCCACAAATATTCCCTGCTCCTCCCTTGAGTGTTGGGGAGGGCTAGTGAAAGCCTATGGGGCAGCTTTGGCTGCTTCTGGCTCAAGGGTCCATTATTCCCAGAGATGATGCCTGCAGAGCAGACTCTCAGCCCTGGGGCTGTGTGGATTTCAATGGATTTGGGGCTGTGGGGCCTGAGCTGTCTCAGCACAGTCCAGAGAGCAGTGGAAGTAACTCTGACCAGGCTGCCTTTCCCTGCTGGGGCAGACTGTGCTAGAAAGCTCTAAGTGCTCTTTTTCTTCATTCATGCTGCCAGGCAGGTCTCCAAGTATACAGACAGTGCCCAGGAGTCAAAATCATTGAGAGAAGGAAGGAGGAGAGGGAAGATGTGTGTAGGGGTTGCAGCCAGAAGATTTGAGCATTGGTGATTTCTACCTTGAAGCCAGAGAGGAGCTGGCAGCCCTAGTGCTCAGCCCAGGGATTTGCTGGATGCCATGGAAATGGGTGGGAGCATTAGAAAAATGTGTATTCTACATTTAGCTGGAGATGACTGGGATTCAGCAAGCCAGCACTAGGAACTCTTCAAACACTGCTCCTGCTCTTGGGCCATGCTGTCCCCTCTTGGTGTTTATCCAGTAACTCTGGATGCACTGTGGCACTGTCCCAGTGGAGACAGAATGGGAGAATTTGGCCCATTTTACTTTTAACGGGAAAGTAACTACTGATTGACCAGATTTTAACTAATGTGTGGATCATTTCTCATTGCAATAACACTGATGACAAACCATGCGTAATCTTAAGAGGTGTTCATTAAATGTTAGATATAATGTTCTGTATCTCTTCATCTCCTCATTCTCCTTTCTTCCAAAGCCAAGTTCATGTTTAGATAGTTTTGTACATTTTTTAGAGCTCTCTGCAAACATTAATTAATTAATCCTCTCAGCCCACTATACATATGCTTTAATTAATGAGCACTCATTTACTTAAGTCACACTGTCTCATTAAATATAAATTGAATATATGTTTGGGAACTTTAACTGGAAACATTAGTGGGAATTTATTCAAAGAATGAATGCAAAATATGTTAACAGTAGCTGGAGGCAGCAAAATTCAAATACTAAGGTATTTAGTGAAAAATACGTTGTGGTGTCAGTGAGCAGAGTCAGACAATTAGCTGTTCCTACAAGATGCATATGTTGTCGTGACCTTGAAGTCATCATTCACTCCCTGTTGTTACCATAGTAATCCTGATAATTTGCTTCCCATAATGTCTGTCTATACAGTTTGTTCTGTTAGTTGAATTTTTCAGGCTTGCAGAAGCTAGGCTGGCAGCTTGCTGTGAGTTACTCAGAGCTGGAGTGTGCTGACACAGACATGTAAATGCTAATGCTTGGGCTAGCTGTGGGCACTGGGGTGGCCTTTGAGCTGTCATCCACCCAGCAGAGCAGCCTTGAGACTGGGAACTGTCACAATTGTTTCCACAGCTCTGCCTGGAGGCTGCTCTTGGCAGGAGGAGTAAAACAGAATGTGTCTCAACTTCCCATTACCCATCATCACTCCTGGACGGGGCAGGGCATTGACTGCTGCACAGTGACCAAGCTCTGCCTGCAGTAACTGCACTGTCACAGCTCCCTGCAGTTATTTAGCGCCATGCCATGGGTGTCAGTGAGAGTTAGAGCCCAAGTGCTCCTGGAGATTGGGGCTGTTTTGCCCAGGTATAATTCTCTTGGCTCTGTCTCATCTGGTTGCATCCTCAAGCACTGAGCAGTTTAAGTGCTGCCTGCCATCCAAGAGTCAATCACAGCTCAGTGATGACTGAAGTGTTTTCCTATTAATAAATCTGAAAATCAGAAGAGGAAGAGTTGAGGGTTTTTATAGGATTGTGAGTGTCCTTTATGTTGCAGACATGTGGTTAGAAATGAAATATTATTTGGACACCTTATATTTGGGTTAAGTCTTCTAAATCCCATAGTAGTTACAGAAAATCATCATTTGAAGTCTTGTGGATTATTTAACTTTTCCCATTCGTTGGAGAAATAGTAGCCAGAATTTTGACTTGTTGCCAAGAGGCATCTCCAAATGTAACTGAACCCTTCCTTGATATGAAAATAGAGGTTTTTCTTCTAAGTTTTGTTGCCAAATTGTAGAAGTGTTTTATTTCCCTTTGTTTTTAATTCCTCATGAAGGAGCTCATTCTTTGTGTATGAGAGATCCAGTGGTGAGGTATGGAGTTCCTGCTCATCCCACAGAGACCTGTTCTTCTAGAAAGAGCAGCATCAGGCCCACTTCAGTTTTGATAAGGTTTGTCCATGCCTTTGAAAATATGAATGTGCTTTTAAATAAGTAAGAACTTTCCAAGCACAAAAGACCTTAGTGATGCCTGATCTTATAACTAGAAATATGTTTCCTTACAAGTTTTGTGTTAGCTGGTTATCTCAAAGACATATTAGGGATCTGGGAGCTGTCCTGGGTCTCTTCCTTCTTGTGACTTACCTGTATCAATAAAATTCTTGCAGGCTGAATGTAAACTCCTTGTGCAGCCTCTGACACCTTCAGGAAGCCTTCCCCTGGGCATTCACCTGAGTCTTTGTGATCTGTGTTCTTGGTGACACACAGAAGAGGGCAAAGCTCTTCAGTTTTAGGGCAAGCAGGAATTAGGAGGAGCAAAAATGTGTTCTGTTGCTCAAGCCTGCAGATTTGTGTGAGAACACACATAAAGAGCAAGTGCATTTCATATGGCACAGTAACACTTCAAGCCTCACTCTAAACTGTAATGAGGAGCATGTGGCATGACACCAAAGTTACTACTGGAACAAGAAGCATGATTACATTTTGGAAAAAAACATTGTAAGCACTGTTTTCCATTGAAGTTTCTGGAAAAGTAATAACTTCTTTCTCTTCAGTTTTTACCAGAAAACTGAAAGCATTCAGTAGCATTTTCCTAACCTTGTTTTTCCTCCCAGCAATCTTTTGTCTCATTCAAAAAAATCTTCTGAGGGTGTAAGAATAAACATGCTAGATCTAGCCCAGTGTCTCATTTACAGCAAAATACAGGCAAGTGTAGAGGTAGTCTTCTAAATAGTCTTGTTTCCAGCAGTTTGTGGTGCAGGGCTTTTGTACAGCAAAGGCACTGTCTGGCTTTGTACTTTATTCTTCTGAGAAATGTTCCAATTTTTAGCCTGTGTCAACTCCTGTGATCCACAACATTCAGAACAATGAGCTCCTTGGCTGCAATACACATTTATGGAGTGCCACCTCCTTTAGATTGTTTTGAAGCTGTTCTTAATGGTTTTGTCTGCTAGCCCTTAGTTCTGATTTGGAGACAGTGCATGTGGAGCCTGTACCTGTTCCCTGTCTCCATGCCACTCCTGATTTTATGGATGTTTTTATACTTCCCTTAGCTGTTTCTTTTCAGGATTGAAGAAACCTAATCTTTTTAGACTGGAACCATTTCAACTCTTTTTGACTGCTTTCTCAGGATGAAGGTATGGGTATGTGGAGCTGTCATTCAAATAAACTCACTGGCTTGTCCTTAACATATGGGAATAGGTTTCTGAAATCAGTGCCATTCTCAGAAAATGAAGCTTTGTATAACAGGGAATCAGACTATTTCAGACCAGTCTGAGGGCACATGAATAATGTGACCTTGCAGGAATTTTTTTTGGTGCTCTTTTTGTGCCTGATGAGTATGGGGGAAAGAGCAAAAATAGTTTTCCTATTTTAAGATTTTTCTGGTAGATTGCAGGTGTGCAATGCCACAGTTATAAGTAAAGGAAAAGGCTACTCAGAACAGTGAAAAGCATGTAGGAGGGGATTGATTATACTGTCCTCTTCAGAATGATAATATGGATTTGGAAGAGATTTGGAATGTGTTAAGATGTTAGTCAAGTCTTACTGATGCTTTTTAATTTTCATTTGGATAGCTACGGGTAATTTATTTTGTTCCAGCTGGGAACATGTCTAGTGAAAAGGATAAAAAGTTGAATTAAAAACCTCTTGAGTCAGTTGCAAAGAGAATAAGCATTGTGATTGTGATTGACTTCCCTGATAGCTGGTGCTTTTTTTTCTGGGCTTTGCCAAGGAATGAGAAGACAGTAGAAGTTTGAATAGGTGAAGTTTGATAGCTTCACAAGTCATCCAAAACATGGGTGGGAGGAGAAAAATGTTACAGCCCAAGACTGCCTAGCACAGAAAATACTGAGATTGATGACTGTGGACTGTGCTTGCATGTGAGTTTTCAATATCTTCCAGAGTCACGAATTTTGTTGGGAGCAGTTTAAAAGAGAGATGGCAGGCAAAATTTCATGTGGCTTTGGTTCCCATTCTATTCCTATTTTTTTCCTGTTAGAGTTCTGTTTGCCTCATTTAGTGTTTTTGTTTCTTGCAGGAATTCACAGATCAATATTTGCAAAAAGGGTTTTATGTGGGATAGCTAGAAAAAAATGCACAATCATTAGTGTGTATGTGTGTATGCAAAAATTTAAGACCATTCTTCTTGGCCAGCTGCAGAATGGAGACACGAAGTCAATGTCTGCAAAGAGTTTGCATTATTAAATTGCGGAATTACTTTAATTGCAGATTTACATACATTACTTTAGTATGATCCCACAGAAAAGCCTCATCTCTTGGTTTCCTCTAGGAAAATCTGGCCCCCAATTTGAATTTGGCAACTCTCTTCTTGGAATGAAGACGTACAATATCAAACCCCCTTGTTGAAAACTGTAGTATAAATGTAAAATGCTTGAATAATCCATTTGAAGCTGCTACTTATGAGATTTTTCTGGAGCCAATTTTGTAGCCTTCAGAAATACCTGGGCTGAATTTACCTGAGAAGGAAATTATTTTCTGCTTACCTAAATCCGCCCCCACACCCCTGGCACAGTTTTCACTGGTTCCAGGAGTCTGCTATACTTCAAAGCCTTCCCCAATTTGCAGTGCTGCTCTGGGTTGTTAAGCACACAGGACCTTGTCCTTCTCCAATGTTAGCACCACTGATATCTTGATGAGTTCAGAGATAAACGCCTCCATAAAGCCTGTCTGCTGCTTCTCCATTCACCTCTTTATTTTTCAGTGGGGAAAAGAACTATTTTAGTTCTTTTCATTTCAATAAAAAAAAAGCAATATTGCTTTTTTTAATGGATCTGGGTTTTTTCCTTTCTGCAAAAACTTCATGGGAGAATGTGGTTAGGAAGAGATGACTTAACTGTTTTTCTGTTTTGTGGGAGATGTACCGGAGGTGAATGGAGAAGATTCCAATTAAAATGCCTTTTTTCCCTTGCTCTGTCTTTGGCAAAGTATGCTTGAGGAAGATGAGAAACTGTTTCATTTTTGCAAGGCAAGTGCTAACAATAGAAGTCACAGGAGTTAGAGAAAACTGGATTGGAAAGGCCATAAGTCTGTGCCTTTCTTTCTATTTAAAAATGGTATTGACTCACCTTGCTGTGCCTCTGAAAGGTCCTTTTCTAAACTATTCAAGTAAGATTTTTATGTCTGGAGCAATCCAGATTTCTCATGGACAAGAATTTCCAATCCTCCTCCATTATTTTTCATTGGCTAAATATTGAGAGTATTTTTGGAATTTCCCCTAATACAGTCCAAGCCCATACCTTCTTGCTCAGACCACCACAGATGAACTTGTAACTTCTTTTCTGTAGTAACCTTTTGTTTGCAAAGCACTGAGTGCTTCCCCTCCCCTTTTTCTAAGCCAAACAGTTCCTTTTTCATCCTTTTCTAGTTTACTGAGTTTTCTGTACCTCATGAACATTTTACTCTGCATTTCATCCACATGTTTGTGACCTGTGGTTCCAGGCCTGGACACAGCTCTGGCAGTGCTGGGTAAAGAGGAAGACTTTGACTGTGTCTTCTGGGAAGCAGAGGGAGTTCTTCACCCTGGAGAGGTTGTGTCTTTTGGCTTTCCAGCAGCTGTCTGATCTCCCTGTCTTGTGATCCTACCTGCCTCAACCAGCTGCTCTCTAGTTGCCTTGATGTCAGTGAACTATTCCAGGTGAAATTCAGACATTGTTTATTTGTCCTTTATTGAATCACACTGTTTATTCTTGTTCCATAATTTGCCACAGCTATTTTGAATTGTTTCACATCCCACAAGGTGCTCATATCTCTTCCCAGTGTAGCAGTGTCTACAGATGGAGTGAACATGTCTGTCCCTTCTTTGTTCCCTCCTGTGCTCTCTGCTGCCTTTGGGTCTGTCAGCAAGCCAATGGAAATAGCTCCTGGAGTCTGGTTTTTCCTGGCCCCTTCTGCTCATCACAGCTTGCCTAGAGCAACACCTCAGCAGGTCAGGATTCATTGGTATTTGTGCTTCTTTACCCTGTCATGTGTCCTCAGGGATGTAACTGCCATGCCTCAGTTTCTCTCTCTTTTAAAATGAAATCCATGATCCTGAAGACCTCTGCAGAGAGTTTTGAAAGCCAGGGATTTAGTATGCCTGCCCTCAGTGGAGGTTACAGACTGAGGACCAAAGAATTTACCTGGATTGCCCGGTTGAGACCTTTGGGATGGCATTTGTGCTCAGATCTGTCTGTCTGGGGCTGGCAGGGAGCTGCCTCTGGGCTTTGGGAGAAGGAATGAACTGGCTCATCACTGGCTGTTTGTAGCACAAATCAGAGAGTGTAATTGGGTCAGAATTAGCCCCTAAAGGTGCACATTTGTCCACATATGCCTCTGTGTGTCCTCTTGAAGGTCAGAACAGTGATGACACAGCCGAAGTGCTTTGGTTACCTAGAATATAAGTATTTTCTACAAAAATTACTTAATTTGACTTGCTTTTAAGGAGTGGCAGACTAACCTTACCAATCTATGGAAGTATTTCCTATTCTTTCACAATCCTGTACAGCTGCTCTTTTTTTCCTAGGCAGCTGCTTCTGTGCATGTGTCAGAGGGATTTGTCCTGCTTATTAGCTGAATTTATTTTCTTTCCGAAGCAAAACTGCAACTGATGTCAATGAGAACCTCATATTTCTTTTGGGCTAGAGCCATCTCAGAGCTGGGGCTGAGCAGCTGCTGCTGTGCCACGTCATAGAAATCACAGCCCTGTGCTTGCAGCAACCCAGATGAAATCTCTGGCAAATTAAATCAGCCCCAAACTCTTTATACAGCTACTGCACAGCCAGGGACCATTAGATAATGAAATGGGGAGAATAATGGGCTTGATCAGAGGTATTCCCCACACCATCAAAATCCCACTGCTGAGACATGCCTGGAGTACAAGTGTGCAGCTCTGCAGCTTTCCCTGTCAGTGTCAGGAAATTCCTGTGAGCTGTGTTCTGCTTGCAGGAAGGGAGTTCCTGGGAGCAGCAGCCACTCCCTTGTTTGTCCTTTATGATCATTTTACCCTGGTGGGTCATGGGGATCATGCAGAACTGCCCTGTGGTCTGGAGGGAGTAATGGGTTTATCTGCACCTGTGCCTAAATCTGCACTGCCATCTGAAAGGTCTGTCTCTCCTGGGAGGGAGGTGCAGCCGTCACTGATGGTAGCAGTCATGTCCTGGCTGGGAGATGAAGCTGGGCAGGACTGATGGCTCTCAGGCAGATCCTGTAAAACCAAGTGTTGGACTAAACTGTAGTTTCAATCAGTAACATAAAGACACTGCTTGCTTGGCCCTGAGAAGGTGGGAACTGTGTGGAAGAATAGGCATTAAGGTTATTTGTTGTCACATTGCACAGAGATAAAATATTGGGCTTCCCCAGAAGTTCAGAAGCTTAAAGCACATTTAAGCCCACTTTTGAAAATTAGTTAAGCTGGGACAAATATACACCCATGCTTTGCAGTAAAAAGGACTTATCCTTCACCAAGGATAGTGCTTTGGTTGCCTAAACACCAAGGCCAAATTTCCTTGGTAATCAGGCATGCATTACATTGCAAAAGCATAGCACATCTTCTCATTTCTGCACCGTGTTCTTGAGATGCCCAGGGAAGGGAGGAGCCCTGCAGCAGCAGGCGCTGAGTGCAGTGAGACAACTGTGCAAACAAAGCCTTGCCTCGGTCACTGATCACACCCTCCTGAAGAGGGCTCTGGAATTTAAATCACAGCAGATAACGCTGGCAGCTTTCACTGGGGAAGCCTCACACTTGAACTGCAGAACTTGCAGCAAGAATAAATCCTGAGGTGTGTTTGGATGAGCCTCCCCAGCACCTTGCAATGCACTGCTTGTTCACCTAACTCTCCAGTGGTGCTGTTTCCTCACTCTTGCCTCATGCTGATCTAACAGCTGGGCTGGAAAAGGGAATTTTCCCCTGCTACCTACCTCTATTTTTTTTCCTGTTTTCCTGCAATGTCATCATTTCCCTACTGCTTACCGTTGCTCACCCTATTCCATTCCTTCCTCTCCAGGCAATCCCAAATATCCTGATTCTTCTCTGAGGTAGCAACTACCTTAAAGGGTCAAAACTTTGCAGGGAGGAAGGAAGCTTTACCTTCTCCTGCCTTATTAGAAGGACTCAAGGGCTTTTCTTCCTTGGCTGAGACTTGCTGCTGAAATATCTGGTAGTCCAGTTTGTTTATCTGGCTGCTGGCCTTTGAAGGATGTGCTGCCACAGAGTTGTCATGAGAGCTGCTGGCTGGAGCAAATGAGAACAAATGAGAGGCAGAGATTATGGCCTGAGCAGCAGCAGCCCTGCCAAAACCTGGCCCCAAGTCCAATAGCTCTTAAACTGTCTAACAATTCAGACTAAAGGAGGTGCCTCACAAGAGGTGCTGGCAAACAGCAGCTCTGCCTGATTCACCTTCCAAGGGCAGCTCTACAAACTGCACTTCCAAGGTGCTGCAGGCTCTGAGCAACAAAGCAAAGCAATGCCCTGTTCCTACTGTGTGCCACAGCATCACCTGCCCCCATGCCCAGGGGAAAGGTGGCACCACCTCAGGGGTGCTGTGATGGGCACTGAGGGCTGGAGAGCAGGGCAGGGCAGGATGATGGCACCTGCACCCTCCTGTTTGGAGTCCTGGGCAGGGGGGAATGCAGGGCATCCTCAGCAGCTCTCACTCAGTCTTCTGCTTCAGAGACATCTTCAAGGGTGAATTGCAGCTTCATGAGAGGTGCTGTCTCTTTTTCTGAGCCCTTTCTGTGCGAGAGCAAGGACAGACAATGCCTGGAGAGGAGGAGTGATGATGGGATCAAAGCCTGCAACCAAGAGCAGGGATCAGCTTCCCAAAGGCAAAGAAAAGCCACAGAGCACAGGCTCTGTGGAGAGGGATGCCTACAAAAAGTGTTTCTGAAAACACCTGAAGGCATTATCAGAAGTTAATGCCAACCTTTTCTGTAAATTTACTGTATAGGTGTCTTGCTGAAACTGTGAAGCACAGTAACGTGGATTGGATTAAGCAGATAAAACCAAGGTACAGGAAGGGAAGAGCTCATCTAGGACCACAGGGCAGTGCTGAGACAAGGCTTGGTTTTCTCCTTGTGCCCTGAGTGACCAAGATGCTGTGGAGCTTTTGTTTTAGTCCATGGAATGATTCAGTTTACTAATTGTATTTCTGCCACAGAGAGTGGGACTGGCTGTGTCTCTTTGATGTCTTTCACATGTTTTAAAAGAAGAAAAAGTATTTATAATGCAACTACAAAACCAGAATTCCCTGAGCAAGATAGGAAGCTCAGGCTTTTATCTGCCATTTTAGAGGTGGTTTCTCCACAAAGTGGGACATAAAGTGAGTTGGCCTCAGAAATTTTTTTTTAAAAAAAGTTCTATTGTCTTTCAAATTCACTTCCCCTCCCAGTGAGAGAGGATCAAAGAGATACAGTTAGGTAAGTGTCTGAAATTGATGAGTTCAGGTAGGTTGAAATTTTTTTAAAAATGCCTCATTATTTTAGTATAAACCCTCAAAGCAACTGAAGGAAAGCAAGAGGAAACCTACATCAACCCTCAAAGCTGGATGGAATTGAACACAGCAGATTATTCATTGGTTTCCTATAGACACAAAGGAAAACAAATTAGGCTGTTCACAGAAAAATTGCCTGTTTGGTTAGTAAGTCAGAATATCCTTCCTGCCTCTTCCTCAGCCTGGAGGTCACAGATGCACCATTAAACATGAAATGTCAATGAAAGAAAGGATTGGGAACTGATAGGAAGACAACAACCTTTTTCTGAGTATGACAGAGTCTAGAAGGAAAGAGGAAACAGAGGAATTGCAAACTCTGTTGTATCAGTAAACCAGTTCCTTTTATTTTCATGGTACATACTGAAAACCACTAAGAATTTTTTTTTTTAATTTTCCCACAGCACCCTTCTTCTGTATTTAAGGACAGAAAAATATTAGAAAAGAACAGAATGAGAAATTGTAACTTCATCAGGTCATCTGATCTTAGACAGGTGGAGTTGGTAAAATAGCTAATAAACAGTCTAGGAGACATCAGCAGGAACAAATGTCTAATAACTTCTAATTCTGATATTTTTGAAAGGCAGATCTGTATTAGTCTTCCCCCACCCTGATTTACTCTTCATATTCCAGTCTCAAAGAATTCTGGGAATAGTCAGGAAAAGGAAAGAAATATGGGAGGTTTTTTCAGTGATCACTTCTAGTTGTCACCCTACAAATGAGCCATCTCCTTAAAGCTAGTTCACTGTTCTCTTAATAGTGTTACTTAGAAACTAATTTTTAAAAATCCCACATTTTTCAGTGTGCTGGCAAATAAGCACAAAGGTAACAAATAAATCTATGAATGCTTCTGGCAAAGAAGGGATAGGGTGCACTAATGTATGATGATGCTATTCCTGATGAGCTGAAATTTTGGGGATCTTGTTTGATGTGGGATATACAGATCCTAACAGCCTTGATGCTTTTCAATATTTGAGTCTGCTCTTCCTGAATGAAGATGGTCTGCATCAGAAATCTATGTACACTGGGAATGTAGAAGCAATATTAATGTTTGCTCTGCACTCCTCAGTGCAGCAGGGCTCTGATGAAGCTGAAGGAGTGTGAGCAGGCACCAACACCAGGGCTGCAGGATGGCTCCAGTGGCCAAGGGATTGATGTGCTTGGCTAGAAGCTGGCTTTCCAAACGGTTTGCCACATAAAAATAAATAAAGAAAGAAACCAAGCAAGCATGTGAGGACAGATGGGGTTCCTGATTTGCTTGAATGGCCAATGTGTGTGTGAAAAATCTGTGTGCAATTTTAGCACCACAGAAGCACCAGGAAAGGCAATCTTTATACTTTGTCTGACTCCTATTGCCGTGGGGACGATCATTCTATACTTGCCAAGCAAACCATTTGATTAAGCGCTAAACTTGAAAAAAAGTAAATAGCCTCTTTAAACACGTTAAGCACAACCTGTCACCTACTTAGATGCTATTTAAACATAACCTATTTAAATATGCCTTCACCTAAGTCCATGTGCATCTTGTTTCATGCCACATACCTTGTAAATTAAATGACTTAAAACTAGGTGATAAAATACAAGTACCACCAGCTTTGCTTAAAAATGCAATGAACAGTCATATGGGGTTTAAAATAAGTTGTGCTGCCAGTCTGTGGCATCCATTAACGTCTAAGAGAAAAAGAAATTCATTAACAGAGCTCGACAGTGGCACCTACACTGCACTACCATCACTGTTCTTTGTCAGATACTTTAAAATGTTTGCATGTCTCCTTCATTTCACCAGGCACCTGAATTTGTCTTCTGTATTTTCTGTTGAGTTCAAAATGTGTCTGAAAAGAGGAGCAGGGACTGGATGTAGCTCATCTTTATCACTTCCTATCTTCTTGCCCTTTGTTCCTGCACAATCTTTGTATAGACTGAGAGGATAATCCTATTCTGCACCTCCTTGCAGAGACAGGCACTCTTCCATACTCCCCCCCACACCCTGTTACAGGTTTCCAGACCAGGAAAGCTGATGAGCTTTGCAGTCTGGGGGCTGGCATTGTGTCCTGGGGCTGGCCCATGATGTGACTGTGGGTTGGTATGACTGTGTCCAGCTGAGGTGTGGCTTTGCATTGTGATCTCAGTCACCCATTTGATGGGGTTTTCCCACTCCCACCCTGTCCTTTACAATGAGATCCTAAGTTCTTTATACCCGTGTTTGGGTCTGTGAGAGTTGGAGTGCAGTGACTCTGTCCAGAGCAGACACACTGCTATGACATAGCTAACAAAAGATTCCACCAGCATCTCCTTCTGGACAGCAGTGAGAGAGGCTTGGACTGGGAGTTTTAGTCATGCTGTGAATTAAAAACTGAGGTTTGTGTGAAGAAGACGGTTTCTTCCCCTTATCCTATGGTTCCTTGTGGGAGTCCAGACAGGCAGATGGTCTTTGCTCGCTGTAACTGTCTTTATGAGAACATGAAGGGTGATTTATTACCATTTCCATTAACTGCTCCTAATGCAAAGAGGAAATGTTAGAAGTCACTCCTCCCTGGAGGAGAGGTGATGCTTGACCTTCTCTTGAAAGAGAGAAAGGAGGAGGGGAAATGCTAAGAGAGGATGTTCTGCTGGGATGCTGTCATTGGGAACAGCAGTGACCTTTTCCCTGTGGTCAGCAGGTGGCATCATGAAGATAAATTGCTTCAACTTGCAAGTTAAAAGATCTTTGTGCCGAGCAAGAAAATTAAAATAACCCTTCCAAAAGTCAAGCAGTATTGCAACTTCAGTTCATGTTTTCTAATTCTTTTATGGAAATAGTTGCTCTGCATGGAAATGTGAGGCGCCTAGTGTAATTTGACTACTAAAATTGACTGGTGATGGATGTCTTGTAGAAGATTTTATTTGCAAGATTATGCCAAACTCCTCTGTCATTCTGGTGAGAATGAGAACTACTGGGAGGATGCAGGCACTCCTGTCCTTAGGGGTCACTGCCACTAAAAAAGCAGGATTTTTTTCCCCATTGAATCTCAGAGTCTCTTTAGGAAGGGTAATAATCAGTGACAGTACATATGGTTCCACTCCATCCATACCCATTTTTACTTCTAGCACTATCCACTCAGTAGTACCTTAAGGTCAATATAAAATAGAGTCTGCAGAATTGCCATGGTGATAGCTGCAATTCCTCCCTCGTGGTTCCAAGTGATCTGGAAGGGCAACTCTGACAGGTACTTTCTAATTTACTGCTCAACCTCGTTTTCTGCCCATGGAGTTTATAGGGAAGGTCACTCGTCACATCTCATTTCTTTAACATTGTCCTTATTCTCTTTATTACAAAGCAAAAGTGGGATCAAATGATCAGGCACTGTATGAGAGGAAAGAAGAGCAAAAATTTTTGAGCAGCTATGGACCTTCTGCTGTTTTACATGTTGGGATTCAGTGCCTGTTAGATTTCTGCAGGAATGTGGACAAAGACATGGGAAGTAGGACATGTGCTCAAAGGATGTGCACATATGGAGTACTCAATTCTGCTGCAAACCAGAGCGGTCCCTGCCATTAGCAGCTGAGCAGATGCCTTTGGTCTCTGGAGAACAATATACCTGCTGGTAATTAAACTGTGGGGTGTGCAGCCTGTCACTGGAGTGGGGCACATCACAGTGGTGGTCACAGATCCATCCTAGCTGAGACTGTCTCTATAGCTGCTCCCTGAGATGTGTCTGCAGGGAGCTGAGAGCACAGACCTGCACCACCCTGCCTGCAAATGGGGCCAGCCAAGACCTCAAGGTGCAGCCCTGGGCTGCTCAGTGCTCACTATGATGTGGTGGGAGCCTTCTAGGGAGTTCCCAATCTCTGGTGTCTCACACTGAGGGATGATGGTGTTGTTAGTGCATCTCCAAGCTCACTCCCCTCAGACACTCCCTGTAGAAAGCACCCTGTTAACTTCACCAGTGGGAATCAGGAGCAAGAGTTACTGTTCCCAGGCTGGCCAGGTTAGGGGACTGGGATGTAGATTTCAAGTACTGTGATGTGTGTTGGTCTGGGGAAAAGAAGGGCTGGACCTTTCTTGGGAAGGAAAGAGATCAGTTATGCTCTGAATAGGTTGCAAAAGAATTCAGTGGGGGCTTCAGGTTAATTTCCTTACCTCTGTACCCTCACACATCTTGCCTTCAGCCTTACACATTTTTGCATTTCTGGGCTTATTAGAATGAGTTGCCTTAATATTAAAATACTTTCCAGAGCTGAAGGAGTTAACTGCTTTCACTGAGGACAGCACTCTCCTTTTTATTTTATTTTTTATATTTTAAATGACGTGTGATTCTGAGAGTCACAGAGCTGATATTTAGCTGGTCTTAAGTAGTGAGACTTAGAAAGCCTCCAGTGCCAGGGGCCATCAGTGACATTGCAAGGGCTGCAGTGGGAGATGGATTTGGTTCTAAGGTTTGAGGGGAGACACAATGATTTGGATCCTAATAGCACAAAACACATGGAAAAGGAACTCTAGTGCTTAAAGGGCTTTTATATGAGGAGTAACAGCCTCAACAGGATGGTCTAACTGGCCATGACGAGGATGAGGTGCTCTCCAGATCAGGTGCTGGTCAGGAGCACTCCCCACCTCTGCTCTGCAAGTATGTCATTTAGGGAACATCCTGAAGCTGAAAAACAGGCAAAGGTGTGTTATGTTAGTCTTCATTGCTGAGTTGCCTCCCCCAGCCCAGGGAATTATTTTTCTTATAGATAATAACCAATCATTCCCAAATGCATCACTTGAAAGGTCTTTAGGCTGAATGCCAGGATATTGGAACTAATAGGGAGCCCCGGGATGGGGATGGATGGGCTTGGCTGCAGCCTGGAGATATTTATGTGTGTGTACACACCGTATTTCAGAGACAGCCAGAGCAGCGTGCTTAGATTCAGATTCACCATGGAAAGGCTCTAAACCCATTTTCAAACTGGCAACATAATTTAAAAGGCCTTGCAGTGCTTGGGATGACTCAAGCAAAAGTCCTCCCTCCCCTTTCCCCGTGTCACTCACATCTCACCTTGACTGCAGGTGGCTGGAGGTGATGGATCGGGGAGGAAGGGGACAGCGAGGGGACTGCTGGAAAACGCCAGGGCTGCAGCCCCGAGGCTGCTCAGAGCTCGGCACAGCTCAGAGGAGCAGGATGGGCAGCTGGGGCCGGGGGTCCCTGCCGGGGGTCCCTGCTGTGCCATCAGCCCTGCCTGCCCGGCACTCCCAACTTTCTGTCAATGAGCGCCCGTGCTCCGCTGAGGAGAAAAGCAATTTCTGTGCAAACCTGGGAAGCGTCTTGAGGGACTGGGTATATCGAAAGCATCTCCTGGCGCTGCAAAAAGTGGGACAGTCTTCCCGTTAGGTTTTTACTGTGAATGGATTTTGAAGAAAAAAGCTGTAAGTCAGCCCTTTTTCTTTCCTGTTTAATATATAAAATCTCTGCTATGTGCGAGTCTGGTCTGTGCAGGATCCATTCCAGTGAAGGGAACTTGGCACACATACTGCAGTATCATCCCCCTTCTGCAGTAGATGTGCTGTAACAAAATGAAATTCATTGTCTGCTCCCACCAGGAGCCCGTCCATCCATCTGCTACCTATCATTGTCTGTCTGTCTTAGAGATTTAAGCAGCCACCTTCCTCTGCACCTGTCACAAGGAGCAGTAATAATAGTAGCCTTTGACATGTCCAGCCCTTTTCTCTCTCCCTTTTCAAGTCTTTGTTAAAAGCAGGGATTTTCTGTGGGAGAAAGAGAACAGACAGAAGCAGTGCTCATATTATAAATGACTTCAGAGAAAAGGTTTTTCACCAGGAGAAATATATCCAAGGGACTGGTCTTTTCTGGGGGGGGTCAGTGCCCACTGGGCTCCTGGCTGGATGAACCTTTCTTCCCAGCTGCTGGGGCCCTGGGGTCTGCAGTGCCCTAGGCAGCAGAGCTGCTGTGTGTGTGTGCACAGGGAAATGAAGGCGCTGGTATAGCCATGGCTCCATCTGTGGATTTTTTGGAAAAATGGACCTCCATTTCAGAATGGTGACAGAGAAGGGTCCTTATTCCCAGCTCTGGTATGCTCAGGGCTGCCCAATTCCTGGAGTTGTCAGACAGCTATGCCTCCTACCAGCTGCTGTTCATGTGTCTCAGCTGCTCTGGGCTGCAGCTACAGCCTGTAGGAGATGGCTGCAGCGACCTGACTGGCAGGGACAACTCACAGTTAACTTCAAGTCACCAAGAAGTCATAGCCCTAATGGGAAAAGGGGTGTTCAGCTGCCATCAGCCAAGGCAGGGTGAACCTGCACTTTGCCTTTATGCTTTCCCAGACAGCTACCTATCTCCCACTCCACTGCTTGCTGGTGGGATGTGGGTGGGCTGGGCTGCAGGGTTGTACTGGGGAGTATCAGGGGTACCAGGGCATAAAAAAAGAACTAGGAGGCCGGAGTTTAGAGATGAGGAAAAGCAAATGTCTTCTTGTCATTCCCTAGTTTCTATGGCAAACCCTCTTCTGGATCTGAATGGATTTTTTTGGATTCTCATCTAAGGGAATAGGAAGGTGGGAGTGAAAAGGCACAGGTCAAAAACCAAGGCTTTCAGCTCCTTGCTCTCAGTGGGGAGTCCTGCACCTCAGTGTTCCTTGGTACTCTGAGCTGTGTGGGCTGTGAGCTTTGGAGAGGAAAAGGAGAAACTGTCCTGGCTATGTCTCTGGAATATGACCTGCTCTTGAGTGCCATCGCTTCAGCCTTGCAGGGGCTCACCCTCAGTAGGTGTTCTTGATCTGAAAGTTAATTTCCTGGGCTGTTCTGACATTTCAGAACTGACTGTGTCACTTGAAAGTGAGTCTTGTTGCTGAATTTCATAGGCACAGAGCTGGCAGCTTGCTCTGCCTTGCCCGGAGCAGAGGGAGGCAGGGATGGTACGGAGACCCTTGGGAGGGGACAGATGAGCCCTTCATTCAGTGTGTGGCCTGAACTTTCTGAAACCTTGAACACACCATGCTGGCAACAAAGCTTGCTGAGGATGTGGTATCCTAGTACAGTTGCCAGCTCCATGGGGAGGCTGATGGGAAAATGAATCTGTTGGATTTGACTGCTGTGGACTTGGAGCTTAAGACACAGAACAAGACTCAGGACTCCTGGGTTTAAATGCTGTAAAATTCCGGCTGCCTTTAGGCCTCATAAGAGACATTGAATAACTTTTTGCCAGTTAAAAATTGAATATATTAATTATAAGAAGTCCTAGTAGGAATTATGATGGTAGCTATTAAGTAAACAGTTAATCTTGAAAACTGGAGCTTGAAAAGGTTAGAGAAATTTAGTCTGGAAGTGCACATATATGATAAATATTGGCCATATAAGAGAAAAAAAATCCTGGCCTAAAAAGTGTATTAACACTAAAGACATTTATATGGAGGTTTGTTTCCTTTGTGAGGTGGTTAATCCTTAGGGTTCCTAAATGGTGCTACATCAAACTAAACTAGGCAGTTTGGAAAGACAATTCCACTCCAAAGAATCCAAGAACAGCATAGAATAATGCCAGTATTTTTCAGCCTGCTTTATAGAAATACATCAGTAATATACTGCATTGTGGCAAAGTGGCAGTCAGAATGGGTACCAGAAGGGACAAAAAACATGCTGAGCCCAGCTAATGCTCTCAATCTGGTGAGGTCTTTCCCAACAGATATTTCACTTAGTCTCTCTGAGGAACAGCTCATCAATAAACAGGTTGGCAGCTTGGCTCTGGCTCCAGTTTTCAGAGGGCTCCTGAGAGGGTTCTGGAAGAACTGGACTTGAGGATTTGTGCAGCACAAGCAGCTGTGGGCAGGTGCAGTGTAACAACTCATGGCAGGTCAGGCTTTGGTGAAGCTCTGCTGCAGCTGGACACCCTCCTGGGCATTGCTTTGTGTCCTGGAGAAAAGCTTTTACTGAGTCAGGCTTGCAGGGAGTAAAGCCCCCTTTGGAGTCTTGGAGCCAAGAACTCCACTGTTTGTGGTGTCCCAGATTTCACTGCTCAAGAAATGTGTGACTTTCTCCACAAGACCTTGATTCATTCACTTCTGACCTTTAGAAGATGCAGTTCCCTCCATGACAGATCCTAGGTCAGCTCTTGGCCAAAGCTCAAAACCCTTTTGCAAGACCCAGCCATCCTTCATGAGACCCTTTGGACATGTTTAATTCCTAGGCTACTAAATGTGTGCAGTGACCCTCTCCATAGCAACCAGTGAAAATGTCAATAATCTCTGTTATTGGAAACCATGGGAAATTGTGTACTCAGGAGTGAATACAGATTTCACTGGTTTAAGCACTAAGACAAAAGCTTTTCAAGGATCAGCCATTTCACCGCCAAATGAAAACAGCTTGAAAAATATATTAAGGGCATTTGAAGAGTTTTGGTAATAAAATAAAACATTTAATAAAAAATAGTTTGCAGTTCTGTATTGTCTTTCAGCAGTGATTTACCGTCAGGGTCCTGCCTGGATATTGCAAAGAAAGGTTTACTAGGAATACAATAGATAACAAATTAAAGAGATTAAATCTCCTCCCTGTGTGTATGTGTTAATAAAAGATCCTCATAATACTCCTGGAATACAGGAAGTATAAAAGACAATAGTGAAAGTATAAAGTGGAAATAGAATGTTGTGACTAAACTAATCAGTGGATAATTGAATGGCCAGTGTGAGCAGTCCTGCTGGCAGCTCACATAGATTTCAGCAGAGCTCACCCTTGTATGTGGAGAATAAAACTGACCTCGATATGAAGGGCTGCAAAATGTCTGAATACACTTCCCTGAAATGTTGTGCATAAAATTAATTCCATCATTAATAACTGACCCATGTTTTCCATTCTGAGGAATCCAATTTACCTTCTGGCAACCCACAGACCAAGCACCAGGATAGTTTTTGGAACAGGAGGGGAAAGTGGAACTGCATTTTATTGGTACCTGTTCTGTCAATACAGGGAGAGTAGGGGTAGATCCACAGCAATATCAGTCTTTCAGGGGAATTTCCATCAGAAAAAGTTTGGATACCTTAGTACCTGTAGAAACTTAGCTTAAATGTATTGTCCAAGTTAGTTGTTAGAGGATAGAAAGCTGATGCTTTGGCTTCTGACAGCTTTTAACCTTTACTTTTTGATTCCTCACACAGTAAGTCAACTGGAAATTGCTCTGTGTTTCTCTGACAGCACACACTTTCTTAGTAGCCTATTTTTCTGGGGCTTTCAGGCATTTGTGATTTGCTTCTATTCTTAACAATGCAATATATAGAACTGGAATGGGTGTCTTCCCAAATTAATCTTTGAAAGCACTGCTATGTTTCTCTTCATTTTCATCTATGTCCTTTTGGTGTCTGAAAAGATGGGCATGTGCACATGTACGTGTACACATGTACGTACAGACTGACAGACACAGATTTAACATTCAAGCTGTCTGAATGTAAGTTTTGAAAAATATCAAATCTATTACTCAGAGATTATAAGAGGATTGAAATTATAAGGCTTTTAAAAACATATGTTATTTTGAGTTCAATGTATACTTGCTTCAAGCTGCTCTGTGCAACCATGGAGATGAGAAAAGTACTTTCAGTAAATGAAAGCCGGAAATTTTTAAACTGAATAATTCTAGTAGCTGGGGCTGTAAGTGGCCTATTAAGAAATCTTGGAACTTAGACTGATGTGGCAAATTTGACAACAGTGAATATGAAATAGATTTGCAGAATGCAGTTGTGTGACCCTGGTTACCTGGCAGCTGGCAGCATGAAAATTCCCCTGTACGGCTATGAGCTGGCTTCATTTCTTATGTCTTGTTCTTCTGTTTATTACCTTCTAGTTCTCAGATAATGGGAAAGATGAAAGCTGGCACATTCTCTCCTTTTGAAAGACTTTTGCAAGGGTAATTGACTGGTGAACGAAGCAGGATAACCTGGAACAAAACAGGACCAAAGCACTGGCATTTAACTGGGGTCTGACCACAGACACTGAGTGTTATATCAGCAACTTCAGGGAATACAGGGCTAGGAAAATTGGACAAACAGGTTGCAGAACTCAAGGAGAGGGATAGGATTTTAAAGAAAGGGTGTCTGGAATTAACATCAGAGTCTATCAAACACTAATCAAACATACAAATCTAATCAAGTATGTAGAGAGAGACTCAGATTTGGCATTTAAGGGGATAGTTTGCTTTGACTGTTGGGAGAGGATCATGGTGCTCTGTAGAATGCTCACATCAATCCAGAGAGCATCCCCACTGCAGCAAGGAAGGCAAAGCATAGGCATTCATGAAGCGTGTCCTACCTTGAATCGTTCTTTTTATTTAGTGCCAGTGAGGAATTGTGTTTAGAAACCTGCAAGTTAGAGGTTTCTGAATAGTTATGCTCTGAATTTCAGGAGGATAATGATCTAGCAAGCCATAACCTCCAGCCAGTGGTGAGTTGGAGGATTCAGGGGGTTTTTCAGGCTGTCTAGTCCTTTTTCTGCAAAGCAGGGAAAGCAGTCTCCAGAAAACATTCCCCAGGGAACAGGCTGGGGCTTCTCAGGGAAGGAGAGGAAACCCATGCCCCTACCAAGACCAAGGTGGCATCTTGGGCTCCCAGCCAATGCTAGTAGCTCTGTGGGTGGCTGTGCCAGCTCCTACACCAGCTCTGCTGGCTCAGTGCTGCTGCTGGGAGGGCTCCTGCAGAGTCAGAGCGCAATGGTGTGGAAAGCACCAGCTCGCTATGAATGTATAAGTAGCTCACTGCATTCAATTAACAGAAAATTTGGTTTGTCTCATTGCTGAACAATTGCAAAGTGGAGAAATTTAATTTTATGGTGGCTGAGATCCTTTTGTATGAAATGACAAACTAAGGAAAATCCAGCAGTACAGTTATCTATCATGAAGCTTTATTACAATTCCTTCTACTATATAAATGGCACAGTGAAAAAAATCCCTAATTAGTTTAGACAGCAACAGTTTTCTTTCATTAACATTAAAGGATTGAAACTAGTAGTAGAGTCCTTGCACTGCCTGGTCATGATGAAAAGTCTCCCTCTCAATTAATAGCAGATGATTTCACCAAAAGCCATGTTTCCACATATTGGATCATCAGGCACTCCCTCGGCCCCTCTTCATGGCAAAGAGAAGGATGCAAGTTGCATCCAGTGGGGTGGACTTGTTCTCCTGTCTCTGTTTCCATGACATTGACTGGAAGAGCTTCAGTTTCAGTGGAAGAATTATGAAGTGAAAGGCCTCAGGAGGGGCAGGTTGGCTGTGGGAGCTGAAGATGCCATGACATTTTCTCATTCTTCTGTTCAGCTATTCTGTCTTTGCAAAGTTTTAGCCCTGTAGTTCTGGAAGAAAATATACCCTTTTGCTTCAGGGCTTTCAGCAAATGTATGAAGAGGCAGCTTTCTTTCTGTGCAGTTCATTCCATTATGTTTCTTCTAAAGTGATTGGTGCTGACTACCTTCCTCAGCACTTACATTTGTTGTTGTTAAAGACAGAATAATGTTTCATGGTTATCTTTTTCAATACTATTACAGTGAATGTGGTGCACCCAGGCAGGGGGAATGGTGAGGAGACAGGAGGATTTTTCCAGCACCTTGTAAGTTGTTTTTGTAAGAAAGAGGTGTTACCCTGTGTAGCAGCATCTGAAAGGAGAAATTTCCTTTTTCTTCACTTGTAGCTCTGTATACAGTAAATAGCTCTGATCACCACTAATGGCTTCTCCTTCCTGAAAGTCTTATCTTAAAAAATAGGTCATGGACGTCAGTCCAGGCTGAAAAGTTTGGATCTAAAGTCTGCTCTCTGTGTCATAAGTTCTGGCTTTTTTTTCTTATCCTCAATGGACCAGCCTCAAAGTTTGTCCTCAGAAGCTGTTGCAGATCTCAACTTCCCCTGACAGCAGCAGTCATGCAGAGCTGGTGTCCATCCACAACCAGAGAAAGGACAGAGGATCAAAAGGCTGTGCCCTGGAGGTCATATTTTCAGGAGAGGGGGAAAGACATCAGAAAAGCACTGTGGGGTGTATCTGTGTAGGTGGAGTTTGTTCCTGCTCTGATATCTAGCATTTAGAAACACTATTCCAAAAGACAGCTTGTGCAGAAATACAAGCAAGGAGAAGCCTGCCTCGAGCTTAAACTTTTCAAAAAGAGAGGTCAGAGGTGATGTTCTCAGAGTTCAAATGGCAAAGAGATTTTTTGAGAACAAAGGCATCATTGTCTGAGCAGATGTAATATTTGGTGATTGGAAGCTGAAGACATAAATTCCTGGTTAAATGAAAAATGTAATTTCATCAGGGAGGCTAATTCAAAATTTATCTGAAGATGAGGGGAGCCTTAATTCTTGGAAATTTTTCATGAGCTCAATTATGAGACAGTGTCTGGCCATGGCTATTCTGGGTGATTTTCCCTTTTTGCTGGGCTGCACATTGGGGCAGGTGATCACAACTATTTCTGTTGGGAGACTTGTGTTGGTGTTTTTTATGGTGCAAAAGCTCTGTGAAGAAATCTTTGAGTCACTATGGCTCTTCTGCCAAGCAGGGAATGTATTTCAAATGTGCACTGAAGAACAATGAAGGTGCCTTGTTGGCAGTTCCTGATATATTAGTCTTTGATAAGGGATGCAGATCCGTTAAATTATTTAGATGAAGAGGGACGTTTAGTTTGTCTGAATATCAGATCTCCTGGGTGAGAGCAGATTCGTTTATAAAAAGAACTGCACTTAATGTGTCTGCAGGGAATGTTGATTAAAGGAAATGTTGGGAAGGAGATACAACACAGGACAGGGTGGGAGATGACCGACAGATTAACACAGGTTAATTCTGAAAGGGAACAAGAGATGTGCTCCAAATAATGAGCAGGGATGTAGGAAAAGAGGGAAAGCTTGCAGAGCTGCTAAATATGTCATCCATGTTTTGGACTTGTTTTCCTTCAGAGATGTGACAACACTGAGAAATTAACGGGAAAATTCCAGAATTGTAAGAAGAATTGAGAAGCCACAAGAACCTTCCCAAATTAGGCTTGAGTCCTTAGAGGAAGACCTGTTCTTGGGAGGCAAGATGTGGTTAAATGTGGGGTTAGGCTGTAAAGGAATGCAAGAGAGAGGAAAATGTGAGGATGCAGAATATATGCCAGGATATTTTTGAGAAACTGGGCTAGTCTATAAATCTAACTTGCATAGTCCTATTAAATATAGGCTAAAAGGACCTCAAAGTTAGCCTGTGTTTATCCTTCCTACACCTTCCTGGCAGGCT
Source organism: Toxostoma redivivum (assembly GCA_013397375.1). Taxonomy (NCBI): domain Eukaryota; kingdom Metazoa; phylum Chordata; class Aves; order Passeriformes; family Mimidae; genus Toxostoma; species Toxostoma redivivum. The sequence continues at coordinate 437,964 of VXBI01012199.1, read as the reverse complement.
GGGAAGTGCTGGCAAACTGGGGTGGGGAGCTGTGGTATCGTTTTATTCCATGTCACCCAGCTGATGGTTTTCTGAGCTCTGAGTTAGAACCCAGACAATCCAATCGGGAGGTGACACTGGTACTGTTGAGTTCTGAGAAAGGGGAATTTCTGCTGGGACAACACTGATTTATTACCTTTCTCCAAAGAAGGCCACATGGCTCATCTGTGACATGCAGGATGGGATAACAGGCTTTGTATGCTTGTTTGGTTTTTTCTTTCCCATACTTCATTACTTCTGAAATTTTAGAGTTCTAAGGAGTGTGTTTCTTAATAGTTCAATGGAAATCTCTATTTCCAAGCAGTGCTACAGACAAAATAAGAAATTTTAAATAGCTGAAATTTAAAAATTTTAGTGGAGGAGGGACATTTTCCCTCTGGAATTTCCTATTTAATTTCCCTTCGAGCCATTTCTAGGCATTCATAAATTTTCATTGCATGAAGGATATATTTGTAAAAATATTCCAATGTGAATAGTCTTTCAGGGAAATAACCCTTTCCTCTCTGAGCACTCCATACTGTGATGTCATGAAGATGCAAAGGGAATCCTGAACCTTCCGTTCCCTGCAGGAATAACTGCAAGGCTGAGACATCAGTCTTTTAGCCAGCACAGGTTTGATTTCTATTGTCTTTTCTGTGGATTTGTGGACCTGGATGTTTTTGTGATTCTGTGCATCATTTGTGCAGTTTTACAGTAAGAATATAATTTACTTCTTCTGCAGAGCAGCACCTGTTCCTGCATGTCAGGAGAGAGTAACCTTTATGTGAATTACTTTGGAGATTTTCAAGCTGTGGTCCATGGAACCCTGTTGATCTTAAGATTAGGTTTCACAAGCCCATGGAAAATAACTTGGAAAAACAAAAGCTTGCCATCTGTAGACTCAGATTTGTGGCCCCAGGGGGCCACATTTCCATCTGAACATTTGTAGGAGTTTACAGATGTACAGAATTTGGAAATTTCTCATGCAGAGTGATCAAAATGAAAGTTTGAGAAGCTGGTTTAGAGTTGTAGGAGACTTGCTAGAAAACCCTTAAACCTCAAGCTCTCAAAAGTTTTGGTTTACTTGTTCGGTGAAACCAGGATGGCTGTTGGGTACCAGTGGCCTAATGAGTAAAAGCACGAAGAAAGGAACCAAAATTCTCTCCTAAGGTCTATTCAAAGAATTAAACCTTGATAAATATGAATGATGGATAAAAGAGCTTCTGAGATCAAGGTCTGATTGAGCACAATATGTGGTCCATTCCAAATTGCTTCTGTTAAAAAAGTCAAACAAACTATTTGCCTCAAAAAAAGGAAAACTTGCAACATTTTGTTGCTACTGGGAATCATTTACTTAACTGAGTTTTTGGTTACAGTGCAGATGCTACTGCAGGAAAAATTAGATCACTGACCCAGATTTAAGGGACTGGATCTTAAAATTAAAAAAGAAGACAAAAAATGCCAAAACACACAGCAGAGCTGAAAGAATCTTCCAGAATGTTTTTCACCTTCCAGAACTGCAGCTCAAGGAAGGTCATGTCACCAGTGTTCATGCATGATGGGGAAGATGCATTCAGCTGTGCTGCCATGATTATCTTTGTGGGATGGACTCCCAGCACAAGAAACATCATTACTGGATGATCTTTGTGATGGAATATAAGCACTTGCTCTCCTGTGGAACAATGCATTCCTCACAACTATACCTTTAGTGATTAACTCTGAGATGTAATGTCTGTATGTGCATCATCTCTCTGTTGTTGTGAACAGACATATATTCTGGTCTTTGGATTCTGATTTTTCATATATGTTAGCATAAATGTTCAATAACTCAAGAGATCTAATGCTTATCTTAGTGATGAAGTGTGGGTTTGCTCTATAGATGTTTATGAAGTTACTTTGTTTTTATATCATTTTGACAAAGGAATCAATTACAGTGAAATTGCTTTTTGTGTGTTTCTTGTTACCTGCAGGATGTATTTTCAGGGAGTAATATCACATCCTAACTAGGTGGATAAGCAGACAAGCATATTTTTAAACAGGATAAATGAGCCCTGGTAAAGCACTGAACTAACATTACATTCCTGCTTATATCCAGCTAATTCACTGCATCGCACAATCTATCTCTGGATGTATGATGAGATTTTTGGAGGCATACATAGAAGCAATTCAGTAGGTAATGTACACAAATTTTCAGCCGAGTCTAGGTGCTTAAGTGTTATTAAGACCTTTGAAAATTGCCTTTGATATTCTAAACATAAAGTCAAATAAGGTATTTTTACTTTTGATTAAAAATTGACTGAGCAGGTGTAAAGATATATTGCTATTAGCTGAAGGGGAAACATTTTCTAGAAAAGCATACCAAGTCTTCCTTTCGTTTTTATTTATTATTCATCTTAACGGTTGCAAGAATAGATGGATAGAGGAAGAATGTGATTTTTTATTATCTGAATTTAAATAGATTGTCCTATTCTCTTCACCTTGAAGAATGCCTGATAGCTAGCAATGCCAGGAGGGGTCCTGGGACATTTGCTCTTCTTTTTCTGAGTGTCTGTAACATGGTCCCTAAATGCCTGTTTCACTCACCAAAAACCCCATGAAAACCAGCTTGATTAAAGCAGTGGGGGGAAAGGCAGCACAGGGAATACAGATTTCCTTATTTTGTCCTTCTGAGGTAGCAGCTTTACACTGCCCTCCACATCAGCCAGAAAAGCCAACTGATTTGTGACTTCCAGGGACACCAGGAGGAGCTGGCAGCTGATCTGAAATATCATTAAAGGGGGATTGTGTTGTAGCATCACATGAGGACAAGGGAGGATAACCTCGAGAAGGTGTCATTGATACAGACGAGTTTGGCATGGCTCACAGGGGGATGACAGGGCTGCAGGAGGGACAGTGCCACAGGAGGCACAGCCAGGGGGCTTTGGCACTGCCCCACCCCTGTGAGAAGCGTTCCAGCCCCTCTGATGGGAGAAAGCATGTTTTTCTCAAAAAGTGTCACTTTTATGGCAGTCTGAATCCTAAGATAAGAAGGTTTATGCTTCCAAAAACTCTTGTTTTACAACAACCATTAAGAAGACAGGTCTTAACATTAAAAATTTCCATCCTTGTTTGCATTTTGCCGTGTTCTTGGATGTCAAAGTTGTCATGGCACCTGTGAAAACTGGCTCATTCTTCCTCTAGAAAACACACCAGGATGTTTTGACCCCTCTCTACTTTGCTTCAACCCTTGAGTCAGGGTCATACTGGTTTTCTTTATGTGTCTCCCTGTATCTGACTGTACTTCCCAATACACCACTTTCCCTTAATTGAAACATTCCACAGAGACAATGTGCCACTTCCCCCCCAATGCCTGTGTGGTGAGATGAACTCTCCAGCCCACCTGGGAACACTGGGTTTGTTGTCCCCACGTGCAATGTGGAAATCCAGCAAGGAGTCAAGGTCTTACCTAAGGCTTTTCTTATCTACAACTGCTTAATTTTTAGAGAGCACTAAGGGAGTTATAAAAGTGGTGTGTGAGGGAAATAACCAGTTTCAAACACAGTCCTCCATCCTGTCTCTGAATTGCATTTTCACTTGTTGCCTATAGGTGCAGTTTTGCAACTCCTTCTGATTTTTCATCTGTCTGGCTTAACACTATTGTGTGCCAATGGGATCACCCAAACTAATTGTTTTTAAAGCTCTTTTTTTCTCCTCTGGTTCTGCCATGTGCTTGCTTGCAAAAATGAAATTTCAGCTTTCTCCTGGTTTGTGTGGAAGTGTGGGTGGCTGAGAGGCAAGTGGCTCCATCTCAGCACTTCAGGCATCCAAGAACCAGAACAGGTGGGTGGTAATGGCATTTGAACATAGATGAGTAGTCCCTGGTGCTCGTGTTTTGCCAGCCTAGCATCATCCTTTAAGGACATGGAAAAAAAACCACATGCTGTATCTGCTCTCCAAATGTCAGCCAGAACCTAGCATGGACACAGGTGTGCCAGCAGGAAGGAGATTCCACCAGCTGCTGTGTGAGGAACTGGCTTAATTAATCAGCGGTGTGGTATTCCTGCACAGGCTTAGGATCAGCAATGCTGTGAAGATGAGGGAACTCAGCAGAGGTCAGCCCAGGACAGGACTGATAACTCTGTAGAAGAAGTGAAATGGGGTTTTCTCCATATTTTACCAGATCATGTTATTCTCTTGAAATCTCAGTTCAGCCCTTACATCTAGTATTAAATTAATATTTTAAAATCTTATCTTTGTTATAAATACATGGTGTAAAGTCAAGAAGTTTCATCTTAGCTGCTCCTTACCACAGAAAAATAGGTTAGTGATCTCCTGAGAGGTCCTTGCTTGTCTCTTCTACTCTTGACCAAGCACTCCTCTTTTCTACTGAGCATGGTTGCAGCTTACATTTATCTAAAAGGAATAAAGCAAGCCTGAAGGGACAGAGCAAGCAATTCTGCTGTCCCCTGCCTGATTTCTGTGTTCTGAAGGAAGGGAATAAACACTTGACTACAACAGAAGGAGTGAAGTATAAAGTGTGGCCTCTGCTCCCAAGCCCTTCTCCCCACCTGATGAAAGTGTATTTCTTGAACCAACACAGTCATGAAGGGCTTGGTCTTTCAAAAAATGTCTTACAGCTCTCATCAGAGCAATGGATCACTACAAAACCAAGCTGGTATTAGGTCTCCTGGGGATGTTTTATTTCTGTCAATTGGCAGCTTCTGATTTATGTATAAACAAAGAAAATCCCAGGAAAATGGCACAGGACAAGAAGGCAGGTATTCTGCAGCCTCTAGAAAATGACTTCAGTTGTTCTGAGGTTTTGTCTTAGGTTGATTTTGGTTTTTTTTCCTTTTGGTGGGGAAAAACTCTACAGCAGGAGGGATGAGAAGAAGAAAATTAGAAGCTATGTTTAGCAATGGAGATACCAACTAATTTAAAATAAGATACAAATTAATGAAAAAAGAAAAGTCTGGCCAAGCCATTTGGGAGGGTTTGGGGGAGGAGGTGAGAAGCGAAGGAGTCAATCCTTAGAGCAGGGTCCAAAGATATGGCACAATCAGATGAACGTTTCTTGTCCTCAGGGCTTAGCTAAAAACACTTTATAGGTGTGTATCTAGCTATATTCTTTAACTCTTGCATGGTAGGACTTAAACACCACTCTAAGACAGCATGATCTAAAACTGGTCTGGGACCAAAGAAGGGCTGAGCCACCCAACTTTCTTTTGGTGGAAAACCTCAGAAGCAGCAGTATGTCAGGATAGAATGTGAAGATTAGAGCAATAAAGTGAACAGCAGGAAATGGAATGTTTTAAATAAAGTTAGTTATTTATGGCTAAATTAAGAGCCTCTCATTAATTCTCTAGTCTGCCAGAATATGAAAACTTAATGATTCCCTCTAAAAATACTCTATCCAAAACACAATTAAGAGGCTATTAGTAGGTATAGAGAACAATAAATAATAAAGGCTGTTGATTTTAATTCTTCAGAATTGACAGCTGAAAATGGAGCGTTTGCAAGCTGAGTAGATTGATACCTTTAAAAGAAAAGACATACATATCCCTGTGCTGATTAATTCTAGGCTATTTGCATATTTTACCTTGGAAAATAATCTGGGCAGAGGCCTATATGATGCTAATTTCAAAGTCTTCTGAGGAAAAGGGGGAGTAGAAAGTTCCCCTGCTGCTGCTCCATCTCACCACCACCAGTGACTCCCGAGGGCTCTGCAGACCTCATGCCCACAAATCTTCTGGCAGAAAATGAAGAAGCACTAAAACACTATGCAACAGTGAAATGAGCAGATGTCTGCAGTGCTGAAGGAATTACACACGGTTTAGATAAGGTGTCAGGAATAACTTCACTCACTGTCTTGCAGACTGTAATTTTAGGCAAGTGCAGCATAATTACTGGACAAATGTTGCAAGCTAAACTTCCATAATTTTTTAATTTCAAAATCTGACTACTGTAGCAATTTTTATGAACCTCCCATGTCCATTATCTGCTTTCCTGGCAATAAAGCTTTACTGACATAAATTTTTCAATAAAGTAGATTTTAGAGTTACAAATGCTACTAAACTGAAATTAAAATTTCCATGAGGGTGATTGTCATCCTGTTTCCCCCAGACATGGAACTCATACTGTGGGCAGTTCTGTGTAGATGCTACAAAGCAGTTCATTAGAGTTTCATGGATTTCAAATCTTTGTGATTACCTTTTTGTACGACGACCACAAACCTCATGCCAAGAAATAAAATATTTTAGTAGATGCAATTTACAGAACTGAACAGTAATATATATGAAACAATTAATATCAGATCACAAATGCCCCTTGAGAAGGAGAAATAGAAAAACTCACACTATAAACTAATTATTGCAAGTTATTTTTATTCAACTTGTGATGATTAACAAGGCTGTAATTTGGCCAAGACATGATGGATTTATTTGTTTATTAGAAGACTTGCAATGGTGATTATGGCTTGGGCACTGGAGTAAGCTGGTTCCCTTAAGTAACTGCTGCTTTCATTCTTCAGTTTTTCAAATGGCTGAATAATAATGCAAAAAATATACAAGGCAGGTGATATGTTGCATGCAGAAGGTTATAAGGATAAAACCTCTTTCCTTGCCAAAGGTGCCAGTAAGCCCTTATTGGCCACTAATCCTAGAGAATGTCTGTGCTCTCATTTTCCCATTTACTTCCACTCTCAGTGAGTTCAGCTGATATTTAGGGAACTACAAGTGAAGGACTGTGATAGAAATGAGCAATGTGTGTAAATCTGATCCAACAAGGAAACATCCTTGGCAAAGCCCTATGTTATTGCATTAAGAATGATCCAAAATTAAAGCAAATTTCTTCTAGGAGAAAAATCCTCATAACTGGACAGGATTTTTCCTTTGTGTTAAAGAAAAAGGAAATACGAAAGTCCTTCAAAAAAGGATATCCTACATCAGAGAATAAAAGGTTAACTGGATTGTATGTTATATTTTCTAGTTATTTTCAGGAAAGACTGGCATCTATGAAGGCACTCCACTGAGGAATTCCAGCTGCAGGGTCCCCTCTATCCAGCATCAGGAGTGGCAAAACCCCATCCTTGCCTGGGCTCAAGGATTCAAACATTTGCATTTCTTTCCACTGAAAAACAAGGTATATTATCTGTTTAGTTCAGATATCTAAATTTAAGTCAAAGGGACAGCAATCTAGTAGTAAACATATTCACAGCCAGGAACAAGAGATGAAAGAGTTGTCCTTCTTTTTCCAGAAAACTTCAATAGGAGAAAGATAATTGATTATAAAAGCTGCCAAAATGATTTGAAATGATGCAATTTCAAATCTGTTGAGCAATTCTTTTCTGAAAGACTGAGTAGGTCAGAATTACAGATGTGGGAATATCTTATCTCATTAAAGTCCTCCCTATTCTTCAACACCCTGCATATGCACAATTATATATTCAATTTGCAATTGAATTTAATTTACATGCTTAATGATCCAGAAACACAAGAACACAGAGGCGAATAGAAAGTTTGGCAACATTCTCAAAATAAAGAATGGTTAATCAATCAGATGCCTAGGTTATGAGAAAGAGGAAAGAAAACAAGGACAGGCAGTGCTGAGACAGAAACTGAGTACAGACCACTCTGATAATCAGCCAAAAGAATGTGAGTCCAAATAATGTCTGAGGAGCGATGTCAGGCTACAGCCTTACAACTGGTGCAGTGTAACAATGACTCTCAGCCCTGCTGTGCCTCAGCTGCCCAGTTTGAAACTGAAACAATCATATTATTTTGTTGATCTGATGTGTGTCCAGCCTTAGCTCCAGAGTTGTATAATTTGGTTGATGTCTTCGAACCACAATGCAAATATGGTTCAAACAACTTCATACAAAGCCTGGCACATGTCTGTTGTTTTCTGGATAATTTTGAAATGATGTAGAGCAGAAGTTCCCCAGTGTCTCCTGTAGAAACATTCCTAGGATGCATTGCATGAGCCAGGAGCCTGGGGGATGTGGACTCAGCAGGGAGACAGGGAGTAGGTTGCATCGATGCAGCAGTCAGGGAATGAGGAGTCACAGCAACATCTTCTCAGAGAGCTCTGCAGCAGGGGCACACCCACAGAGGGGAGCTGCATGTGCAGGAGATGGAATGGGATTTTAATATGTTTAAGGAATCTCCAGAAATAATCATAAACAAGGAAGAGGAACCTTGGCTGGAGATCTAAGCTGTTTACTAGATGGCTGCTGGTGGTGCATGAGAGTATAGTATTGCCTCCCATGGGAAGAAAAATTTTTCTTTATTTTCACAGTTAACTATGGGAGGATTTAAGCTTTTGATTAGTATATAGCCTTCAAGATTTGGGAGTGAAGCTTTTAAAGAGAGTACTAAAGGCTAAAAATAAGGAAAAGATAAAAACTAACCAAGTGATCACTGTTGTAACAACTTCAACCCAACTCCATGTACGCTAAAACATATATTTGGGATGTTTTAGGTTAGACAACCCTGCAAGAGCTGGAGTAAATTTTTGTGGTACAAAAGTTCAGTCTCACTCCAGCAATCTATGGACTGTGTCTTCCCCAGGAAAATTAAGGCACCCAAGAAATGTTGTGCAGACTCTGATGAGAAACTGAGCATGGGATTGTAAATCCTTTAGTAGTGAACCCTGAAGGACAATACCAGGACATAGGAAGATAAGAGAGACTTGCATTTTATTGCTGCTTTCATGTGCTAAATCTGACTTTCTTCTCACTTACTGATTTCAGAAAATGACGTCCTGATATACTGGAGGCTAAATGAGAATAATAATAAAAAAAGTATTTCTTACAGCTATGGAATTACTACGCTGTACAATGCTGTAATTTTAGGAATGCTATTAAGTGTTTGATTGGTGGCATAAAGTTACTCTTTACTGCATCCATCATCAGAGTTTCTCATGCAGATGAATTGCCTTTGCTTAATAGGGAAGGAGACTAGAGAGCAACAGGAAGGATCCAGACACCAGGCATGATTCTGTTGAGAACAGGCTGGAAGATTTATTCCAAGTTCACTTTTTTCACTTTTCCCTCCTTGTGAGCTGGACATCTGGCTCCAAACCTGGGCCAGATTTCTGGGACACCACAGAAACTGCAGAGGAGTTCAGGCTCAGGAGACAGCTAGGTCACAAGATAGCATGACAGCTCCAAGGGTGGCAGCAATGTTAAAAAAAAAAGCTGAGAAGGTTTTAAAGAGACTTCCAAAACAAGAAAGATTCAGAAATGGTCTGTGCAGGAAAATATTGGCTTGAGCATACCTTGCAAGTCTCACAATGTTGTGAGGAACTTGCTTTCTTGCTTTTTTAAGACTCCTACTGAGAAATTGTTTGATATCCAGTGAACAAAGTGTGTTAATATCCTGCATGGTCCTTGCAGGATCTCTTTTGCCCTGAAATACTTTGAATTTAGGGGGGACTTCTGGGCACTAGGCAGCACTCTCACTGCATCCAGCAGTAACAGTGACTTGGAAACAGCTCAACCAAAGACTGAGGTGAGATCTTGTGTGATCCCACTCCCAATCTAGAAATTCAGCTGAAAGAAGATATTTACTTGGCAGATGTGATTGAGTCTACATAGTAAATAGCTGCAAAAAGCAGCCAGTCATCTCACTTTTAAGTGACAACTACATTTACCTAATTTAAAATAAAGAGTTTTGGTTGATGCACACTGTTGGTCTTAAAAACAAGTACAAATAACCTGCAAGCTCCCTTTCTCCAAAACTCAGATCATTTATTATTCTAGGTTGCTTGCAGTATGGTTGCCTAACTTCCCCTTCATTGTAGATTTTATTCTCCCCTTTTTCAATATCCTATCATTCCAAGGGAGCAAGAAGTTAAAGGGAGCCAAAGGGAGAGATTTTAGTAAGATCACATCTGTTAGTGGGAGAAGCATTGCTGGAATATTGTCTTGTCATTTGCTAGATGGTGTTAATGAAAACATTATGCAAGTTGCTGTGGGATAAGAGAGACTCATTGCAGATGCAAACAGATGTTTCAGTACCAAAGTAAAAATGCTGGGAATAATTTTAGCTGTAATTAACATAGGGCATTTTATAACAAATTTGTACCTTTAAGAGAGTCTTGAAACTGTAACCTTGAATTATATGATTGTTTTATGACAGATGTCAGTGGAGCACTATGGAAATTTTCTCTAGCAAGCATGAAGATACCACACTTTATGTGTCTTCAAAGGGGCTCCTGTGAATATTAGTGCAATTGCTCTTTTATAGGCGTGGTCCCATTGCATGCTAAAAACCACTTCCTTCCTCTGCCTTCCCAGCTCCAGGATCACTTCATTCCATAACTTTCTGCAATAATGCTAGTGCTGAGGAGAGATTCCTTCCTGCTTCCACCTGGTGACCAGCTCCTGCCCTGAAACTTTGGGACTGATTTAACAGCCCTTATAATTTCCATGCTGTCTGGCAGTAGTGGCTGTTTTCCAGGATATCTCGAATGTTGAGAGGGATGAGTAATGTCATTTAGAGACTTGTGCTGAGAATGAAGACATTAGGAACTGAGTATTTTGCAAGAAATCATTCTCCCCACAAAGAATAATGGTCACTGTGCTGTCTTTGAGCCCGTGGTGTGAACATGGCTGTCCCCCCAAGGCAGCATACACCAGCCTCACTAAAATCAGTGAGAAATGATTGCATTGGTAACCCCAAGGATGTGCTCACTGTGGCAAGGCAAAAGGGATGTGCTTTTGTGCTAGGAAACCACAGCTGCCTGAGTTATTGTTGCAGAGGGTATATCCTTGTCAGCCCTAATAGTAATTTATATTCCCAGGTCAGGCATTTACAGGAAGTCAGCAGTGTCAGTAGGGGATGAATCAGCAGAAGCTGTTTTCTGGAAAGTAACCTCTGGAACAGGTCTGACAACCAGTCTCCCTCAAACAGTTATGGCTCCTGATGGATTCAGAAATGTTCTTACATCCACTAATGGGAATGGGACAAAATGGTCCCAGTAGTTTGTAGGTCTGGAGCTGGGGGATTTCTGCTTGGCTCAGCTCCATGCAATCCCATGCAGATATTAGTGCTGACAGCAGCAGTGTGGCTGGGAACAGTCACAGGGGCTAGATCTGCAGCAACACCCATCTGTGGGACTGCTCATGTCGGCCACACAGGGCAAAACTGTAGAAAAAATAGGATTATGGATTGAGTCTGGGACTACTGAGTCCCAAAGGAAAAGCATTCCTGTCCTCACCCAGGTGTGAGGATGTCAGCAGTGTATTTTTGGGAGCAGTTCAAGCCCTGACCCCAGAGCACTCCCAGAGCATTGCACTGCACAGGGTGATGCTGAGGCCATGGCATGGCCAGCACAGCTGCTCCCTATTCATCACTGCTCTCTTCTCCCACACTGAATCTGAAACCGCTGTCCTTCCTAACACTGCCTGTGGAATAAAAGCCTGAGCATTATCCCAGCAACTGAAAACCTCACTCCCTTTGTGTTGAGATGTGGAGCAAAAAATCAAAATGGTTGGATAGTATTTGGCCAGCTGTGGTAACTAAAAGGGGCTGTGCAACATGTAAAAATTCACCTTCTGTTGGTGTGGATATTAATTTGGACTAGGCTTCTGATGATGTATAGTCTGTGATGACAAGGGTAATTCTTTTTTATGTAGCACTTTTTACCTTGTTGTTAACTGAACATTAAGGAGTCCTAAGTCATAGCCAGACATTTATTTTACCCCTAAATCACCCACAGAATCCCAATGGGAAGATAATTTATCAATAAACCAAACAAATTCCAGTAACTGTAAATCAAGAGGAAAAGATTATTTGCCAATTTAGCCTACATATATTTTTTTCTTTCTTTCTGGTCTTCCAGATAAGGAGACCTAGTTAAAATGCTTTGCTATACCCAGTTTACTTTTCTCTGCCCTATTTTAATGATAGTGGGCATTACATTCTCCCCAGCATTAAAGGGACAAGTCCTGCTTCATAATGGTATGAATCCAGGACAACTCCACTGCAGAATTCCTTCACAATACTTCTATAATGTGAAGGAAGAATAAGCCTAAAACTCTTGTATTGCAGAAAATGGTAGAGAGGCAGAAGGACACCTAGGTTAAAAATCCTAATAAAGAACAGTTGTGTGAGATACTTGTAATGATAGGAGCTGATTTGGGAAACTGTATGAGAGGTAAAAAAACTACCTTTATATAAATGCTTTTCATAATAAAAATGTTGAAATCACTTTTAAAAATCTGATATGAGATTCAGTTCAGAGAAAAAAAACAAACAAGTAGGTTAATTTTAATGGTGATTTTAGCGTGGGGAATTTCTTTTGGCCAGGGCATGGGGTGTTTGAGTTGCAGGCACCTGGGGCATTGTAGCAGTCCAAACATGCTGACCTTGATTTCAGGTGAGGCTGTGCGCTGAGCCTAAGGTTAGTGCTGAAGATCTAGAAATAAGACTTAATGTTTAAAAGACAAGATCAGAAGTGGGATCAAAACGCAGCTGTAGTAGTCAAAATTCCTCCAAATAGCCAAGGTCAAGGTGTTCAGTTTCAAGCTCTTGTAGACTTTCCTTATTTCTCACCCTTGACTTTCCTAATTGCCATTCAAAACAAACTTAAAATTACTCAAAGTTGTCCCTGAAAGAAACCCCACCCTTCATCTGTCTGCAGTGAGAGGAAGCACAGATCACTGACCCCCTTAAGGTGAAGGTCAGCAGAAAAGCTGCTGTTGAGAATCTGTGTAGCTGCTAACAGGTTTGCATCACCTCTTCTCCTCCATCCATCCCTGTGTGCTGACCTCTTTCCTTTGCCCTGTACTATCCCTGCACGATGCAATTGAGAAACCTGGCTGCAACCTGCACCAATCATCCCTGCTCTGCATCCAGCCCTTTCTAACTGCTACAGTCCAGCAGATCAGCAAATCTGACTTTAGGAAATAGTTCATTTCATTTAAAGACATTAATTGAAAGGCCAGGGACACTTGTAAGAAAAGAAAAGTAGAATCATATCTCTTTTAGAGCTGTGTAGCACCTGGCTGTGCCTCTTCAGCTGTTTTCAATCTCGTTGGCAGTGCTGGGAGTGTTTAATCCCTGGGCAGCAGTTTATTTCTCCTCAAAAAACCACAGTTCTGCTGCTGTCCCTTTCCTCTGTGCCTTGGAGGTGGTTTTGGGGATTGTTGCACAGATCTCTGTTTGACACACTGCAGCTCCACTGGTGGGATCTGTCCTGTGCTACCCAGCCTGGCTGTGTCCTGGTGCAGCTGAGAGTTCTGGAGCTGAACTCAGCCAGCCAAAGGTAAGAGGCAATCCTCGGAGGTGCTCTAGGATGTGTGCAAAAAACCCAACCAACCTATTTTTTCCGTCTGCCAGTTGTTCAAAAGGGTGTGGGACAGAGAGGGATAAAGGACACTGAAATGTAGAGAGACTGAAGTAAAAAGATCAAAAAGTGAGTGATTGTATTTGGTGGGAGAGGAAAAAAATGTGTTTTGCCCCAGGGGACAGTATCAGTATAAAGTCTGGAATATGTTTAAACTGGGAATTGCAGAGAAGTTTCTGAATGAGAGGTGTCTTTAATGCCAGGATAGGTAGAGCATGTGGCTCTGTAGCACCTTGCACTTACGAGGCTGTGTGCAGTGTACAAGAGCCATGAGTTGCTTGGTTGTTGGCATGGACTATCTCCTCCATTGCTGTGAAAAGAAACAAGGGTAGGAGAGGGGCTGGAGTGTGCTCCAGAAGCAGAAACATGGGTCAAAACCTTCAGGCTGGAGCCCCCACAGCCCCTGCTCCAGTCTGTGTCCTGGCATGGTAGAATCGAGGCTTTCTCTCCCCTAACACCACGTTTGCTGTGTGCTTTCATGCCTGTGGACAATTGTCTTGAGCTTTTTGTAGTTGGCATTTGTGATTTCTGAACAGTTATTTGGTGAGAAATCCTGTACTTGAATACTGTGACTAAAATGTCTGTTGCTTTATTTTCTGCTGCTACAGTACTAATTTTCACCTGAGATTACTTCTGGAACTGTTGTTCTCATCTTTGCTTGATTTTTCTGATAATACAGCCCTGAGACTTTTTCAGGTGCTGTGTGAAAAATTGCTATAATTGGAGAGAGTGTGAGAAACAAGAACCTCCTGTTTCCCACTGCTCCCATCAAGATGAAAAGAGAAATTAGAAAAGTTAAACTGGGGCCAGTGTTTCCCCTGGACAGTATTTCTCTTCTTTGTCAGCCTCATTTACCATTTCCTAGATTGTGCCTCAGTGATTTGGATTAGGTGAAAGCCCACAATAACTTTAGCAGCTCAGTATGTGCAACACAAAGAAAGATGCAGGGATGCTCTATGCATTTTTGCCTCTGTAAAAACCTAAGTGGAATAAGAGACTGTGTAGGAGGATGAAACAAGTCCCTAATTCATTGTTAAGGGCAGGATGGGTGAAGATTTTAATGGTGTAATTGGTTGCAATGACCCTGCACTACCAGAACTCCCTTTCACAAGACATGCAGTACTCCATGCCTTTTCCTGAAAGGGATTCAGTCTCACACAGCTTTGCCAGCAGGCATTTGATTCATGCAGAAGCCAAATAACTGTGGGAGGAATAAAACCTAAAGCAGGGAAAGAAGAAATGCAGGCAAATTCCACCAGGTATACTAGACATACAGCTGGTGTCAGTGCCCAAAAAGGATGGCTTCCTAATCCTGCCCATTTGAGAAAATGGGAATCAAGTCTGGAGTGTGACTTTCTTGGCAGCACTTGGTTAACAGTTGGGCTCAATGATCTCAGAGGTCTTTTCCAGGAGAAATGATTCCATGATTCTGCACTACAGTGTGTGGCTCTGGATAAGTCCTGGAGCTCTAAAGTATGTCTGCTGCAGACTGCTGCTTCTGGGGATGTCATGAATTATTCAAGAGCGAGGATGCACGTTGAAAAAACTCTATTCTTTGCCACTGAGCAAAAGGGCAGCCCAAATGTGTTCCCTTGTTTGTGTCCATCCCCAAATGCTGTGGGAACAGATACTGTCCCCTAGCTCTGCAATGCATTAATCACAGGGGTAAACCAAGGTTAATGGTTCTCTGCCCAATTTCCACTGGGTTTTTTATACTCGTGTTCCATCTCTGAGTTTAATTTTTGTATATTTCTTCTGGGTTCATGGCAAAGAAGCAGGATCTTTATCTTAAACTTTTGTTTTAGAAACAGAATTCCTTACTAGGAATCACTCAGGAAGAATTCAGTCTTTCCCCCCTCCTGCATCCAGTCTATCACCTTCCCTACTGCTTGTTACCCTGAAATGGCAAAGAACAGATTCAGGTCAGAGACCACACCCTAGTGTTGAGGTTGTTTCTTTTCCTGTTTGAGCAGGAACAGGGGGTGAGCAGATAGACCTTAATTTATGGTGCAAATACTGAGCTGTGCTAGAAGAGGCTGATGCATTTCAGGAGAAAGCTGCTCTTAGAACAGGCTTTGCCTTTGTGCCAAAGTCTCTCCAGAAATTTCTGACATTCAGCCAAGAGGGCTGTTGGGATAGCAAAATAACAGAGAAACATTCCCAAAAGAGTGGTTTCTTCTGTACACAGGCAGTGACATCCTGTGTATTCAAGACCTCAGTTCTGGACAAAAAATATAAGATAACCTTAGAGATCCAAATGTCTTTTCTTCATGTTGAGACAGCAGGATCAGGGTAATCATCAAAACAAAAATGTGCGTTGTCAATTGTGCATTGACAGGGGCTCTGAGTTCTAAAACAGGAGCTGAATGAAAGGCAGGCAAAGGAACAAAGGTAGGCTGCTCTCTGGTGATAACCAGCCTGCTCCTCAGCCTCCAAAGGTCTGGCTACCTTGGATAAGCAGATCAGCTCACAGTGCCCCCTCCAACATCTCTTCTTACTGCTTGTGCCACATTCCTCTCAGGAAAGAGTTTGAGGGTTGGCCAGACTAATTCTTCCCTCATCTTTCCCTCTTACTTAATAGGGAGTTAAATGGCAGAATGATAAGCTGCAGGTCTGGCTGGATATGAACATAAGAAAGAGGAGGCTTTGAGACTGGCTTGTCTTAGCTCTCTACATTCCCACAATGTCTAACAAACCACAGAAATAAAATAAAAGCAGGACTATAATAGTCTTTTTGTTGCTGTTTTGTTGTTTGTGTTGTTTTTTTCTTTTTCTTTTTGTCTAACTCTCTTGGGTTTAAAAAATACACTTTGAAAAGTAAAGTAAACTCTCAAAATTTAAGATCCCTGCAGTAAACCTGACAATGCTTGCAAATTGGCTTATTTTAGTTTGTAAAGTAGCTGTTACCTTGAGATGTCTGATTTTGGCTAATTCACTATACCCCCTAACAAGCAACCTTCTAAACCCTCTGCAGGTTAAGCCCCTGCCATCTGTGATATTTTCAAGGAAGACCCACCCAAAAAGCAAATCTTTGGACTGGAATTGCCTTGGATGAGGAAAGCTTGTGGCTTTTAATGCTACTGTGATACCTGCTGTTTTACTTTTCCAAAACTTCTGTGACCTACCCCTCTCCTCCCCTGACCTAGCTTTCAGGTTTTACCCCTTGGTCATGCAAGAACAAGATGAAAATATGAAAACATGGTCTAAGGGTATGGAAGATTACAGCAACTGATGAAGGGCCCAAACTGCTTGAGTTCAGTTGAAAATTTGTGATTTCAAACTAATTTCATTAATTCAGTGGCATGACTCAGTGTTTTCTAACATATCTTCAGTTCAGCAGTAATATATTGCTTGGGTAATCTGCTAATAGCTTCTTTAGAATGGTTGTATTGAAAACAGCCTGGTTTGGATTGCTTCCCCCACTCCTCTGCCCCCCTTATAATATTGCAATGGGGTATTTGTCATGCTGCAAGAGAGGAATTCAGAAAATTATATTTTCTGCTGTAAATTAAAAATATGATAGTAGGAGTTCAAGATAGCTGTTCTGTGAAGGGTGTCACTGTGGGAATGACTTAATGTTCTAAAACAGCCTGATTTTGGGACTAGATTTTTGCCAGCCGCTTGCTGACTGATAAAAAAATTCTGAGAGCTTATCAACATAAAGGAATGACTGGAGTTGGAGCTAATTAACTTTTTAAATCTAATTTGAAGTACACATGCAGGTATTGATAACTATTACATTAGGTGTCTCTCTCCTCCAACAAGCCATATGTTATGGAGAACTCGCTCATCTGCTTGTGCTGCCTCCCCTCGCCAGCCAGAAACCTTTCAGGCTCATTTCTACTGATAAGAAATGTCAAATACTCCAGGCTTCCCAGCAATGGCCAGGAGCCCGAGGGGCTGCCTTCACAACCAGCTGGATTGATATCTTTGTCTTTCAGGTGCATTGTACCTGTTAGACAAAAACCATGGTGCCCGTGTGCTTCACTGTGCTGCTCCTCTGATGCAGCCAGTTGAGCCAGGCTGTAAAAGTCCCTCTCCAACACACAAATCTTTTCTGTTTCTTGTTCTCACTGCTCGTTGTACTCTGCCATGAAAAGAATACATTTCTAAACACCATGCCATTACTATTTAGACTTTCCGTCCTTTTGCTCATATCTGTCTTTTTTGTTTTTTAAGAAAGGAATTTTCACATTTCTGTCACTGCTCGTGCCTGTAAATCTCTAGCCAAGTGTTTTCATAGCAAATACTCTCCTAACATATAATTTGTGGGCATTTCCTTGGCTTGCTGCTGAGGCATTTAAACTTCCAGGCCTGCTATTTTGAATCACTCCATAATCACACCTTTCATGGGAGGCTACAGAATGACTTCACAATATAGGGAAATTGAAAAGAGGGCAGGGCCCCGGAGTATGCAAGAAGCACTACGATTTGCAATATTTACAGTCATATATTATAATGTAAAAATATGTGATTGTGTGTGTGTTGTGATCTAGATCCTCTTGTGAGAAAGCAATTCCCTTCTCCACAGCTGACTCTGCTCCATGCCCCTCCATGAGGAGGCCCCATCCCTCTTGTGGAAAACCAGCATTTTTCTAGTGGTGTTGGACAAAACCTTTACTCCACAACTGGACAGAAGCAGTTTGAAAGACTGATTAGAGGAGTAGACAGACAATTCAGAAAGGACAAGAATCACAGTTGCCCAAATCTGAGCAATGCTGAATTATAGGCTGGTAGATTGACACTTGCCTGTATATGATAACAAGCTATAGCCACGGCAGGTGCATGAATAGCAGACGAAGATCTCCATTGCTCCTAGCAGCAAGACAGTGTTGCTCTTTCTCCCCCTTCTCCCATCCTTGAATCTTTAGCATTGAACCCCCTATCTCTTGTTTTTCTGTTGTCAACTTGCTTAGGATGCTTCTCTGCTCCTGGAATATTTATTATTCATGCAAGATTTTGTTGCTCCCAATAAAGGGTAATCTCTCATGTTTCATAGAGAAATGAGGAAATGCTGCTCAGGTTTGACAGGAAAGGCAGTTTGGAGGATGGGGAAGAGCAGCCTTGATGATCACACCAGAACAAAACCCTCTTGAAAGAGGCATTGACTTAACTGTGTAGTCTATTGCTGATAATGGATGGCTGCCTGTTTCCTGTTGGGAATATTTAATATATCTGCTTTAAGGCTGCATGGGGACTTGAGGTTGACTGGTCCTATTAATAATGCATGGGATGGCTGGATTTAAGTAATTATTATGCACAAAGTATAGTGCAGTGACATATTGGTGCAGAAAACGATTCCTTTAATAGGCTTGTTCCTTTTGGCTAGATCCCTGAGATAACCAGTTTGTTTGTTTGACAGGTTGATACCTTTCTCTCCTCTTTAGATTTTCATTAAAACTGAACACTTTTGTTGAGCAACTCCACAGTGTTCAAGAAATCTCGGAGTTTTCAAGGGTAATGGGGTGGTGGGGCACTGACTTGCATTGGCACAAATGCTGTGCCCACTCATCCTCTGCAGGGATGGGTTTGCTCCAAGGTGTAAGGCAGACTGTAACACACTCCGTGTCCACTTTTCCACCTTGTGCCCAGGATGAAGATGCTTCCATACAGGGAGCCCTTTACCTTGCAAGCTGACAAATACAGCGAGGGGCCAAAACTGAATTAAATTAAAAGAATAAACATTTCAATGCTTGAGTGGGAGGAAGTAAGAAAAAGTGAAAATTGAAGATCTAAGAGAAAACAAAGCTAGGATTCTCAGGGGTGAATCTAGGCATGGTAGTAGTCCAGTCTTAAGTGGGATAGTTTCTTTAATGTGCAGGTTTTGTGAGCACTTTGCTGCTCTATTTATTTGTAAACTGCTGCCTTTGGGAGACAGCTATGGCTTGAAAGGGTTGGTTACTGAGTGCAGTCCCCTGGAATGCATTCAACTATTTTCTCTGAATTAGCTGAGCTGATGTGGTTTATAAACAGAGAATCTTGTAGAGACTGGTCATTAAAGAAATTTCTATCTGCTTAAGCATTGACATTGGTGTCACCACTGGGGTGGGCAGAAATTGGTCAGAAATTCCTTTTTGACTGCACAAAACTCGTCCATTTTGCTTTCTCTTACAATATATACTTCTTGTTCAGGACATAACTTTCTCTACTAAATATAATGGGAGATCAAGAGCACTGGCTCCTTTGACAGCTACTCACATGACAAGAACTCTCCAGATACAGCAGCTTTTGATTCCTTCTCCTGTGTGCTGCCTTCATTGTGAGTCAAAGCACTTTATCAAGAGAAGAGGGTCTGCAAATCCCATGCCAGTTTGTTGCAATCTGGCAATCTTCACTTAATTAACTTACCACTAAATCTTAGCAGCTTGTAATTTTTTTTCCAGGCAACATTTTCATGCTAGATCCCCCAAAAGCCCCACAGCGTGTTTAATTGAAGATATGATAATTGTAAGTTACTTTGCTGCAGCTGTTTAAAAGTAAAAAGGAAAAAAAAAAATCCATTAAGGCTATCTGAATTATATCACAGGAAAAAGTCTAATATGCCACCCTTAGGCTGAGCTAAATTGTGACTTTCATAGCTCAGCCTGAGGGTGGATACTTGACTCTTTTTCCACTATTTTTTTTCTGAATACTTCAGAGATAATGTTAATGTCCTTTCTTGAGTCAAGCCAACAACAGGAGTGTTTTATTTCTTTTGAACTTTAGATTGGTGGTATCTTGAGTATTTTTACTTCAAAGACAAACTCCCTGCGAACAGGTCAGGAGCTGGGGCTTGAAATAGTTTTTGGATCTTTCAGCTGAGCACCCAGGGAGTGAGGCTGCTCCTGCCCTTGTGGTGAGAGATGGAGAGATGTGGTGTGTGCTTGGCTGAGCACTGGTGTGCTGTACTCTATCCTCACATTCCTGACTGTTCTGTTGGTGAATCTGTTCTTGATCCCTTTNTCTGTTTTTTTTGTTGGTGAATTTTTTTTTTGTTCCTTTTTTTTTTTTTTTTTTTTTTTTTGATCAGGCATGAAATGACTGGGCTGGTTTAGGAAAGGCTTTGCACAAAGAATCCAGCCAGGGAGCTCTCAGTGCAATCACACCCACTGGACAAGTGAAGGCATCTTGCAAAGTGGCAAAGGCGAGACCCCTGGGGACACTGAATGTCCCCAGCTTTCCCTGGAGTCAGCACGTTTAAGATCACTTATCCCAAAGGCTCAGTCTAGATATAGCCTCATTGAGAGGTGTCCTGCAGAGAAAGACCTCAACTTCAGCTCCTAGTAATGGCAGCTTATTGCAAACTATTAATTCTTTTGTTTGAACAGCAGGACATGTCCTAAAACTCTCTTTTATCCCCTTAATAAGGACAAAACTACTACAGCCTGAGAGTGCAACATCACTAAGTGATAAAACCCTGTGTATATATGACTGTTTTAATAGGCAATTTGTCCTGATAGTGGAGATTGTTGATAATAAACAGTAATTTAAAGGTTTTTTTCCAGTTGCCTCTAATCAGAAGAATTTAGTTCCCATTCCTTTATTTATAAAACTTCTTTTATATACCAATATATAGCTACTGGGCAGACACAGACTGAAAGTTTTTAAAGTTACTGGCATGAGCTGTGAACTTGCTAGGCTTGTGTTCACAGGATTGTGATGCAGATGTAAGATATGTGTGTATTTGCCTTATCCCAAGTCTTCAAGAATAAACTTGAATTTAACTCTGACCAGATTGCTTAGGGGAGTGGTCTCTACTGATCTCTCACTGACTGTAGGTAGATGTGGTTTCAGCCACTTGCTCATGGGGTTTTCCAGTCTCACAGGAGCTGAAATCTTCTCCCCATGCATTCATAGCATGTGTACAGCAGCTGTGTTGAGATAGCTCTGACCTGGCCCCAGAGGTTGCACACCCATAAGCAGGAGAAGCACATGGGTGTGTACCTGGAGAGCAGCTTGCAATCTGGTTTGACATGGTAGCAAAGCAGTTCTTGCATTTAGAGACTGCATGTGATGCATAACGAAGTGTGGTAAGGAAGGGTGGGGGAATTTGCTTCCAAAATTTCAAAACCCCTTCTTTAAACTAAAATGCTAATGGAGAAGCATCAATTGTGTCTTGAAATGTTTCAGGCAGCTCCAAAATGAAAGAGAATCCCTTGTGTGCATGACCAGCTGCTACCTTTTACCTGGAACAGGAGCTATATTGCATCTGCTTTATTTATTTGCATGCTGCTTTTTCTTTGTGTTCAAGGACATGCTGCCCTTCCTTACAAATGAATGCCTAGGGTGGCTTGGAAGCTTTGAGGGATGGGGAGATGAAACAGTGCTATGTTATGACCACAACAAAATGTGTTTTGTGTCCAGAACAATCATTATTAGAAAGAGGTGTTTGAGGGAAATGTTCATAACATTCTTCTGAATGACAATGAAGCACAGTGAAGTAGAATGTTAAAGTATAAACCTTCCTGAGTGAATTACAGTCTTGGGATTTGGTATTGAGTAGTTTGTTTTGGTTTTTTCTCCCCTCTAAAGATGGAGTATAGGCTCTCCTCTCATCCATTACAAGTTCCCAAAATGACAGACATTCCTATGGGATTAAAAGCACACTGAATCAGAGATCACTAAAACATTTTATGGCAATCCCTCAGGAATAACTCTTCTGAATAGAGGTTGCTTTTAGACCAGCACTGTGTGACAAATCAGCCTTGGGGACTGTTTGCAAAGGCATTACAATGACACTTTTCTAGCCACTTGCATTTAAATTTTGTCCCCATGGAAAACAACCACCCTGGCTTGGTTTTGCTGGTTTCTATACATTCTTTAAAAGTGACTGAGCTCAAGCATATTGGATCTGAACTGCTGCTCCAGGGCTCATATGGGGCTGGAGAAACTGGGATTGCACAGAACCACATTCTTTGGTGCTGGTGGGGTTTGATCGGGGTTTTTTAGTGTATCAACAAAGTGACAAATTCCTTAACTGCATGCCCTATGGCTCCTTTGCAGTAGCTGGTGAGCAGGAATTAATGTATTTGCACTAACTCTCATTCCCTCAGTATTGCATAAAGCCCTGTGCATTGAGGTGACAAAACCAGGACTTCCTTTGCCCTGCTACCATCACTATGAACCCCAGTAATTTAATAGTACAACTATATCAGCTGCTTTTCCTTGGTTCTGGCATATTGGCTGATGTAATAATAGCCCTGAGGAGGATTTACAGTGATATCCACCCAGGACAGTGTTGCTGAGCTATGAACCTTCAAGAGAAAACTCCCTGGATTTTGATTTTTATTTAATTTCTTTATGTGTTATTTATTTATTTTCTTAGGGGTAGCTCTTAAATAAGTGACTCTTCTCACTTGGCTCCATTTCCTCCAGTGCTAAAATGCAAGTGTTTCCCTTTCTAACCTAGTGCGCTGTGGGGTATGGAAAGCATTTTCAAGATGAAATGGAAATCTTGCAAAACATGCTGAGATTTCCCCAGAGGACCTTACAATAGAGTGCTAATGCCAGACACGAAATCCCTAAACCCATGACTTTTGATACCCTGTCCTCTCTTACAGTCACTTTTTAAAGTCTCACTCAATATTTTTTGCCATCAAGATTGCCTAGACAAGGATTTGCAGAGAGGATTATGACCTACAAAGCACCTCAAAGCACCTTTTTTTTTTTCCCATCAGTTATTAAAAGCTGTGTGACAAAATATTTCAAAGCTAATTCTTTTCCCCCAACTTTGGAAGTTGTTTAGAAAGTTTGGAGCTGTACTGAGCAAATCCTGAGCCACCAGAGAAATCTCATGCCTAAAGGCTCATAGAATGAAAACAGAGCACAAGCTACAAGAAATCTTTTCCTTAGGACAATACTGTGACCTTTAATTTTTTAAAGTAACTTTCCAAAAGGAAGTTGTGTTCCGAATTACTTACACTGCCTTCTTGCTTCTGTCTTGGCTCAGTCAAAATCCAAGGCATGCTCTGATGTCAGCAGCCTAACAGCATGATTTGTTCTTGACTTTTTTTTCTTCCTTTTTTTTTTTTTTTTTTTTTTTTTTTTTTTTTTTTTTTTTTTTTTTTTTTTTTTAAGCATACTGGGCACAAATAACCTCTCAGTCAAGGTTAGCACATGGACATCTTTGGTGTTGCCATCTCTCTAGAGGAATTCATTAAGAGTAGTGTTGGATATGATTTATCTCACGTTTCTTTGTTGTCCCTCTTCCTTCCAGTGAAGGAATGCAACCTTCTCCTTTGCTAGTAGATAAAGGATAAGCATTAAAAAGTGCAGTGTCCCCAGAGCCAAGGCATCTCTCTAATATTTTTTCTGCTCAGGAGGAGATGGTGCCTGCTGGCATGGACATGCTTCTTGTCCCTGGGGCCACTGCCTAGCTGGCAGAGAACCAGCAGCAAACCTGCTTCCCGCCCTTGCAGCTGAGCTTCTGCTTTCTCTTCCTGGACAACATGTTTCATTTGAATCCATCTCAAGGCCCCAGGGCTCACAGAGCCCACCTTTCCCTAGTTTAGCAGATGGATAAAGACAAGTACTGAGAAGAGATTTTAAAACCATGTCGTGTATAGTCTAAAATTTTAAATTCTCTGATAGAGAACCACTCAACAAAGGATAAAAATCAGAGCCAATTTTATCCACTTTAAGCAGTAGCTTTGTTCTGTACACAGAGACAGAACAAATTAAAACAGGACCTCAGCTCACTCTGAGAGTGGTGCACTATAGTGTACTGGTGGTACTAAATATTCAGGGCTCCACAGTGCTGTCAGCACTAGTTTGTGGTGCATACCTGAGTGAACTGCTGCTACATGATCAGGTCCCAGCAGATTTAAAATCCCCTGCCTGTGTGCAGCTGCTGGTCAGAGCCACTCATGTGGCAGACAACAAATATGCTGTTCCTTCTCATGAACTTGGACTATTTAGGGATAAGGCATCATTTATTTCTCTTTGTAAATGAATTATCTGTTTTCTGTTGTTTTGGTTTCTTTTAAAAAATTATTTGTGAGTTTTGTAATGTAATTATGAAACTTACACTCTGCTGTCCCTGGGGTAGCAGCTGAGATGATTTCTTCCCTGGAGGAGAGGATTTGCTGGGAGAGCTCCCAGTGTGGTTTGTGCAGCAAAGGAGCTGCTTCATGAAAGATTTATCTGTTTTTATACTGCACTTAGAGATGTCCGGGTGCCTCTTTCTGTGCCACTGGTTCAAACTGACTTTGAGGAAGAGGGTAAAAGGACTTTGGGTTTCCTTGATGGAGAGGTAAGGGGCGTACATGTTGTCAAGCTGAGAGCACAGGGCACAATCATCCTACAAACTGGTAAGGGGTTAGCAAAGCTGCTGATGCCTAGGAGTCTATTTGAATTCCTTGGGGTTTTTTTACCACCAATACACTAATGTAGAGAGATAAATGAGAGGAACTAGAGCTCTTGGGCACAGTCTGGTGACAGTGTCAGCACACAGCCCCTGCACCATCATCCCTGCTGCTGCATCCAGCCCGTGGTGGGGTTTGTTTGTCTGGAAGGTGATGGGGTTTGCATGTGTTCATCCTCTGATTGCAGCTTGGTCAGTAAAGCCTTAATGCTCAAGCAGAGATATCAGAGGGTTCCTGTTTTGTATTCAGAGGGGACCTGGAAGTGACCCAGCAACTACTCTGAGTTTAGAAATTAGAGGGTGTTAAGTAGTCTTTCTATTTTCATATATTTTTCAAATTCTTGATGGTTACTTCTTTAAGAACTGTTGAAATTCCACGTTAAGAGAGGGAAACATTTCTGGAGACTGTTGTAAGAAAATCTGGAAATAGCATTTGTTAGTGCTCAAAATCAGCAGGTACAGAACTCTTCAGCACTGACAAATTGAACTGTTTGAATTTACACATGGAAGAGGAGAAACAAGGAACTGTTCTTTTGGTGACATTAAAAGATTCTGATCACTGTTCTTGAAAACTAGGGATGACTCAGTTACCATTTTCATCTTTTGAAATACAAACCAGTCTTTCCTACATAGAGCTTGGGCACTGGATTGTCACACCTTTGGCAGAGACCAACTCTCCAACAGGCTGAGGTCTTGTTTATAAAAGATATTTCTATACCCAGTTCTCAGTTTTAATAGCGCACACCCCCCAGTGCCTCTCTGATGAAGCCTTGCCTAGGTGTGGCCATGGAGTAGAGCTCAGGAGGCTGCTTTCCTTAAGGTGACTGCATTCCACCAAAACATTTGTAAAGCATTTTAACTGGCAGAAAGTATAAATTATTTTTTAAATAGCCATCCCCAGGACCCAGCAGTCTTCTGCTCTCTGGATGTGCTGTACCAGGGCTTTTCATTCCCTCAGTTCTTGATGGCTGGATAATGCTTGTCCTTGAACACAAGGTAAAACTTCCCTGCTTTTAAGCTGTCTGCAAGCCTAGCTTTGAACAATAGATTTCATACAGAATTAAGATTTATCAGTTACAAGAATCTGTGTTTGAGTAGCACATTCAGAGCTCTCACTCTCTTCCCATTCCTTGACCAGAGGAAGTTGTCTTTTCTTTAACATTTTGCTATAAAAGCAAATTCACTTGAACTGTGTGCTGCTGAGAAGGTCCTTTAAAGCTGTTATACCACTGAAAAAATCAGGCATTGTCCAGACCCAAATAACATTTTTTTTCTTTTGCTCATCTCTATTAAGAAAATTGTCAAGATTTCTTAACAAGGTCTTATTTACCATTAGTTTCATCAATTTTTTGGCTTAAAAATATCCTCTAAAGTGTCAGGAAAAAAAATTACAGTCAGTGGTTGTCAAAACAAAATATTCTGAACTATTCTATTCCCTAAAAGAATTGAAGCTTTTTTTTTTTTTTTTTTTTCTTCCTACAGCTTGACTGTGATTAATTTTTAAAGGCCAGGGAAACTCTGAGGAGAAAGCCTGAGCCCTCAGATAGAAACATCTACATTAGCAGTATTTGAGAGCTGTGATCTGAAAGGAATGGTTTAAATTCTGTGTAGGGTAAAAAAGTGATGCATTCCCAGCTGTCCTCTGTATTGCATGTGGCACAGCTATTGCTGTGGTTTTAACACTTGATGTTGTGTTAGTCCTTTGGAGCTGAGAGCCAGGGGCTGTGGTTGCTGCTGCTCTACCGAACAAGGCTGAAGTTGGTGGTGAAAAATGTGACCCTGGGCGTGCAGGAGTGCCTGCTGGAATTGTAAGTGTCTCACAGCCTGAGCTGCCCACAAACACTACTGCTCTAAGAGGAAGGGATTAGGGAGAAGAGTTGCAGAGCTGAAGGGAGTACTCAAGGTCCTGGCAAGGAGACTCTATGGATGAGGGGGCAAAGTGGGCTCTGAACTTTCCCTGACCAAATTCTGCTGGTTTGCCGGGAGGTGCCTGTGACTTGCTGTAGAGTTTAGTTCCTGATTTTATCGGGTTTTGTCTTTATTTGTTTTTCCTTTAATCCTCCAGTCAAATCTGGGATGTTAAAGGATTCTTCTTTCATATGTTTGCAGATGCAAACAGTGGGAGAAGGGATGAAATGTCTGGGGATTTCTTCAGCAGAGTGTCTTCCTTAGGAAGGTGTCCAGGGAAAGCCCAGTGCTGAGTCCCTGCTGCTCGGATGCGATTTGTGGTGCAGGAGCCAGGGCTTGTGCTGCCTCTAATGGCCCCAGAAACTGGGCAGCTTAATTCACTTCATCAGCGAGGGCTGGGGGAAGCTTTGCCTTCACCCGGCACCATCTGCCTTCTGAGCCCTTTGCCTCTGCCCTCCCTTCCCTCTGCCTGCTTTCCTCTAGATGGCATTGCAGGAGAAAGGGAATTCAGATGAAAAAGGAGATTTTTTTTTTTTAATTTTTTTTTTTTTTTACTGCTGGAGGAGTTGCAGGAACCGCTTTGCATTTTGATGGTGCTCGATTATCTTATCCACTAGACAAGCACATACAATATTAATACCTCCCCTGTCAATCTCAAACAGGATGCAGTAAGTATTTCTTCTGAGTGGTTTTATTGATTGGGTTTTCATCTAAACAGTCTTTCCAGCTTCTTTTTT